>JAODKL010000041.1:7923473-7938021 GCA_026780765.1 Petrocephalus schoutedeni
GAGCAAAAAGGCAAAAGAGGAGTTTAACCAAATAGAGCCCTTTGGCCACTTTAGGCATTATACCTTAAATATATCGCAAATATTCTTTATCAGACCACCAGAAAATGAGTAAAAAGCCAGAAACGGGGCAGCACACCTTTAGTTCACTGACCTCTAAAATGCTGTAAACCGTGCAAAGATCACACTTTAATATTTTGCTCATTTTATCGCTACATTTCTTTAAATTAACGACATTGCATTTGGCACTAAACTCAGGGCCGCACCTGACCGAGCTGCGGGGGCTAGTGGTGGGCGTGGTCTGTTTGGAGGGGGGAGTCATGGTACCCTCGTCCTGCTCGCTCAGCGTGTCGATGGTGGAGTGATTGTCTGGGGTCGTGGCACCGCTGCCCTGGGGGGTCGACTGATTGCTCATCGGCTCCATCCGGGAGCTGGCGAGGGACAACACGAAAACCCCACCATGTTGACAGCCCACTGGCTGGAACCACACGTGGCCGCTTTCCGGAAAACTTCTCTACGGGTCAAACTGAATGAGGCACATCGACTCATTTCACGGAAATTCCCACGAGAGTCACCTGGACCGCGAGTGGTTGCCGAGCTGGTACATATGGGGGTTGTACTGGGCCAGGATGGTGATGGTGTCGCACTGCTGCCCGATGATTAACCGGGCCTGCTGCTCGGTGGCGTTGCGCAGGTTGATGCCGTTGAACTGTGATGGGACACGGGCAGTCAGGCAGCGGAGCGCCAGGCTTTTCCGTCGCGCGAGAAAGGAAGAGTGCAATGGACATACCTCCAGCAGCTGGTCCCCGTACTCCAGGCCCGCCTGGTGAGCGATGCTGCCACCCGTCACCTTGGAGACGAAGATGCCGCCGTTCTCCCCGCTGACGATGGAGATGCCGAGGGGCTCGGCGCCCTTGTGCACGATGACATTGCGCGGCTCTTCCAGATAAGGCCTTAAATGTGGAGAAGCACAGAGAGAACACAGGTGGGTCAGACACAAAAACACACACATTCACACATATTCCACCTGGGAACAGACAAACACTGGAAAGAGGATCTTCATGCGTTGTGTGTTTGTTCTGCAAGAACTTTGAGCAAATGGAATTAATGTTAAAAAGACAGCATCCTCACACCACAGGGTAATAAACATAAAATAAAGTGAAGGGTGCAGTGGGGGGGGCGGGGGGAGACAATGCACAAATCAACCATATACTAGGATTTAGAAAACATCTCTAACATAAAAGGCACTGTGAGCAGCGGCCTCCACGGTGTAAATTTCACAGGTCCTGTTGGTCAGCGTTTCCCTACTCGATCCTCGGTGACCCCCACCAGTCCATGGTTTTCCTGCCTCCCAGCTCCTGGTAGGGAGTCAAAATGTGGACTGACTGGTGGTCCCCGACGACCAGGTTTGGAAGCAACCGGTGTAGGTGTCATGCAAGGAGATAAAACCACTTGAAAGGGGGGGGGGATGCACAGACCAGGCATGCAATCTCCAGCATAAGCAACACGTACAATAACATCCTGTGGCAAGCTGCAATGTGGTCTGTACATAGCCTCAGCATGTACCCTGAGATGGATGTCAATTCCCATTTTCCCAAATGGAATTTTTAAAAACATGAATGCAGTTCGTTTTTTGAAAAGCAAAACGAGTGTTCAGTACAAGAGAGAGGCGTGTCCCACTTTGTGGCTATACACAAA
The DNA here is from genome assembly GCA_026780765.1 of Petrocephalus schoutedeni. Lineage (NCBI taxonomy): Eukaryota > Metazoa > Chordata > Actinopteri > Osteoglossiformes > Mormyridae > Petrocephalus > Petrocephalus schoutedeni. The sequence continues at coordinate 7,925,169 of JAODKL010000041.1, forward strand.
TATCTCGACACGACAACGAGGGCAATGGCCCCTTTAATCTCAACAAATTTACCAAGGAAAAACTTCAAATTATACTTTGACCCAACTGGCACATTCCAGGAGCTCAAGAGGACACACACTTTAGGAGTCACTCACATATCCAAAGAGTTCATGTAAGTAACCGGCAATTAGCGAAGCACTTTGCAGTGCTGCAGCATGTCTGATCATCATGCTTGATCTTGAGCGAGCGAGCGAGCTTCTCGCGCATGTACACTCTGGGACATCCCCTTTCCTTAACTGGCAGAGACACACACCTCAGGCTTCTCAGTGATGAGAACCTTGGCCTAGAAGCCACAGGGATTCTTAGAAAGGATCTGTTACGGAACAGATATCTGTAAGATTCAGAGAAGTAAAAGGTGAAGGGAAGATGGGGAAATGAAGGGCAGGAAGATCACACAGAAGCTTAATGCTACGCCTTTGAACATGCTTTCTACAGTACTGACAACCGTGGCAGGAGAAAAGGAAGCAGACAAGACGGAACTCACGGTGAGATTTATAAAAACAGTAAGAAGAGATACACAAGAGTCAGAACCCAAAGGTCACTGCATCGTGTCAGATTCTTAGTATCTGGAGATAAGTTTGAGAAAAGGAAAGTTTCTCAACCCGGGCCTCAAGGACTCGCATACAGTCCACATTTTTGCTTCCTCCCAGCATGCCCGAGTCCGACAATCATGTATTCAAGTACACTGAATACCTGGTACAGGTGTGCTGAGAGGCTGAAGGGAAAACAAAAATGCAGACTGGCCTGTGAAACACGGGTCTAAACTACCGCACAAACTAGAGCAAGAAGTGAAGGTTCCTCCAACCAGGACAACTTTCTCCTTCACTGCTAAATTACAGGTTTAGAAACAACAAATCAAAAAGGAGTTATTAAGGAAGCATTGGATGTAGACCACTAGACTGGGAAACCAGGCCCAGGGAGAGTAAGCAACGCACTCACCTGTCCTTCCTACGATCTCCTATGGGAACGGGGCTGATGGATATTCTGGGCAGCGTGGAGATGGAGCTCTGTGATTGGCTGCTGGCGAAGGAGGTGGTCTCCAGGTTGAGCGGGGACTGGGGAGGGGTGATGAGACTGGGGCTACTGCACTCCGAGTGAGACATCGAGCCTGCCAGGCAAGGGTCAGCCAATCATAAGGGAGCAGCACGGGAAACACCACAGCGCGTCATTGTCCACAAGAATCGTGGACCGCCGTTCTCCAACTCTTACTTATCATTCTTAAGGTCACAGGACCAAAACCGTAAATTACCTCAAACCCAAACTCTTAAAAACTATGACAGCTTTGCCAAAAAGTCTCTGGGCATTAAAATATGCAAGGATGGGGGATGGCCAAGAGCATTCTGGCACCAGAAAGCATACCTCTGTCGGAACTCAGCATGGACCGAGGGTACCGTGGCGTGGAGGGGATTTTAATCCGCTCCGTTCTGTACTGGAGATTACTCGATGAACCTAGAAAGAATGAGGCACCACATCTTCAAAAACAGTACAGTTTTATGCCCTCAAGACCGGAAAGACGAGGTCGTCTTACGACCAACAAGCATTCTAGCGATACGGTGGGTTCCCGACTGTATGCGGGCGGATCTGAACCCTCACCCAGACGAGCACTCGAAGGCAGGGAGTTGGTTCCGTGAGGCGTGCGACTGCGGGCCGGCTCTGTGAAGTCGCCGGAGCGCTTGTGACTCAAGTCCAAGCTCAGACGCCCTTGGTGCTGGGGGCTGCGTTCCAAAAGAAGAAAAGACCCACGACTCAATTTGCTCTATTCAGCCCCCAGCATTGAGCATCAGTGGAGATTTGACTTCAGTCTCAGAGCAGATCAGAGGGGACAGGGACTGTGGGCGTTTTGGGATGCACACAGGGTGGTTTATAAAGTAAGTTCTTCCCTTGCACTATTCACATCAACTCTGATTGTCCTTCCGTAACCTTTAATCACAATACTGAAAAGACTTTATATAGGTTCTTATGAAGGGAAAACACAGAATCATGACAAAGGGAGTGGGGGGGGGAAGCATACACTTTCACAGTAACAAGAACAGAGAGACAGGCTATGAGGTCTGGGCAATTCTAAAGAAAAGAAAAGGCAGATTTGTCACGCCTGGAGAAAGGCGGAGCGGGATCATCGGCTCGGCCAGAGGTGGTGTCTCCGTGGGTACCTGGGGTGTGAATGCTGATGGCAGGTTTGGCTGGGGACAGAGCAGTTATTAGTGTGAACCCGGTGACTCCAGGCTGTGTAAATTGGATTTCTCATTACGGCCGTTACCGCAGGGCACGGAGCCAAGCCTCGGTGTGCAGAGTCTGTGACAAAATAAAACGTAAGGGCAGAGATTTAACGCCGAGACCGCGACCAGATCCCGAAGAGGGCGGCACCATCTAGTTCAGAACATTTGCCCTCATCAAATTCAGTTTTTACTTCAAAATAGTAAATGTCTTTAAAAGTAGAGCATTTAACGGAAGGTAGTTAAGTATACCTAGCTAACAATAACGTCTAAACTAATTGTAGGAGCCAAAAAACAGAGGAACGGCTTAAAGGTGTTCTGGGTAATTATTTCACTGGGGCTGTGAATGAACATTCACAAACAAGACACAAGACTCAAACACACATGCTGTGAATGTACTTTGCATATCTACAATACACTGAACATAACCATTTGTTACACAAGAAAACATCACATAGCGGGCCTTGCAGGGAGGTCACATGACCTAAGAGTGTGAACTAGATAACACTCCGCGTGAAGAGAAAGGGCACCACAGGCATTGTAAAATGAGAAGAGAGGTTCTAGCACCAGAAACGTGTACAATATATAGAGGAGCCGCAGGAAGGCAAAGGCCTTGAGACGCACAATTTCTGTCCACCGATAAGGTTTCTAACAGTGGCGGCAACAGATAACATTGCGACGACCTTAGCAAATTGCATGCATTAGTATTTGCTTTCGTTAACCATGTACATTCCAGTTCGTTCATTTCATCAAGACCACAGAAGCCTACAAGACTGTAAACAACACAGACTGGCAGCAAAGCTAGAGGACAGGAAAGCAGGGGAAAGCAGTCGTGGGATTTATAAAGGGAGCATTCGGCAAAGACGACGAGCAGCGCGTCCAGTCTGACATACGTGCTGGCATGGCGCCGTTGTAGCCCGGCGGGGCGAAGCCCATGCTGTGGCGATGGGAGCGCTTGGGGGAGAACCGGCCCATCTCGTTGGGTTCAGGAGACTGTTCATCATTGGAGTAACTCTGAACCTGCAAACACACAGATGCGGGAAGGAATATGAGAAACCGACATCCAAGTAGGACATTCCAATAAGCAGCAGACTGTTTCTCAGTCATGTCCTGCCCTGAGTTTTCAAAAAGTTTCAAGGCCAAAGAACTATAGCAATGGCATGTTGTTGCACAATTAAACCAAGTAATCCGAGTCTAGAAAGAAAAAAAAAAAAAAAAAACTGGGACCATATCAAGTAATTCCAACAACGACAGAATGCTGGGAGTAGTGTTGTCTCCCACTGCGTAAATTATGGGGATCGTCCTATATTGATCAGAGAAAATACATGATTTCATACACATTTAATAAAACCCCCTGGCAAAATTTATCGTGCGGTGCAACCCGTTCTGCAGATTCTATCTCCGAGATCTTTACTGCCAGAGAACCAGACAGCAGTACTCAGCTACCTTGCCAAGTCTGACCTGGTTTCTGGAGACCTCTGGCATCACCTGAAAGGCTGGCATGGGAATCTGCAGGGGAGTCATCTTCCGCCGCAGCGCCGGAGCCGATTTCGGTCTGGGCCTCTTCACTTCCTGCTCCTCCGTCCTCAGGCGGCCCACGTCGTCGTCGCACGACTTCCTGGAGGGCAGGATCTTGCAGTCCACGCCGGCGTCCAAGAAGAAATGGTTGCCATTCCTGTCACGCACGTCGAGGACTGCATCCTGCTTGACGGAGAGGGCCGCAGGGGACGGGGACGGCGTGCTGGGAGGGGAGCCCTTGGTGATCGTGGAGTCTGAGGCGGAGCTGGTCTGCGGCTTGTGCTTGAATTTGAAGGAGTCGCTGCGCGTGGGGGGGGTCGGGGGGCCCGGGGAGGGCGCCTCCGCGGAGGGCTGCGGAGAGTGTGGCGGTAACTGCGACGACGGCAGGTAGTCCAGCTTGGACGGCGTGTCGGGCCGCTTGAAGGTATCGGCGTCGAAGATGGACTTCCTCGGCTTTGGCACCTTGAATATGGAGAGCTGAGCGCTTTCCGTCGCCGACATGCCCGCCACCATCATTTTGGGCCACGTGCCGCCGCTGTGCTTCTGGACGAGCCCCTTCTCCATCATGCACTCGGGCTCGAAGGCGAACTGGCCCTTGTCGGCCTCGACGCGGCCGTAGCAGCGCTCCGGGAAGGCGTCACCGGCGAAGGGGCTCGCGGCGTGCTCCTCGCCAGCCCGGTGGGAGAGCGGGTGCAGGGAGCCCATGGAGTAGGGCTTGAGGTGGCAAAAGGGCACCTCCTCTGGCTCAGCGGCCTCCTTCTTCCCATCGGCGCCGCTCGGATTGAAGATGTCCGTCTGGGTCGAGCTGTTGTGTTTCAGGTTCTTGTAGTTGCGTACGTGTAGGTCAGAAGAGTGGAGCCTGCAGTTTGACGATTTCTCAGTGTCTCGTAGGTTCTCGAAGATGTTCTGTCCGGAGCAACTCTGTGGGAGGAACTACATCGCAATAGAGACATGACGTCAACATTTTCAAACAACACACAAAAAAAATACACAAAAAATATATCGGAAGCCAAAAAACAAATTAGCCTTCATAAATCCTCAATTGCCTGGCATTTGCTGATGGGATTAACTGTACATGAAAAAAAGTGTAAGCAGAATTCACCTTCATCAGGGAGAGACTCAGAGATTCCCTGCAGTTCCGCACCAGAGCTTCACATTCAGTCAATGATTTATTATCTAGTGCAATTCCATTTATCTGGAGGAGAAAAATCAGGTCAGCACTTCGGATGATCAAAGCCTGATGAGCTCCCAGAATTCCCCCAATACTAGGCAAAGCACGCGCAAAATGAATTATGAGAGACAGGCATGTCAAACTACACTGCACGATGATGGGAATGGAAGCAGCACAAACTGCGATAACAAGGCACGCATTAAGTGTGGTTATGAAATTATACCGTGTCCATTGATCAGCCATATTCAAATTGTTTTGCTGAAACTGACTACAGACAGAAGCCACACCCTCTTCTGCTGAAGTCAGATTACTACTGCAGGTTTGGCACTACGGGTGCACCAATCCGATATTCTGGATCGGTATCAGCACCGACCCGTACCTATCAGACGGATCGGGTATCGGCCATATGTGACCGATCCACGTCCACTACTCATTTACTACTCTCTCATTTTATATGCGTTTTTTGCCGTATTGAAGCTGAACGCCGGCGCTCAGTCTATTTGCCATTCAGGGGGTGTGAATGCAGTGACTTCCGCCTGCAGTGATGTCATGTGCATACCCGTTCTGGTAGGAGGAGCGCAAGAACATCGGAAAAGAGTGACAATCCAAGTACTTTATGCTAGAAATACCAACTAGTAGCACATGGACTTGCAATATTTGCAAAATAAATAAATAAGTTATGAGATGCGGAAATTCCCGCTAAAAGTGGAAGCAATTAATATTACGCGAGTAATATGAAAGAAGCAATGATGATTTGGGAGTCACTAGCTTGGGTTGTTTTGTGCACTCAGTTTGAGATACGTGAGGGGCTGCTAATGCAAACGAGTGTAAGTGACGCCGTTGCCGGCGGGAAAAACATTGCGGGGCATTTTAAGCATTCGCCACTTGCGTATACTCTCTTGGAAGATATTTAAAATGAACTGTAAATGCCTTAAAACAAGATGTACAAAGGAGGTGGAACAGTACGATATGTATGTTTCAATAAGCCTAATTTAGGATTTTAAGGCATACAGTTTTCATTTGTATATCTGTTTAAGTAAATTATATAAAAAAAATTAAATATATGTTTTTATTATATCAATGCATTAAAGGAAAAGATCCCTTATATCGGAATCTGTATCGGTATCGGCAGCTGTGTATCAGAGTCGGATTGGAACTGAAAAATGTGGATCAGTCCGTGCCCATTTTGGCACACGGTTCTGGAGAAGTGGGAGTCCGGCTTACACATCAGACACTGCACAGGGGCTGTGAAATAGCAGGCGTGACGGGGGCCTGACGCCAATCTAGCGAAGGACCGCCCGACTCGGCACACTCACAGCCATGAGTCTGTCGCCAACGGTAAGAGATCCGTCCCTCGCAGCGGGACTGCCTGGCACTATAGCTGTCACAAACACCCCGCTCTCCAAGCTGATGCCACTATCTGTGGGGGAGGACATACAAGAGCAGACAGATTAAAATATCTTGATGCAACCTTCATGCAACAGGAAATAAAGCCATTAGCCGATATGCACAACAAAAAAACTGACCACTCTGCACCATTCAGAAAGATTCCAACTCTAATTTCCCTTTTGCAGGACAAGACAAGAACTGAGCAGCACGTTTGATTCAAATCCAAAATGGCATTTTCAGTGATAGATATTTTTCTCGTTCAGATGTTCAAATATCCCTTCAAAGTGGGATGACTGAGCACTAAAGCAGCTTCTTAGATACCCAAATATCAGGGTCACGTTCCCCTGCTGCAAAATGCCAATAAGACTCAACCGCAACTCTGCACATAGAGGGACACAAACACAGCACTTACCTTTATGCCCAGTAAGATTTAGATGTATGGGAGTTATAATTCTGCCACCTAACGATTTTCTCCTGCGAACCACCATATTGATGACCCCTCCTCCATTGAGAACAGCTTTGATGACCTGCTTCCTGTCCTTGTTAGCGAGGTCCACATCATTAATCTTCAATAACCAATCGTTCACTCTGCAGTCCAGGATATAAAAGGTCCTTATTAGGTTAACGAGCAGCATCAGGTAAGGGATCTGTCGCTGCCAGGAAAGTCGGCCGACTAGCCTCACCTTAACCGTCCATCTGCAATACTTCCTTTGTCCACCTTTGTGACAAATATTCCACAATCTCCTGGTAAATATGGATCATTCACCCCCTCAGCAACATCAAACCCAAGTGCTTTCAAATCCATGTCCTCCTGTTAAATTAGCATAAAAGCAGGCATTACTTTCAGCGACATGCACAGTTTCAACAGTTCAAAAGTGCAATGCTTATTCTCTAGGCCGGATCCATGGAGGGCCGGGGTGTGGGTCTTTGGGATGACCTCTTAATCAGCCAATAGTAAAGCATTGCTTCTCAGCTCCAGTCCTGGGGACCCACTCTTATTGGCTGATTGAAAGGTCATCCCAAAAGCCGGCACCCACATGCGAGAGGACAGGGACAGAGCATACCCGGTCCTTCTCAAACTCCACCACTTCTGTCTCCCACTCTAACGAATCGGTGTCGATGGCCGAGTCGTGAGAGTTGTGCGCCATCAACTGACGAAACCGAGCCTCCTTCTCCAACTGGTTTTCCATCTTCTCTCTGAGGAACGCCGCAGAGTAAACGTGAGCATTGACATGCACTTCTTTTAGGCATTTCTGCTCAACATTATGGCAAGTAGGGGGCAAGCATCTTATCACTCAACAAGAAACATTGATTTGCTAGCAGCTTCTCAAAGACCAAGTTGAGCAATACTGTTGAATGGGGGGGTGTTATGCACCACCCAGCCACCAGGTGGCGATCAAGGCAAGGCAAGTTTACATAGCAAGATTCAGACAAGGCAATTCAAAGTGCTTTTCCAAGAGAAGAATACATTCATAAACCATAAAATCACATTTAAAAGACAAGGACTCAGAGTCAGCATGCTCAACAATCCACTTTGCCATCATTAGCATCATGGCTATGGATGAGATGACATTTTCTTCTGAAAATGCCAATGTACGCAAAAACAAAAACCTACTTCAACTCTTTCAGCTCCCGCACGGCGTCGTGCTTCTGCTTCCTCATGTCATCCAGGTTCCGCAGCGCTTCAGCCAGGTCGCTCACCGCCCTGTCCCTCTCCCTCCGCAGATTATCACACAGAGTCCTGAAGGTACGACACACACACACGCACACACCGTAAGAGATCCGGCTGCCCGCCTGCCTTTTTCCCAGCATCCTCTGCTGCAGGAAACTCCCGCCGCGGATCTGCCGACCGCTACACGTTACCGTATACTCTCCCTCTCGGCGACGATCTTGTCTCTCTCCTGGAAGGCCCAGTCCCTCCTGCACTTGGCGACCTCGGCCTCCTGCATGGCCTCCTTCAGCTCCTGGGACATGGCCTCGTACTGCTTTCTCAGCATCTCGATCTCCTTGTTGGCGCGCTCCATGTCCAGAGTGGCGGAATCTTGTTTCTAGGTTTCCAAAGCGTAAAAACCGAGTGGTTTTACGGCCCGTTTGATGACGGCGACCTTCTCCCCAAACACAGGTTTCGTGGCATCTTTCCGAGAGGTCACTCAGATTAAAAAAAAACATGATGACATAAAAAAATAAATAAATATTGTATTATAAAAATGTAGCCATTGTGGTTTAGAAAGTACACCTTACACATTCTCCTGAGAAATCTGGCAAGCTAACAGCGATATTTAATATGGAACTCCATGTTTGAGGAAACGGCAGGAAGTGCATATCATGCGAAAGTTTCACTGCACTTTCATTGGGAGATGAAATGTTCCCCCCCCCCATAGGGAAGGTACTATACAAGCTTTCAGAGATCTGAAGAGGAGTATTGCTGAGGGCCATCCTGGTGCATTCTGGATGACTACTGCCAACCTGCCAGGTGTTCCACTCTGATCCTCCCCTAGGAGGGGGGATACGCCAGGCAGACAGATGGGGGGGGAGGCTAATCTTCCAACAGGCCAGGAGACTCCACAAATTTAAAAGGAATAAATGGAATAAAATCCAGATAAGGCAGTGGTCTCCAAAATGCATGCAAGCTTACAGAAGTTCAAAAACAATTTACATGACAAGCACTTTCCTTGTGACTTGTGTAAAGGCTGAGTCCCTTTAAGCAGAAGGGAATGCTGCGGTAAATGATATAACTTCAAGGTTGCTGGTTCAATTCCCAAAAGTCCCTGCTGCAGTCTCCTTAGGCAAGACACTTAAATGCTCTAGTAAGATATCCCACTGCAATGAAAAATAAATATCAGCTAAACTAATAAATAAAGGTTCAGCTCTCCATTTGAGCTACTCAAAGGAAACGCTCTCCACAAAGAGGCAGGCGTTTCTTTAATTCTACACCATCGGTTGTGCGACTTGCTTCTATGGCACTTTCACATTTTACTTATTTAGCAGATGCTACGTACATTTTTTAGAAAGCAGGGTCATGTAGTCCCTGGAGCGGCTGAGGGTTATAGGCATTGCTCAGGGGCCCAACGGTGACATCACTCTGCTGACCCTGGGATCTGAACCAGCAACCTTCAGATCAGACATAGTATTCTGACCCCGTGAGCCCCATAGCCCCCCCCCCACCATCACATAGTAAGCATCAGTCCAGATCTTCCAAAAGCGCAGAGCGCCAAATCTCTCTGACCAATCAAGCGATAAAAGGACAACTTAAAATTCTCTCTAGCAATCAGCCCTTGGTCACAATCGCTGAAACAACTTTAGCCGACGGGGCACATTCCTGCACATCAGGCAGAAGGACATCAGAGAGTGGCTGGAATGAGCATAAGCATCTCTCATCAAAAGATAAGACAGAGAGCAGAGAGAAAACTCCGACTAACTGGCTGTCCTCACACATGACGACAAATGAGGAGGAAAATCATTACAACCACAAGCCTGCGTTAGCCAGGAACTGAATGTAAAATTTCCATGCGAGGATCATCGAATGTAATAGCTGCAAGACAACAGTGGATAGTATAAGCAAGTAATGTCACATTATAGCCATAGGGATGGGCTGAACTGGAAGGGGGCCCAGTCTAACCTGTCTGGCCTGGTAGTACTCCCGCAACAACTGGTCTCTCTGGATGATGGCCTCCGTCCTCTCCTTCCTAGCCACATCCCTCTCCTCCTTGACCGTCTCGATGTCCTTGCAGGCCTGGTTCAGCTCCTTCTGGGCCTCGGCCTTGTCCTTAACTTCATGGCAGTACTTCTCCAGCAGCTCGTTCCTCTCGCAGATGGCACGGTCTCGATCCACCAGTGCCGAGCTGAGCTCCTTAACAGCGCCCAAAAACAGACCACAATCAGTCACCCCGGCTGCAAAGAGATCGCGCGCCACGCGAGGTTTAAAGTGAAGTTCAGAACTGATCACTTCTTAAAATTCTGAGCATGCTGAAGGGGATCTCTCACTTGGCGGAGAGCTTCCATCTCCTCGCTGGCCACCTTCCTCTCCGACGAGGTGTTCTTCAGCTTGGCTTCTGCCACCTCCAGGCCGGACTGCAGCTTGTCCACCTCCTTGATGACCTGGTCCCTCTCGCTCATGATCAGGCGGTACTCGTTGAACACCGAGTCGCGCTCCTCCTTGTACTTTTCCAAGTCCTTCAGCGCTTTCAGCTGCAGTGTCTTGTAGCGCGTGGCCTCCGACTGCCAGCGCTCCATCTCCCTCTGCAGCTCCTTGTTCTGAGCCGCCGTCTTGTTCAGCTCTTGCTGGATTGAGTCGAACCTGACCAAAGGAGAGAAGGTAGAGCAGACAACACCTTTCAAAAATTAAAAACCCAAGTATGCAACACAAGGGTTAACCGTTTTCTCGTGATAATTTCCCCATGTTAAATTTGCCTACCGTTTAATGATGCTCTGGGGTCAGACTGACCCCAAACACGGGATAGGGGTTAATATAAACATACAGGCATTCTGCAGCTCCCAAAGACAGCTTCAAAAACAATCTCGCAATCCTGCAAAATTTCAATGTACTGCTCAAGTGTACAGATGCTACCAGATATAACAGTAATATGTGAGCAATTGCTTGTGAAGTCTTGCTTTTAGTAGAGATGCCTAATTAGATTTGTCTGTATGAAATGACGCTCTGCTGCTACCTCCTCTGGAAAGGATGGTATTGCAAACATTGCAGGTAGCTCTTAGGCTACTTTGAATTTCCAATTAAGAGAATTTACACTCGGCTGACATCTTGATAGTTTGGAGGTTCGAGCCATGTGCCTCCAGCAGCGTGACAGAGCGCTAGGATCTGCACAACTGACGTAAACTGGGTGGATATGGGGAATTAAATGGTTTCAGATTCGAACTGGGCTGGGGTAGCCAATACCCATCAATTAAAAAGTGCCTAGGTCGGGGCTGAATCCCATCTTTGATGCGGGCTCCAGACATCAGTGACGTGCACCATTGAAGAGATTCATATTCATACCTTCATATCTTATAAAAGCACAATAAATTTACAAAAATGACTATTAGGTAATTTCTCTAGCTTATAAGTACGTGATAAGCAAAAGTGACAGCTTTCTGATCGAAATAACCAGCACAACATGCAGGTGTCTATGTGAGAGTAAAACAGTACGGTGGTTAGGGGACACACAGCCGAGAGCACAGCACAGGACTCAAGAGTCAGAAGGAGACATTTTTCGGGCTAAGATTAAAAAAAATAATAATGATAATAAATAATCAGCTCTGAATTTTGGGGTGCCCTTGGGGTACAGAACTGGGGGGACCCCCACGATAAGTTTTGCTGACTGATACATTTACCGACTCCGGGGGGGTCCCACAATAAATCCGCCTAGTTTGTCAGATGGCTAGTCCAGCCTTAATATCTAATGCAGAAGACGGATGCCCCCTGCTGGTGTTTTGGAGCATGTGCACCTGGGAGGAAACACTGGGGCAGGCTCAGGATACGCAGCAGAGAATACATCTTGACAAGGAAACAACTTGGTACCCCCCACGGTAGAGCTGGAGGAGGTGGCTGGGGAGAGGGAAGTCTGGACTAAACGCTAAGATAATGGACGGATAGATGGTAAAACGGGCGCGGAGCAGATCAGTCATTGGTCAGTAAACGTCAGCTGATCATGCCGCGCTTGCCTTCTCAGGGAGGACGAATACTGCTGCTGGAAGTGGATGGCAGAGTCCCTCTGTTTCATCAGGATGTCTATCTGCTTCTGCAGCCGCCGGCTCTCCTCCTCCGCCTTCTCCAGCCTGCTCAGGTCCGTGTTGTGGTTGGCCGTCTTCTCGTTGTACCGTTTCCGTAGCGTGTCGTAGTCTTTCTTCACACCTTCCAGCTTGTCCATGGCGGTGTCGTACAGCTTGTTGAGGATCTCCGACGACCCATTCTCTCGCAGCACCTGGGCGGAGGAGAGAGGACGCGTATCACCATCTGCCACCATCTAAGGGGGCTCAGCTTGATCTGCTGACTGCACAAGCACCACTGCCACCAGATGGCAGCATATCACCATTTGTACTTTGCAACAGTGTTCCGTAACAGGGTCAGGGAGTTCAAAATCATTGTACAAGGAGTAGTCATTGTACTCATTGTATTTCAGTGTCCATAAATGTACTGTAATAAATGCTATATAATCCATCCTTACTATTATGGCATACCACAGAACAATCTCAGACTGCTGAGCTCATTTCAGTGAATTAGTCAATAAATCTGTAATTTATGAATTTAACGAGATGCATTTGTAGTACTACTAAAATTATTTCCCCTGCTCCATAAGATTGTTTATGCACAATAGTCATAGTCTATATCTATATTAAAGTCTATATCTAGTTAATAACTAGATAAAACGTGTTTAAAAAGTACTTGTGCATCAACCAACCACAACCTAACCATTATTGTTCTAATTTCTCAGTACCCTACAAAGTCTGGACTGTCTGGCAGAGAGCTGGGAGGTAACAAAAACAAGGACTGTCTGGCAGAGAGCGGGGAGGGAGCAAAAACGTGGA
>JAODKL010000041.1:7945449-7982678 GCA_026780765.1 Petrocephalus schoutedeni
GAGCTCAGAATGTTTTTGATGCAGCAGCCCCACATAAAGGGTGTGCAAAAAAATAACTTAAAAAATGTACTGCAGCAAGTGGTTGAGTCATTTTAATAAAGATGATGACAGCTCTTTTAAAACGAAATACTCTGTTTATTAAAAACCACTATAGGTTTAATACTAGCAGCAGCACAGACAAGAAAACCAACAGTTTACTTGACATTCTCGGTTACACGCTAACGAAACCCGCAACATTTACAATTAACAAAAAGGAATATAAATATTCAAGTACATCATTTAAAGAAAAGCGCAATGTGGTAGCAAGCATGTCGGCTGCTAACCAACCCCACAGCGTCACATTATGTTAGCCAGTTGCCGACAGTGGGTGGGATCATCGCTCATACAACGTTGTATTGCTGAAACAACGTTGATTAGGTATGTAGCGACCTTTAGCCAGGAGGCGGATAATTTACGTCATCTGCAGTTTTATTGCCGTTTAAATTCTAGCCCACGAAAATAAAATGACCAGTTTTTTTTAGAGGTGTCTTATATTTGTGCCAATACATCTAGGAAAGTGAAAGGCATATCGTGATACCACAGTTCACGTGTATATATAGAACCGTGGGGGCATATCGATGGTATACCGTGTACTGTTATACCCGTAGCATAAACACTAGACTAACACACCAACAGCCATGAAACATTCAGCTGAACTTTGAACCCCAGACCTACCTACACTGCTGAGCGAGCTGCTGCTTTCAGAGTCAGACGGCATCGTGGACAACACGCTGTACGTAGAACCTTGACAAGAGCAAGGGGAAGAGACTGTTAGCACAAAAGCACAGCACTGCAAAACAAGCTTTCCATCAAAAACCCAAGACTTACAAATATAACAGAACAAACAGAGACAGGATGACTGAAACATAAGCTTGCAACGTGTGGCAAAAGGCTACCAACCAAATCTGCCCGGACAGAGAAAACCCCTCCAAGGTCTCATTTGATACACTAGTTTCCTAATTCTGAATGCTAACCATGCATTGCTAAGCAATGGTTTAGCTAACCAAAGCTAAACCCACTGGGTTCCTCTACAGTCCACTGACCTTTTCATTCCAGTTAAATCATCACTTATGATTTCTTAATGGAGTACAACATATCCCCAGTGACTATTTTTCCCTCCTCGCTCTAAAAGACCAAATGATCCAGCGACTGCTTCCTGCGCTGGGTGGCTTTCAGTCAGAGTGCTGGCTCTACCCCCAGAGTAGTGGCACAGCTCACTGTAGACGAGAAACCGAAGAGTCACACTTACAGGAGAGTTCCATCTGTTTAAAATGGCCCATCGACGTCGCGAGCATTAAAAAGGAATAACAGCATATTCACTGTAAACAGAGCACCTATAATTCATCATGTTGGAGGGAAATCAACAGCAATCCAAGCTCCAAAGATGCAATACTTACAGTATTTCTGGCATGACAGACAACACCTATATCACTCTGTCGGATCTTCCCTACCCTTCCATTTGTAATCCTCAGTTTCCCATGAATCCGTGCTACTTTGAAACCTGTAGTCTAAGTGGTGGTGAGATGCTTGCCAAGGACCACGCTGTGATCCATATGGCACACAAAACAATCCACACTGCATACGAGCACAGAGAAAATGGGCGTTATTTTGTGGTAAATTCCGACTGCAGCAAACGTGAATCTATTTGTTTGCTTCCTTTATTAATCCAGACCAAAATCACAGAGTAATGGTCAAAATATTTCACTAACTTAGTTTATATTTCTTAAGATGAAAAAGAAAAGCATGGAGTCTTAAGCTTCCTTATAACACCGAATGTCATATCAATGACAAGAGGCAATAATAGGGGCAGGTGCTGCTTAATGCTAGACAATTTAAACTAGAGTGTATTTCTGGATAACAGCAAGTTATCATCTACATCATATCCCCAATAAATACCCTTTAAATCCCACAAAAAAAAAAAAACACAACCTGTCGTTCCAAGCATGTATCCATTTAATTAAAGGGCAAACCATTTTCGAAACCCTTTTAACACAAAAAAAGAGCAAATGGCAGGAATTCTCTTATTTATACCCTAGAAAATTTCATTCAAGTCAGAGTGAATACTGTAGCTTAAAATCCCCCCCCCCCAATACATACATAAAACTCTCCCACCCAAAGGATACCCTGGGGGTGTGACAAGGCACAGACTAATTAACTATGAGACAAAGCCTTGAAGCTGTCGAGGCAGGCCCAGGCAGCAGCTGCAGCACAGCCAGCAAGGCCTTGGGAAGGGGGCGGCAAGGGAATGGATGGGGGGCCGCTTTCATCTCCTCTGACAGACAGCGGATCTGCCCGTTCCGGCAATACTCCACACAGTTACTTTGCAGGAGGCTCTGAAGCAACACAGCCCCTCCCTGAGAGACGCAACACGCGATGAATGAGGAGAGGGGGGGAAAGAAGAGGGGGGGTGTGTGACTCAGTGGGTTAGGACGCGACGCTTGGTGACCGGAAGGTCGCTGGTTCAAATCCTGGAGCTGGCAGTGATGTCATCATTGGGCCCTTGAGCAAAGCCCTGAACTCCCTGCTGACCCTGCTTCTGACATGGATAAATGCACCCACTAAACAAAAATTATATTTAAAATGGCTCACACTAACAGCCTTCAGTGGACTTGCTCTACCTGGTCACAACTGGCTCAATGGCCATTTCTGGTGACAATTAACGCTGGAGAAGGTATGGCTCATTGTAACTGCTGGTGTATGGGCAGTCCACTAAAAAGCACCATCTAGCAAAATTCCTCCCCAAATCAAGAAAAATTAGCTGTCCTGTTTTTAACAGGGCGATCTGACGGTTACGTATTAAATGGATTAAAACAGTAATGATCACACCAGTCTAGTTTTTACCTTGAGGAAGAAGTTTTCCAAACAGACAACTGCACATCAATGACTTAAAACTAAAAATCAGAATAACCTCAAGTGAAAACTCAAGAAAAACATTTGCAACCAGAAACCAAGTGACTTATTCCATTAGCAGGTATATGGTACAAAATGTTTTGTCAGAGTGCTAGGCATCGTGCACAACGGTTCCACACCAATTAAACAACGAATCCAAAACACAGTATGTCATACATTTGCACACACAAAAATAAACCCACAGAACTACAGTTCAGCGTATTTAAATATGACATCACTACAAAGTAAAGCTTTTCAAGCACTAAATAACTAGGTCAGTAGTGGACTGTGCCTTGCCGGGGGTAACTTCTCTTTGAAGTATGCACATTACATCCTATAACTGTTGCAGCTTTTTTCATCTCCCGTCTGACCAAAACGAAGCCGACGGGAGAAACCCGCAGCAGTTCTATACGCGTCTGGCCACCAGAACCCACATAGAAAATACATCATTACAAATACATGCCATCAAATATTTATCAGCCTCTGTATTATATATAGCAATCGTTCATATAAATCTGTGCTGTCCTTATATTAAAAAGAAAAAAAGAAAGCCATCAGTGAAAAGGCCCGAAAAATCTGCTCTTATAGCTGTACATATAAACACAGTGGGAGGACTGCTCCAGTTAGAAATGGCCAACAGAACTGCAGTAAGAACAAAACAGTTACACAGCTATGGTGGACACCATAAGCCCCACAGGCTAATGCTGGACCATTCCTCCCCAGCCCCCCCTCCCCCACTACAGCTAGTGAAGGCAGATCTTCCAAGATGAGAGGATCAAGTTTGTGTTCCTGCTTTTCTAAAATCTACCAGGGACATCAGCAGCCATGAAACTGGTCTCATATCAGCAAACCTGAACCCTGATTTACCTTCACAGCTCTGTACCAATACCGGAACCCTGATTTACCTTCACAGCTCTGTACCAATACCGGAACACTTCTTTGTTGAACTGGCTCCCCAGTCACAGATGAACACTTTTTTTCTTATGATCTGCCCCAAAACATAAAAGTATTTCTGCAATGATTTAAACAGCCTCAAATGTTTTCCAGCCATCGTTATGTTCATACAAAACAAAAAATAAAAACAATTCTGCTTTTCAGCACTAATTAGTTTCTGCTCTGCTGTGGGTGGAATCGCTGATTCAACTTTGTCAGCAACCTCTGTCCCTGATGTAGAACCTCGTACTCGGGATAAAGAGAGTGCCTGACAAACGGTTCTGTTTACCCACATCTCAGGACTCTAAATCAAACCGACTCTGGCAGCTTCTCACTTGCTGGAGGAGCCTCTGCTGTGTGCAAGCCAGACTCAGGCCAGTTTTAATCAAAGTCCCCCTTCCCATCAGGCAACTGTGAGGGGGGGGGGATAATATGCCTCCATGCCTCCAGAGCAGGGGCAGCACATGGATCAGACATTCTTTGTTCTCTTTGCCTGCCTTTTCCCATGAGTCTGTTTGGCTAGACACTCTCACAATGGACAAGGTTTACAGCAATCAGCCACTTGCCGCTTCTTGGCAGTCATGTGATCTTATGCTGTACGTGGCTCGTCAGCGCTCAACATGAATGGGCAGTTGTCTGTTGGCAATCTGGCGATTGTCTACTGGAGGAGCCCAAGAAGTCCTGGCCCCCATTTCTTTACTGCACAACCTTTTGGGCATCATGATCCCAGATGCCACCCAAGGTGAAGCAGAACCTCCCACATAAACACTGAGTGAACACGAGCAACTCTACTTATCCGCTAAATTCTAGAACAATGTATGACTATTGTGAAACAACCATGGCTGCCAGCCAATAGCTGTAGAAATTGAATGATTGAAGACCAGTCCTCTAAAGATGTTGCAGCACTAAATAACATTTCGTTTCTCTATGGGTTTTGTTAGGGCTTGGAGCACCTCCCTTACCTTTCACATGCCGGTCCTCCATCATCTCCCACATTCCAGGTTTGTAAACACAAAGCCGCTGTACCTCTCATACCAATGATGGAGCACAGCTGGCAGATCTTACATTAAACTCCAATTTAGCATCTTTCAAAATAACTAAGGAGATAAGGTTTAAGAAATATTAAGGTGAGAGATAAGGTGGCCATCGATCCCACACAAACTGACTGTTCCCTTACAAAGCTACGTCTCAGAATGAAACACCCCAGGATTTTCTCACGGATTTCAGGACCCATAAATAAATGACCGTGGGAACGGCAGGCTCTCGATATAAAACACCAAGATGTGTGTGCTACCGTTTCCTAGCCGTATGTCAACACTATACATCACGCTATAATACACCGCTCATTATGGCCACAATGCGTGAAGTCAAGCAGTCACAAAAAACAAGGTTAAGAAAAAATCTCGAAACAATACTAAAATATAGAAATTTGTCTTCAAAGATTTAATCTGGAATTTATTTTAAATCAGATTAACACCAACTGCAAATTCACCAAAACCAATGCTATGGCGCACAGCAAGATGGTAGGAGGGAGATGATGTATCATGCAACCCGCCAATCTTGCCACAGAATCCTTTACAACCAAAGGCACAGGATAATATTTAGCTCCCTGGCAGTACAGCCCTTCCTGTTTGGTTGCATCACATAACTTCAAAGGCTACCCGGTGAGGTTACTGAGCCACCCCTGCATGCTTATGGGAAGTGGAGTTCTCACAACATGAACGGTAGCCATTTTCTGTAGTGCTGTCTTCAGCGGGCCAGAATACTCGCTCGCAGTGGCCAGGAGAGAGAGAGAGAGAGAGACTAAAAAATTGGGTTTTAAGAAGTTTCACTTGAGGTTTTAAAAAGAATATGGATCATTCTAGTCAGGGATTTAAAAAATGGCCACCCTGGTTGTTGATGTGCCTGACTGGCCAGAGTCACCGCTTAGGTGCGAAAAGTTTGTACAAAGCAATAATGGAGAGCTGACCAAACAAAAACGCAGAGTACACAAAGCCCTTATAATTAAAGTTCTTAATTAAAAACCAAGAGGAAACACCTCCCACAGCCAGAGCCGCAGCTGGGAAAAGCAGCAGAAGTTTCATTTGCTTTCAAAGCAGGCTGATCATTTAGGCACAACATTACTCCCCTGAACGGGATGTGGCCATCTTCACCAGTGTCACCAGGTGTCAGCAGCCTGGTAAGTAACTGGTATCCTTAGCTTGAACATCAAAAGATTTGGGGGGGGGGGGCTGAGTGGCATGTGCAAGCAAGTCCAGCTGTGAGTGTTAAAGTGTAGGCCCAACATTGGCTGCACAAACACACAGACAAAACCAAGCCAAAAAAGTGCACACAAAAGGAACAGATCGGCATCCATCCACCTTCGCAAAAAGCACCGCTCATCCTTACCAGGTTTCACTGTGCATGTATTACGCTGTAATCTCACGCAGCACTTTGCACGTGGCTTTCATCAATCCCCGGTGAACACGGCATCTGCCTCACAAGACCGTGTAGCTCACCTCCCCTCATTATATGGCAAAGCAGAAGCTTTCTGAAGTAGTGCATACACCATAAGTAACCAACTCAGACTTACACTTACCACATTCAAAGTTACAACTATGTCTTTAAGTACACAATATCCGATAAGAGCGTGCAAAAGAATCACATTTCAGGGGTTTGTAAAGCTCGGTACCCTGCATTTCATTATATTACCAAACGGCTAAACTCATTCCGAGACCTGGACACTATATGCATTTCGCTCCCACCCCCCTCGCACATTAAACATGAGCCCCATTATGACATAAAACACAGATTAATGGAGTAATCAGTCCTTCAGGAACGGCTGCCGGCAAACGTATGCTGAGAAGGTCGTATTCTGGACTCTACGTGCACCAAGCGATAATATAAAAGAGGGAGGGATGCACCTCAGGCCGTCCAGAAAGATGGGGCTGTAAAGCGCCATTTGTCATCCAGACCTCATCTTTGCAAGTAACTTTATAATAAAGTATTTCACCCCCGCTGGAGAAACGAAGTGATACTATAGCAGGGTGCGGTTTATTTGTGAGTCATAGCAAACCCAAGCTGTATTATTTGACAGTTTACTCTTGTACATGCACAGAGGACAGACGTGTAATAATACCAAGAAGTATAGCCAGCTTAAAATGAAAGGATTTCCGTCCAGTAAAAAAAAAATAAAAAATAAATAATTAAATTATATATGGATGGAATTGTGACCCAGAACAGTGAATGACTGGTGAATTGAGGAAAAGCCAATCTAAGTCATTTGTCTGTATTGGTGATAAGGGAGTGAGAAGCTCTGGAAACATTAAGCGAAAAACTGCCCGAATTCCTCCCCGATCCATTATCATTAAGCTACACCTCTCCCCACACGATAAGGCATCAAGGCTAACGGCAGCATTAAGGCTCACAGTGAGACATTGGAGGGTGGAGATCTGTACAGCATTAGCCTCCAAACTCTCCATCACTTTTCTGAGTATTCAACCAGCTTAGGATGTCATTCTGCTGCTGCACGACTTATGCTTGACAGATTTAAGAGTCACCTTCTTAGGACATTTGACCTTAATGACAAAAAAAAATAAATCTTCTAGATGAGCGAGTCATTTCTCAGAAAAAAAGAGAGGGGGGGTTAGCATCACACAGAACAGTACCTGAATAAGTGTTAGACGTTTTGCCAGTGTCATCTGATGAAGTATTACATCTCTGCCACTCTGGCCAAGCGTATTTCTCTGGAGAGAGAGAGGGGAGAGAGAGAGGGAAAGAAGGAGAGAGGGGAAAAGTATTAAGTCAGCAAAGCAACCATTAGTAAACGAAGTGTTAAAGGTTTGAAAAGTGAATAATTTGGGTAAAAAAAGAGAAAACATGCATTTTATTTGATGTTATGTGGGGGGGAAAATAGGTAGAATGACAGATTTTTCAAAAGCATTTGCTGAACAAACAAATGGAAAGTAAATGCACAGAATTAACCGAGAGCAAGAGACATCTCTGGGAATAACAATTACAGACACGCAGTTTACAGGCCAACAAAGTTCTTTTCATGCAAGTTCTGAGCTTCTGCCATCTATGAATGTATAAAGATTGCAGGCTTCGTGGAAAGTTCTCCTCCAGACTGGGCAGGGGTACATTAGAAGTCAACAGAAAGCCCCGAAACATTTTTCCCCTATGTTAAATTTACTACTGTTACCACTACAGAGATAGCTCATGCTCCGGAAAGCCAATCTGTTTACTCTAAAGGTTTGGCAACAAGGATATAATGAAAGAAGCTAAATAATTGTGGCGCACCTCCTGACAGTATAACTATTCATATTGATCAGGGCCGTTAAAACAAGCGTGGTACGTACCCTGCCCCCTGCTAGTGCGCGTGAGCAGGAGTACAGAAGGAAAACTCAACAGCCACACTCATTCGTCTTTCCGCGACATCATTTTATCAGATGCAACGACCAGAAACCGGCCGAATGTTGATTATATGGGAGGTGGCAGACGACACGCTGAAATAAAACTGCAACATTAATCCCTGATAGAGAAGCACTCTGCCTCTGTACCGGGGCAGCCTGTGGGACAGCACTGATCCCTACAGAGCTGTCTGCACACAGCTAACATTTGGTGCAGTCAGAACAACGGCCTCCCTTTGCGTGGCAACACACCAGCTCCTTTTTAAAAAAAAAAAAATAAAAAATTTAAGTAAACATCGTGTGTAATTACACATAATTGGGGCTGGCTTTCTCCAGAGATTTCTACAAATTCAGCACTCCTTCAGTACTACTGCTGTATGACACAGTTCAGTAGGCTACAGCCTTGTTTTAAAAATAACCGCCTTGTGAAAGGAATATCTTGCAGAAAATCACAATGTTAAGCGATAAATAAAATTTAAACGTGTAAAACAAAACAGGAAGTTAAAAAAACCAATACAGCCCACTGAGGATTTTCCATCTGCAATTAGACTGATAAAGAAGCGGTCTGGCTTAAATCTGCTAAAGCCTGTGGAGGAAAAGCTAATCCAGGAACATTTCAGTACATGTCATTCAAAGGGAAAAAAACCCTGTGCTCTAGCATACAAATACATAAAATGTAACTATCCTGAGGAACTTCAAAGTTCAGAATGAGTCTATCACATCCATTTGCTTCATTTCTCCCTCAAAATTCAGAGAGGGATTAAGTCCTATGGCACATGCCACAGCACAAGGCTGTGTAACGTCATGTGACCGAGCATACTGTAGGAGAGCGTAAGTGACACTCTCTTATGGGGGGTGGGAGGGCTCCAAGTGGCCTGGCTCGCTCAGCCCACCACTGCATTGGAGTCTCACGGGAACATGCTGGGCGCTGCTGAGGTCCTGGCAGCCTGCATTAAAAGATGTGCCATTCCACCCAGAGGCACTAGCTAGTCCGGGCTGTGCTTCGCAGATCTGCAGTGTGACAAACAGCCATTGGCTGATAAATGTGTCTAAGGGAGGGGAGGGCTCTCTGCCCCCAGTGCTTCCTGGGAAGGATCAGGGAAAAGGGGGGGAGGGGTAGGCCGGGAAAACAGGAAATAAACAAATGAAAGCACTGGGCAAGTCTAAATCCGTTTCTGATGGACAAATCAAAAGGGACTCTGATCATCATTTCTATATTTACTACATATAACAGAATGTTACATCATTGAGAATGCAGCTACACAGAGAGGGGTTAAAAAATGTGGAGGGTGAGAGGAGGTAGGATTTGAGTGCAAGGTTTAGCTTGAAAGGGAGAGTGCATCGTTTTAAAAGATTTATAATTCAGGTAGGGATAAGACCAACTAGTCTGATTACCTTAAAGCTCAAGAAGTAGGAAGTGTGTAGCTGACATATTCACATCTACAAACTGGGAGGAGTATTTCAGCTGAGCTGGGATGAGTGTGGTAATTGTTAAGAAACGTTAGCATTAACTATGCACAGAATCCAAGTGTAAATATTACAGTCAGAACATGCACACTGCTTCCAGAAACATCTACTTCAATTGGCCCATACAGCATTTCCATACTAATCTAGCACATTTCAAGGTTGGGCAAGCTTTGAACATAATCTGTTATATTTTTGTTCTTTTGTATTCTGGTGTAGGGAGGACGCAAAAATAGAATGCTAATACTAATAGTACCGCCATATTCACAGGAGATGAGACTCCCAATAGGAGTAAGGAGAAAATGTCCAGTTTTAAATGCAGTAGCAATACTGTAATGTTGCATCCTCAATCAACTCTACTGGGCTTTGCTACCCACTCCCAAAATGTTACTCATTACCCTTTTCCACAATACATATCACTAAATAGCATCTTCAGACCGGAAAATAAAAATTAACCACAGCAATTTTGCGGTGGGCTCATAGAGGCTGGATTTTACTGCTCCAGGCATGCAGGTGACTGAACATAAAAAGGTCGTTTCCGTCTCCCGGGCAATGTCGACGGTGACATATGTTTAGAGGCTCCGTAATTAAAGGGCCCGTGGACACGTTTAACACAGGTGTAGCCACGCGCGATAAGAGCGTGCGCCTTGATTAAAGAGATTTTTTTTCTTCCAGGGTGCTCTCCGTTACGCCACTTCATTTGATCCCGGTTCCTTTGGGACAGTTGGCAGGCCTGACCGCCTTTCCCCAACACTCGCCGAAGGTGCAATTCAAACGACCGGGTCGAAACGAAACACAAAACGCTTGTTGTTTCCCCGGCCTGGGCCCTCCTTTCCGTGGCACAGTGGCGAAACCAGTTAGCCCAGTAGCGTCGGGACTACTGCAGCGGTGGCTCAGCTTCGCGGCCTCCCGCGATCCGGCGGTTAATGCGATGGTGTAGGGTTGCAGTGCCATGCTTTGGGAGCGGGACGGGGGGGCAGCGCACGGTTCAGGTACAGCAGGACAGCAGATGCCGGAGTTCCCGGGGGTGTGTCACGGGGCTTCCGCGGGGCCCTCTGGGCCGGAATGAACTGTGGCGTTCTCCACCCAAAACGCCCCCAGCAATGATACGTCTGCGTATTAACTCAAAGGGCAAACAAAACACCATGCAGATGGCCGCCTAGTAAAGTGGCGCAGTGCACAGACAGAACAGAGAGGATCCTACAGGGATGCTGACCTGAACCAGACACCAAGACTTTCAGAAGTCAACTTCTTGCAGATTTCTCTCCCATCCCCCATTCTTAAATCTAATTAAACTGCTGAACAGAAGGGAATTACACATTTATCATCATATATAAACTAAGACCAATTAATGACCACTCTTGGAACACAAACGCTTGTACTCATTTCTTTGGGAACAAACCCTGATCCCAGCAACCTTAATTCCTACCCAGCCCCAACCATAAGAAACCAAACAAAACAAGATTTTGACATTTTTTGTTCTTTTGAATGCATTCACAGATTTTTAGAAATTTAGAAAAAGAAAAAAAGCCCCCACAATGTCCAAATAACAGGCTTTACATCACATCATGGGGACATTCGGTACCCACACTGTAATATATACAGGACACGTGTGTGTATAATAATACATACATACATACATACATACACACACACACACACACACACAGCCCAAACACAAAAAAGAAAAACCTCTATAAGGAAAGGACTTAAAGGGCGGTATTAATGAACTGAAAATAGGTCAACGGTGTGGGAGGAGTGCTGTATGCATGAGACATGAAGCTCAACACACTGCATGAAACATTTCAAAGCAGAACAAAATAGAAAAACTGTTGGCTTTTATTCAACTCAAAGTCCAACAAAACACCTTCATAACCACTAACTTGGTACCATGGTGAACTGAGCAGCAAGCGCAGCGAAACGGCCACTGAACTTAAGCGTGAGTGAAGATGTTAAATATACCGCTGCACCATTCATAATCTGGGTTGCAGTGCTTGTGCAATCGAAGAGGACAGGCCAGAGGGAGGCAGGAAAAGCAGCACTGCGAAGCAGACTGGGAGAAGGACGGCGGAAATGGGCTGCCAGCAGCAATCGCAGCCGTCTGTGCCGAGCCGCTCGCTGCCAGGGGGGCGGGGCCAGCCAGGTTTGTTTTCCGGACACTTTAGGTAAATTATATCAGCAGAATGGAGTGAGAAGGAGGGGGAAACCAATCAAAACGAGCACACTTAAATCCAGATGGCTGCGGGAAGCCTGGTGGTATGCGGATTAGAATCATATAAATGTAAAAAAAATTGTGCTAGCCTTGATAAGGCACCAAAAAGAAAATAAAATACTTATGATCCAAAAACCGACACTAAAAATGCAGAAGAGCAGAAGACAGCACTGCATTTTACTAGAGTATTTTATGTTACTTCAATCCACAGAAAAGACAAGGTCTGAAAACAGCTCCCTAGAAAAAGTATCCCATCCGGAACTGGGTTCCACGAAACCCCTACAGACTAAGCCGGCCTAGCTGCTGTAGCTGAGCTAAAGGCAAAATTGTTTCCAGAGGAAACCAGTTGCTAGACGAAAGTCTCTTAACAACAGAAATTGCAAAACATAGTTGAAACGAGTCTGTAGAACGCAACTTGCAATGTAGCAGATGAGTCCCAGAGCAATGATGCATTTTAGAATGCATAGTGAAACTCACCCGCAGACCATTAAAGAAAATGTTCAGCTTTATTTACAGGTCAAAGAGGTCAATCAGCAGTTCCTGAATCCTAACCACTAGAGGGGAAACCCATCTAATCACATGCAATTATGATTCAAAAGGTTAAATATGTATAGGGAACAAGTTTATTACCTAAAAATTGTAATACAAGCTCAGTACAAGCTATGGGGAATACAAAACAGACAACCAAGCATTACATGACTGCATGGGGCAGCGATTAAATCTATAAGAAATATAGTGCATCTCATAGTATAGTATAGTATAGTATACTACCGTTGGCAAAATTACACTGTTTAACACAAATGCATGCAAGTGTAAAATGATGACCGTAAAATGAGATTTAATTTGATTCCACCAAGTAGGCAGCTTGTACACAGTAATTATTTCAGCTAGCATATCACTGGTCAATGTGATGGTCCTCCTACCATCTTAAAAGGCATTCAGACAGACTAAGTACTCAACGGCCCTTATGTGCTAATGTCTGATTGTCTGAAATTTACAGACACTAGATGTAAGGTCTGCCATGTTTTATGTCATGTGCATTAAGGGCACCCCAGGTCACTGCTGTTTCATTAGGCGTACATGGGAATAGATGGATAGAAATTAGCCCAGAAGCTCCTAATATTTTTCAGTGAAGCTGAAATCAATACACTTCCAGCAAGGAAACATGATGTAACCAGTTCACTGCAGTAGCCCATGGAGTTTGTCAGTTGAGATATATATACCAATTCCATGTTGTTGTCGACCAGCTTATTCTTCCCACTGCACAACATGGATCTTTATATATGGAGCCTTATAATGATCTAAACCATTTTTGCATAGAAGAATACCGAGTTCAGGGAGAACGTCAGTGAATAACTGAAAAATACAAATACAGAACATTATAAGTTCAGCAGTGCATCATTTTGAAATATTCTGTTGAGAGATAAAGATCTGTAATATAAATTATCACATTTTATGGCTTGGAAAATCTTCAGGTAGGAGAGCCCAAACAAATCCTTGTGAGTTACAGGGAAATTTCACATACCATAGAAATGATAAATTGGAAGTACAATGGGGTAAGAACCACCAATGCAGTTTCAGACTTATTTATACCTTGTGCAAATAATGGTGTGCCTACATATTTAAATATATGGTTGAATCCTTGGAATTTTTCCATGCTTATTTACTAGGTTATTATATTAACTGCTCTGTACTTTAACTGCAACAAGGGTTTCTGAGATAAAGGCCAATTTAAAGTTAATTTTTAAAAAGTTGCTTCATAGTTATGTGGTGAAACTAAGCTTTTCCCTTCTGTCATTCAAGATTTCTGAGCAGGACAGGTAAGAATTTTCGGACACACAACTTCATAGTGAATTTTATGTCCTGCCTGTTGTATATAAAGGTCACACATCAATCCCTTTATTTTTCCATGCTGTTCCAAAAACAATGCCAGGATTACTGCAGTATAAGTAAATTAAAAAATTTCAAAATGAGGTCATTACACACTGATTCACTAGTGTTGTAGATGTTATCTTTCCCAAGCTTCTCTGCCATAGCCAGGAGGGAAAAGATTCTCACTAAAGCAGGTGACTGAATAGGACCATCTTTCACCCTGATACAAATAGTTTAAGTGTGACAGAAATATTCCCAATTTCAGTATATAGATCAAAGACGGAAAGAATTACCCAACACTATTCCATGAGATACTTCAGAGCTTTCTGATGCAAGCAGACTCAGGGGACTTCAGATTCTAACCTAGGAAATTAATATAATGAAAACGTAAACTGTGCTATACATTTCAAAAGAAAACAGGCTCATCCTACACTACAGCACAGTCAAGCATGAAAATCTCTTAAAGTGTTTCCCAGACGTTAAGTCCACGGATGTCTGCTTGCCTCCCACCTTGACCTATACTGGACAAGCAATCACTAAAAAAAAACTGATGCTTATGCATGACCTGGTCATTCCTTGTGGGGCACAGGTCCTTGTGGGGCAAAGCTGGGAGATTCTTTTCACTACATCAAGCATTACCACTTTGACATCTTCCCGTCAGCAGAATTCAAATATACCATGGATCTACATAAGGCTCCACACCATGAAGGAGGGTCTAGCCTTGACATTAACTTTGGTTAATAAGAATTTCACGTTTGGAAAGTCTCTGCTTTTTGAGACAAATGGGAGAACGGTGCTGGGATTTCATACCAACACCAGCAGACTACAGTCTCATTTATGAATAAGGGGGCACAATCTCCATACAGCAGAAGAAGAATAATGTAGTCTGTATTCTTTAGGGGATGAAGGTCAAACTAAAATGGCTCATTATTAAATGGTACACATATGTATATTGCACTACAATATTCTGCTATGAGAAGACTTGTTTTTCAGGATTCATTCATAAAGTTGCATGGAAAGCCAACCATTTCAACAGCCTTAAACATCTGAGAAAAATCCTTGCACTGATTTCTTTCCCCAAAATTCCAATACTAGCTACACTTAGTGCTGGCAGTGTGCAATTAGAAATCAATATTATCCTGCTTAACCCGAGTAAGAAGGCTCTGAAATTAGGTTATTCTGCGGCCGCTACATTTCAAATTCTCAGTATTACACTGAGCATGTGCTCGCTCCCACTACTGAGAAATGTGCCAGTTCATGAATGAAAAAGGCACTGCAGTACACAATAAGGCCTAAAAATATTTTACATCTACAACGGCCGAAACATACACTAGCCATATTACCTCACTAGAATCGGCATAAATGCTCTGAATGCACAAAATGGATTTCATTAGAGAAATAGAGGGCCTTTTAATTATCAGTTAAGTGTCATATATGAAATGGTCTCCTCTGACCAGTGAATGCTTAGGAAACCTGTGCCAAGGCCAAATCAAAGGCTAATGATCCAAGTGTGAGACTCGAAAAAATGGGCTCTTTATAGGTTTCTATGAAACCTAACTTAAAAAAAAAATAAATAAATAAAATGTATATGCACTGCCGAATGTTTACCTTCGGAAAAGGAAGTATAGCAAATTATGTATAAGGATTCGATAGGTGTGTTGGAAACTGCAAACAAATATACTTGAATACATAATTTAAATCTAGGGTAATCAAAGAGAAATATGTAGTCTCTGTCATACTGCAATTCATTGGTTTATTACCGGTAAACAACTAAGCAGGTGTTTATTAAACTATTCACACAAGTGTCATTTGAACTGATGTCATTCAATTTACTCTATAAAGGATGGAGAGATGACATCATTATGTAATTTAAAACCCACCGTCTACATGTCAAGGGCTGTGGAGCACAGCAGTTTTACTCACGCAAACAATTATGGGCACAGCGATCTTCGCTCACCTTGTAATGAACACAACCCACACAAACCAAAGACACAATCAAGATGGACCAAATCTGAAACAGCAGCCTACTAACATTTCTTCAAACAGATTCCAGAACTTTCCCAATTTTACAACACACCTGCAAAAACATATTTCTAAAAGCACTACTCCAAGCAATCTCCTTAAAGCCAAAAATGTGTACTGGTTTCCGGAAACACTTATTGTTGACAAGTTTTTGAATGTTGTTCAGAAAAACTTGGTCACCTACAAACTGCATATTGGTGCAACATCACTTTTAGTTTTTAAATTTAAAATAAAGTATCTAGCCAGCTTGCTTTTTCATTATGGTACAGCCCAGATTAAAAACTACAGAGATTAAAATGAATTCTAATACTAGTATGGGTCTTATTGAGAACAATAATCATTTCTCACAAACCAAGCCAATTTTCATTAGTCCAGCAGGAAGTTCTTATTACTTTTAGAATTTAAGCTAATACAAACTTCCAATCATTAACAAAGCATGAATGAATTAAGACAGCTACCCACAAAGTCATCTCCAAGTATAAGAGGGCCTTTGTATAATCTATATGACATTTCTGTTTCTCTTTGACAAACTACTTGCGTCTTCACTATGAAAGAGAATGAACGTGACTGAATTTACCAAGTTTTCCCCTTATTTTTCTGGGTCATAAAAGCAAGCTGCCAGAATAGAATATAACTTGGTGACACCCTCGAAGACAAGCCACTCCAAGCTGCAAGTCTCAGCCGTCACCACGCTTGCATCTTATCCATTCACTCCTTCCAAGTTTCTAACACATCAACATCAAATCTCATCCAGGAATTTTAGAAACCTTACACCTGCATTTCACTTCCACCACAAAATTTTAAAAAGTTAATATTTATTTGGTTTGGGATTGACTGCGTGCAACTCAAATGCATTTTTAAGTATCTAGTTTGTAATCTAGAGAACATATTGGAAAGCAAATTATTTACACAGAAATGGATATTTTCTCTATTTTACTGCCAAGTAATTTCAAAAACACCCAACTGAATTGCGGCAGAGAAATAAAGCTATCACAGCCATTTAGGCTTCCCGTTTCCACACTTGTTTATTGCTAAGGACAGGTTGAGGGGTGTAGGACAGCCACTAAATAATTAACTCTGTAGCTAAAGAACTGAGAAGCTTATTTTAACTTGCAATATTAGATACGTGACATCAGATCTAAAAGTAATGAACGAAGTGACATTGACAAACTTCAGAAACATCTTCCTGGTAAAAGGGGTATTGATTTTGCCCTTTTCAGATAATGGAGAAACACCTTTCTAGACCAGAGACCGGTGACTACTTGTTAATGGCAGTGGCATCAAATACCATTCAAAGGTTTTCCCATTTCATAATATTCAATTAAAATATCTACAAAAAATATAAATTAAATAAATAAACTAAGCAAAAAGCCTTATTCTGTCCCCCTCCCCCAGTAGTCCTTAATTAAAAAGCAGGTAAATCAGGATAATACAACAAAGATCAGTCTAGCCAAAGCGGGGGGGTGGCCTAACTAGTACTCTGGCGGCCGAGTTCTGGTTTTAAGTCTAGTTCTAAAACTTATCTAACATTTCAATCCCTTCTAATTAGTACAATGGTTACAGCTAAAAGGCATTAGACATAGGCACAAAATACAAGCCAAATAAATCAAGCAAATATCTTTATGTATATATCCCACTCAGAGACCTGTATTTTTCCATTGATTTAAATAAATAAAAATACTCCATTTCGTATTACGAAAATCACACTACAAAAATTCTATGACAGCCGGAACTATTCATCATATACAAACACTAGGAGAGGTAACTGAATTATTGATATAATCCCAATTATCACAGTTAAAAAAAACAGGTCTTTCAACACACCAGAATATCTGCATGCTGTGCAGGTTTTGGGGCTGCGAGCTCCCTCTAAAAGTCAGGGACTGAAAATTATGGACAGCGTAACTTAACGAGCAGGTGAAAACATACAGGCTTATATAGTGACAGCACATATAACAACTGCAGCAGGGACCAAAGCTGCAATATTAATTCATAACACGAAAAAGACTTAACCACATATTAAGCACTAAACAACTGTAGCCATTCTTTTGACCATCTGCAGGGATGTTTGGTTTTCTGCAAACTAAGTGCATGTAAAAGACAGCCAAACGCATTGTAGGTAGTCAAAAGTAATGTTCAGGTTGTGGCCCTCGACAGTACAAGGAGTGGATGATGCTGTCACTGTGATCTATGCTTCATAATGAGAAAGCACACTGACTGTATCCTTCAGTTACACAGACATGGCAACATTCACGGTGTGTAAAAAAAATCAGCTGAACGTATGAGAAGCTATTAAATATGAAGTCTTTTACCCAACTAGGGACTTAATGTAACAGGAAAATAACCATATAAATGGTGTTATATTTAGATTAGAATTGTTAATAATCGAAAATTCACTCATTTCATGCAGACGTATAGCCTGCAACCCCATCCCCTCTGAGTAAATCTTAATATTTCTACACACAAAACCATCTATACTTGATATGATGTATAATCCCATTAAAACTGCCAATTAAACAGAAAATCAGCTACAACTACACTTGCTGCGTGCTCTGCATATAAAAATGATGCTTCGTTAGGTTAAAATACTGATGTGAGGTTGCTGGGAAAAAAATGTGCACAGTACAGTTATGGATTAAACACACACATGCTCCGTGCCAAAAATGCCTATATAACTCCCAAGGTTACTGGGTAGCACCTCTCCATACAGTACCTGCCCTTTTTTTGATGCCATGATCATACAATACCCAATTTTTGGCTCCGACTTAAAATTTTATTGGGCACAAAATGGGGGGGGGGGGGAATCTAAACACTCCTTATTTTACAACCTCTATTCCCAAAGGCACTAATGATAAATCACGCCATGACGGCTAAATAATAATTTAAAAAAAGTATATTTCATTCCAAATGTCCCTTTATTTCAATGGGAGAGATCAGGCAGGGAGGAAAAGTATTAACAAGCATAAGGAGCAGTGTCACGCCAAGTGAGACTGTGTATGCATGCACGTATGTTTGCATGCATGCATGTATGCATGTATGTATGTATGTATGTAAGCATGCATGTAGCGAAAAATACAAGACAGTGTCGGTTTTTACGCGTTAGGGATGCACGGCTGTAGTATCGGGACGCATTTAAACCGCCCGTGTACGCATCCGTGTTACACACGCTGGTGGGTGGAGTGGCCGCCTGCTACACGTCGCGGGGGAAGGGCCGGTGGCCGGCCCGGCTGGGTGCCGGTAGTGTCTCACCGGAGGAATGGTCCACAGGTCCGCCGCCGTTGACGAAGAGGGCTGAGCACAGGTGCGGCTGGGTCTTCTCCAGCGCCACGCACAGCTCCTGGAAATGGTCTCGCTCCTTATTCGCCAGCATCTTCAGCAGAAGGTCCACTTTCTCCGGGCTCGACGAGCAGTTGTTGTCCACCTCGTAGCGCTCCAGCTGGCTGAGGGCGCCCGATCTGGCCAGCTCCTCCACCAGGCGCTCGGCGTCCGTAATGGACTCCACCAAGTTCTGGTGGCACTGCTCGAGCAACTCTTTGTGCTTGGGGTCCATTTCTGCCCGCCGCGTCCCTCTCCGCCCCGCTTCCCGGCGAGAGCCGAGCCGAAGTGCCACCGCGGTCGACGCGAAGAATCGCTCCTAGGGCCGCTCCGCTCCGGCTTCCCCTAAGAAATGGCCAGCGCAGCCATCGCAATGAATGGCCGAGCCGAGCAGCTTCTCGTCACAAACTGAAAGAGACACAAGTAGCCATATTTGTTGCCTACGGCTGTTGACTGCGCCGAGAACCAGCAGTACATTTCCCCAGCTCCCGCAAAAAAAAAAAAAAAAAAAAAAAGTCCTACGCGTCGCCTTTTTTCCTAACTACGTCCATCGTAAGCAGTCACAACTGCACCCCCGCGCCCGTCCCTTCAGTCTCTCGCCACCCCCGCCGCCTACTTCGCCGAAAGAACAGCGAGAAAGTCGGGAGATTTTCACATGAGCTCCCTCAGAGAACGGCAAGCTCCGCCATGTCTCGGCAGCCGAGCAGCTGCTGCCCCCTGTCAATCAAGCTTCGGTATGATATCCATGTAAGGTAATGTGGGCGGGGCCTCGCGCGGGCACACCTGGCCCTCGCGCTGCGCGGAGCTCCGGCCCGCGGACGGCACTCGGTAGCGCGAGCTCTCCCGGGTGCGGGCGCGCGCCGTGCACCGAGTACCGGCGGCGCCTTCTCCCTTAGAACCCCGGCGCTTCCATTCACTCAAGGGCGCCTGTCGCCTGTCAGCTGACACGACGCGCGTAGTGTGTGATTCCAGCCATTCATGCTTTTCTCTGTTGGCCTCTCTGCACATACACCAAAAACAAATGTGGTATTTAAACACGACAAATATGTATTTATATGTACTCTGAGAATGAAGGGGCGATATGGTCTTTGCTGTAAATTAAAAAGCAAAACAAATCGCATGAGATGTGAGGTTTTACGTTGTCAGAAGCCTGTGTTGTTGTTTTTTTTTCTTTTTTTGCAGTTTTTTTTCTTGTTTGTACAGCGTTCCTTACTATTGGTCATAGTCATGAACGGATATGGTCAGTACGCAACTAACACCTAGTTTCTGGTTAATTAATACATTAAGTAAGAGTGTACTACTGCTTCATTTGTGCCCCCTCAAGAGAAGTATTACCAATATATTAATGAGCATTTTATATATCCACTCTAACTTGATATTGATCAAGGCTGCATCATTAACATTGATAGGAAATATAGAGTACAAACAAGTACTATTAATGGCATATTTTCCTCGTCATATCAAATGTTTATTAGTATAATGCAGGAACCTCTATACTCAGATATAGAGGCATCTCTATTACAGCAGAGGTTATGTACTACCCTTCTGAATATGAGACTTGCAGCAACTGTTATGTTCTTCATGTGCATCTGGAGTAAAGACACTGATGGCTGCACTCGATTGCTGAGAATGACATGCAGATGAATCCTCCCTGAACGAGGAGCCCAGGTCCATTGAGAAAGCCAGACATGCTAGGCTTTGGGCAGGATCTAAGATTGCTGGGGTTTCCAAGTGTAAGTGCGAGCATAATGGAAAAAGAAACCCAAAAACCTGCAGACACTGTGATCTACTATGGCTGTGCTACAATGAACTGCAATGTTAGGGATGTCACAGTGTTAGCCATTAATGCAATAACCAAAGTCAGGTTTTGCAGTTTTTAGTTTTGCTTATCTTACGTAAAGTTACAATTCAACAATTACTCTTACGGTTGGATCATCTGTCTTTAACCTCCTCAACTGTCTTGTCTTGTGAGTCAGATGCTTCTCATTGAGCATTCAGAGTAATATACCAGACCATTTGACTCTAGACATGGCACACTTAACCTTATTTTGGCCAGCCTACAACACGTTGTCACTACTAAATGGTTGGGTTTAATGCTGGCTAACAGCCCTGATGTGCAATAAGACGCGTACGTAGAATAGATAATCACATGCAAGACCAAAATGCTTCTTTATTTTACTTACCATTCTCATTTCTCGTTAATGGTTGTCCGTATTGTGGATTATTCCACAGACAAATCTACATAATATACTGTCTTCTCTCCTTTTAATATACCTTTTCCCCCTTTTTTAACAAAAGAAACATGAAAAATGTCCTTTTATTCTTAGCTACACAAGCAGTTTTTTCATTTGATTGTCAGAGACACAGTACCATTATAGATTCCATTCGCATTGATGAAAATATAAAAATCCTGGAATTATTTAACAATATTCTTGAAACATTGTTATTCATTTTTTGAAGCGTAAAACGTCCAAGTATACAAAATATTTTTTGTTTTGGCTGAGTAACTGAAACCCATATGTGATGTGTGTGGCTCAGGTGTTTGCTGTGAGATTAAATGCTTTCGTGCATTTATTTAGACTATTTTGGGTATTTAGCTATGCTTGCCGGTTGGCTCCTTGATTTGACGATGTTAGCCCTTTCAATAGATGAAAATAAAAAGAGAGATGGAAACCCCAAGGCTCCACAAGCCTGTACTGGATAAGCTGCTATGGAAAATTGGATGGATGATGGAAAACCTAAAAGCCAAGAATTAAATGCTAAACCCCATGTATCTGTTAAGCACCTTGCGTAAGTAACTTCCAGACTAGCTTAGCACATTGCGTAATCAGTCAGCCTCATAATGTAAATGACCAGAAATCCTATGCACTATCCAAAGGCAATGCTGTGTTTTTCTCCCTCTAGACAACATAGATTACTTAGGCCACCTACTCTTACATAAAACATGCACTTGAAAAGATGGCCACTGTTACAATTAAATATTGAAACTTGAATTACAGAATATATTTCCATCCATTTTCCAGAACTACTTATCCGGTATACAGTAGTGGTAAGCCTATCCTGGCCAGCATCGGGCACACCCCAACTGCAGGAGGAAACCGGAGTACCCAGAGAAAACCCACATGAACACGGAAGGGGCATGCGAAACTCCACATTCACAACCAGCGTAGCAATCGAACCCACGGTCCTGGAGGTTTGGAGCCACATTCACCTCACTGTGTACCTGGAGAAACATCTTTACATTTCACATGAAACTTCACAAACTGAATGAAATACTTTAAATATGTGTTTATAGATTGTGATTTACATGAGTGTAAAAGCAAAGTATTTGGTGTCAGTGTGGCAGCAATATTTTATGCTTTGTGGCCAGAGGAGATTATGAAGAAATCTGTACTCTGCAAAATTAATTCATAGCACTTCAAAAATATTTTTAGGGACTTCAATCAGATGCGTGAGCCCAGTTTTGTAATTGATTAGTGATCATTAATGAAGCATGAAATAGAAACTTCTGATAACATTATTTTGCTTTTAATTGATTCCTTGTGTCCAGGCTTTCTTCATAAGCACGAAAACGTATGAACAACTATGGGCCAGAAGTGCGAATGATCGATTCTGCTACATGCAATCGTCATGGCAACTGTCACATCCCAGTTTACATGGCTACTCTCTGGCCTCAAGTCAGATATTACGCCATCTCATACAAGCTTCATCAAACAAGCTTTAGCGTAAACGTTATTCCTATATAATGAGAAAGGGTACAGAATACACAGCCACGGAAGCCAGATTATACAGCCAGATTAGTGTGTGAAATTAAAAACCCCCCCACCTTCACAAGAACATTAAATGTGCATTAAACATGTGACCCAGTCTCGGGGTCTTTCAGTGAACAGAAGGCACGTACGTGTGTGTGTCGGCACCAAAAGCAATACGACACACAGCTGCTGCAACCCTACAAACAACGTTTACTAAGGGAGAAGAGAAGGTCCAAGGCTGGTAGATCATTGGAATTTCAGAATCTATTCTCCATTCAGTCAGATTTCCGGTTATTCGTGCTTTCCCAGCAAAATGTTGTTGTCCCATCGAGTTATTAATTGAGAAGTTGTTTCAGTATGGCCTATTGAAAGCACTACAGGCATGTTTATGATTTCTTACTCGATGCCAATGTCATCTGTGTTCCCCAGGGAATTATCGATCAGCATGCACACACATGCAGTTTCACCAACAGACTGGATAGCATATACTGTATATTTTTTCGCTTTAGCAGGAAATGAAATGGATCTCACTGACATGTTGACTAGATCATTCTGCAGTTTCACCCAGAATAGTCACTCATATACACAGTAGGCCTATGTGTGTGTAGCATTATACACGCTTGAAATGGATGAAATTAGCCAAAACCACTACCAAATTAAAGGTTAGCCATATAAATTTTTGCATCAGAAAGATTACAAGTTCTATTCAAAAATTCCCCCGAAAAAAATACAGTCTTAAGGTGATATTTCACATCACTATCTGAAACTGTATTTTGATTTTGTACTTTTTCTGTCTACAGTTTACACCGGGTCTGCCAATGAGAAACACCATTAAAAATACAAGCTAACAAATAAACACGCTCATTTAATGATGGGCGGGGAGCGTGGTAATGTTCCCGTGCGGTACAAAGATATCACAATAACAACGCTTTCCTAATTCGCCGATAATTTCGGCAGCACCACCAGCCCACCCACTCAAATCCACGCCTAAAGTTTCGAAACAAACACTTCGTTAAAAATAAACGTGCGCGCTCCCGCCGTCGTACCCCGGCAGCCGACGCGGCGCCGCGGCCCCTCTGCTAGTTGCGGTATTCCATCTAATATTTGTGCTGCACCAGATTTTTTTTTCATGCGCTTTATAGAACTTTATTTTTAGCTGCAAGCAAATCTCCCGCTGCCATGGCACTGTTCCGCGGCGTGTCAGCAAGCCGGGGAAAAGGCTTTTGCCTTGAATGAAGCGGCATATACGGGGGGGGGGGGAGAGGGATTCGTTTATATAAGCCGCATTATTCGCTACCTGTGACAGGCGCGGCTCCCATCTTCGCAGGCACTGCGACACGTACTCCCCGGCTGTGTTTTTAATCGGGAAAACGTAAAGGGGCGTGAAGGTTACTTTGAAATGCAAATGCATCGTTTGAATCAGTTCTCACGAACCAGTTTAAGGGTTTCTAGTCTTTTTGCAGCTTCTGCGGTAAAAAAAAAAAACAGGGTTACAAAGATGACAGACTAGTAGTTAGGATTTTTCTAAACGATTTAAATTGATTCATTGATTTTCAGTGCATTACTCTCAGTAAAATTCAAATGTGCTGTTGGTATACTACACGAGGGTCACGCCATGTTTTTTTTTATTTTCAATAAAATGCAGAAGAGGCTGTTAACATATTAGCCTGCTATAATATTCATTACTTTGAAAACCAACAATGCAGAAAAGGAACTGGGCCATTAACAGCACTCTAGGGGCTTGTAATGAATTTTGTAATGGAGGTACATACCAACGTGTGACAGAATATATGATTCCAGCGCCACCAAAGAAGAGGGTATAAAATGATGGTAGAGTGGTAAATACACCAGTGCCATACCACCATTCCTACCACCATTATTTGTGCTCTGTGGTTGGCCTCAATCTGACATCTCCAGCCTGGCTGGGAGTCTAGCAAGAGAACACAGTAAATAGGCTATTACAACTATGGTCTCCTTGTCAAGGTTATGTTAAGGCTATACAGCCATCACATCTTTTTATATTCATTTTTTTACCAACAGTGGTGATTCACAGACTTGAGATTGTGGTCTTGAAATAAATTGTGCGTTTTAGCAATAACTGAAGAACAGTTCCCTGGTGACCCCTGTAAAGGGAGCATAGTGCATTTTTATTGAAGCGAAGAAATAGGCACATCACCACCAGAAATTATACCGCGCTAACTGTCTCTCTCTCTCTGTTGTTTAGGCAAAGTCATGCATTTTTTGCATATGAACCGGAAACATGGAAGTACTTTTATTTGCGGTTTGTGCAAGCAGGGTACACACTGGAACTCTTGGGTTGTCACACACCTGTACGTGCTCTCCCATGAGAAAAACACACACGGGGGAAAGAGAAGCTTTTCGTCAGATCACAGGGTCATTTATGTAGCACCCCAGGAGAAGGTTTTTGTGGGGGGGGCTGAAGGGCTTCCTCAAGGGCCCAACAGTGCTATCGTTACCCTGCTGGCTAAGGGTTTCACGGCAGGGCACAGATTCCTACCCTGCAGAGCCCCGACCCGCACAGATAAGAGAGGAGCGTGTGGGAAAAGCAAACCATTTCTGAGATGTTTCTGCGTTGCACCAAAAGAAAAAAATGCGCGAAACACGCACACGCTCAGATGCCCAGATATGAATGGAGCGTGCAACATAGTAACAGTGGCACCACTCAGACTAAACCCATCCTTCGCTTTTGTACCGCGCCTGCGATTGAGACATGGTATCAAAGCAGTGTCAGTGCTAGGCTGGCTCGTGGCCTGATTTCTGTGGCAACAGTCAGCTCGACATGAAAGCGCAGGCCCCGGGACAAGATGCTCGCCCGTCTCAGGGCAGCATGCCAAATTCGCAAATTCATCCTTGCAGCACAGTGTGCGGAGATGAGCAGTAGGGCACTGTTTCCATTGGTGTGGTTACACAGTTCCAGCTACAAACGTGCAGGATTAAACCGGAGAGTGATTGGTACTGTATATGGTTTAGAGGGACACACAGTCATCGTGATGACTCATTTAGGTGGCTGGACCAAGATTCCTTGTGACAGGGTATTCTCCGTGCACAATGCTAATGCAGAAGTTTTAGAGAGCGAAGACGTTAGCACAATGATTATCCAGCAATAAATGATATAGCATAACGAATTTGTACTAAATCTGCTCCTAGCTAGAAATCCTCCTACTTCCAGTTGCAGTTTATGATAGTTGGGTACATTGCTACACAGGTTTGGATTGAACAGCCCTACACATGCACCCATGACACACAAAAGCAAATCAATAAGCAAACAGAATATAGTGCAAAACAGCATCTGGGAAAATAATCTGGGGTGTTTATGGCGCATTAGATGATTATTGATGTTTACTGGTATACTTCTGCTATCTTTGTTCTCATTATTTTGAGAGGCGATATCTCTTGAGCTGTTGTGGTCACGTCCAAACCAATGTGTGAACATGGGCAGGACGTAAGGAGGATCTGTACTTTAACCCCAGTTATATATAAATATATATATCAACCTCCTCTCAGACAGCGTCAAACACTCATATCTTGGCTCAGGTCCAAGGTCAGGGATATATCTTTTGTTTATTCCCCAGCCTATATCTATTCTACCACAAGAAATGAAAATATCGAGACACTGCTGGGAAAGGGATCCCTTCAAGTGGGTAATGATACACTTGATTGTTTTCTTCCAGTGCTGGATTTTGGACATTATATTTACATTTCTCAAAATACAGCAACAACTAGGGTAAATTCCACTGAAAAGACCATTTCATTTATCACATTGAGCAACCAGTGATTAATGTGCATGGCCCTGATTAAAGTATGCACGCAACATCAAACTGCCTAGATCCTATCAAGTCCCTCAACACAAATTAAAATATCAATGAGCTCTATACTGTATTTATGCTGACAACAAAGTTAAACAATTCACTACAACTGCAACCCCATTTCCAAAAACGTTGGGATGCTGTGTAAAATGTAAATAAAAACAGAATACAATGATTTACAAATCATATAAATCCACATTTAATTGAAAATTTTAAAAGACAACATATGAAATGTTGAAACTGATTACTTTTTATGTAAAAATGTTCATGACACCTATATGCTCAATTTGATGCCAGCAACACATTTAAAAAAAGTTGGGACAGGGGCTAAAAACAAAGCACCAAATATCTCACAGCTAATTAGGTTAATTGGCAACAGGTCAGTAAGTAGTAAGTTCACTATTCACTATTCTGTAATACCATCTGTAAGGCAAATAGTGCAACAATTTAACAATAAAGTTCATCAACATTTTATTGCAAAGAATGGGACAAGGCTGAAAATGTCGTGGTTTTTTCTTTCCCGCCAAATCAGGAGTCACTTCTGTAGATCTTCAGTCTCAGTCTTTATTGCAACAACGAGGTTACAGACAAGACTGGACATCCTGCAGGAGTGTGTCCCCATACAGATAGAGCTGCCAATCATTTCTGTTGTGTTTCGACTGTTCTGGAAACATATCTGATCCCCTATAATGGGAAAGTAAAACTCTCCAGGCGTCACTGATAAAAAGTAACAAGTTTCGGCCGTTTCAGATTGTCCCATGATCCTTGGATAGCCCGCACATCTGGGAAGGCACCATTAATGCTGAACGTTTCGGTTTCGGTGAACCGTCATCCAGACAATGTCTTTTTCAGAGAAGGCCTTGTATATTTCGGCAAGACAATGCAAAAATGCATTCTACGCGTGTTACAGTAGCATGGCTCCGTTGTAGAGGAGTCCAGGTGCTAGACTGGCCTGCCAGCAGTCCAGACCTGTCACATATTGAGAACATTTGGTGCATCATGAAACGGAAAAAAACGACAAAGTAGACCCAGAACTGTTGAAGAGTTGAAATCCTATAGCAGGCAGGAATACAACATGTCACTTTCAAAACTTCAGAAACTGGTCTCCTCAGTTCCCAAACGTTTACAGAGAGTTGCTATAAGAGGCGATGCAGCACAGTGGTATACATGCCCCTATCCCAGCTTTTTTACAGAGAGTTGCTATAAGAAGAGGCGACGCAGCGCAGTGGTATACATGCCCCTATCCCAGCTTTTTTACAGAGAGTTGCTATAAGAGGCGACGCAGCGCAGTGGTATACATGCCCCTGCCCCAGCTTTTTTACAGAGAGTTGCTATAAGAGGCGACGCAGCACAGTGGTATACATGCCCCTATCCCAGCTTTTTTACAGAGAGTTGCTATAAGAGGCGATGCAGCACAGTGGTATACATGCCCCTGCCCCAGCTTTTTTACAGAGAGTTGCTATAAGAAGAGGTGATGCAGCACAGTGGTATACATGCCCCTATCCCAGCTTTTTTACAGAGAGTTGCTATAAGAGGTGATGCAGCACAGTGGTATACATGCCCCTGTCCCAGCTTTTTTACAGAGAGTTGCTATAAGAGGTGATGCAGCACAGTGGTATACATGCCCCTGTCCCAACTTCTTTGAAACGTGTTGCTGGCATCAAATTCAAATTGAGCATATATTAGTCATAAAACAATAACATTTCCCAGTTTCAATATTTGATATGTTGTCTATTTTCAATTAAATATGGGTTTATGTGATTTGTAAATCATTCTGTTTTTATTTACATTTTACACAGCATCCCAACTTTTTTGGAAACAAGGTTATATAAGCAACATTAAATATCAGGGAGATTTGGGTATAATTTTAAATACCAGGGCAGCAGGTGAATAGTTTGTTTCAAAATGAGGCCTTTCCCCTTAAGTACCAAGTCGTTAAGACGCTTGCATTCGCAAACAGTTATCTGGTGTTCGGAGGAGCTGCCTCGGTGCTTCCCGATCCCCACCCTTACAGCTTCGTCACGCCCCTTAGCTGTGCGCTAACATTTCAAAATAGGTCAGCATAGGGACTGTATACACAGGACTCCTGGCTTCAGTGGGGTTGGGCCGTCACTCGTCGTCAATTAAATAATGGGTGGAGGACACAGCGCACGCCTTGGCACCCAGGCGCATTCATGCTTCGCCCGTCCTCACCTTGCGGCACGCATGGCGGCCAGCAGTACAGTACCGTATTGCCCGCCAGACTTCACAAAAGCCACCGAAAGGTGCCAGCATTTCTACCAGCAAGTAGAAAAGCAGCCGATCAAACTGGTATCTTTTCACCCTCGCCCCCTCAGCCAGTACCGCTACTCACAACCCACAGGACAAAGAGCTCATTTCTTTTTAAAGCAAGAAATGTTATCTGGATTTCATTGTTTGCTTCTATACTTTTAGGCAGCCTAACATCACCGCCCAGTACTGCGTCTGCATAAAACCCTGCATTAAATTCAGTCACGCCTATTGATTCAATTAGCCACATGTCCCCCATGTGAAAGAACTGACCTGTAAATTAATACAATTGTAATTCAAGCCACCTGTATCTTGACAAATGGAAAACATTGTTTGTTTGCAACTAAACGGTTTCAAACTGCCCCCTACTGGCAGTAAAACATTATAAATAATTGCTTGAGATGTTAGATTTAAGCACAGTACCTCAC
The DNA here is from genome assembly GCA_026780765.1 of Petrocephalus schoutedeni. Classification (NCBI taxonomy): domain Eukaryota; kingdom Metazoa; phylum Chordata; class Actinopteri; order Osteoglossiformes; family Mormyridae; genus Petrocephalus; species Petrocephalus schoutedeni. The sequence continues at coordinate 7,974,859 of JAODKL010000041.1, forward strand.
GTAAATGGCACAATTAATTGGTATTTTGGAACCATGGGCGTCACCGCCATTAAATCTGAATGGGAGGCGTCCCCCTCACATCTCATAATTACTCGTTTGGACCCCCCCACATTTAACATAAAATATTAGTTCCCCCAGTGCTGTCCCCCTCACACTCAAAATGCTCGACACCCGACTGGAACATATTCCTTTCAGCAGTGAATATTAAACACAAAGCGCATCAATATAAAAAAATGCAAATTAGATTTGATGATTTATATCATTGCAATAAACATATCATTAATAAATTTGTCAAATTGTCAGTCCATACACATTTGGCGTGTGACAAGAATTAGAGGGTACAAGATCGTGCACACCTTGGACAGAGCCCCCCCTCTCCTGCTGGACATACATTACACAATGGCATCATCCAATCGCTGAGCTGAACTTGACATAACCCTCTTAAGTCTACCTAAAAAGGCCACCCCCCTATGTATGTATGCATGTATGTATGTATGCATGTATGCATGTACTGCATACACACACCCCCAAATCTTTTGTCCTGCCAGATGTCAAAGCCATCCCACTATAAGAAAGCAATTCAAAAAAAAAAAAAAAAAAAAGAGAAACACATAAATACTGCAGAAATGTCTTGCCATTTATTTCAAACCTCTGATAATGTTTTAAAGACAGCTCCGTGGTCAGAAGCTCACCTTCATGTTACCATTCAACATGTTCCTAAGCTGCATATATATGCTATACTTTGACAGTACTGCTCTGTTGTATGACAATACTGAGCACTGCTGAATTATAAATTCTTACACAGAAATTCAGAAAAGCACACCTATACTAATGAAAAGAGAACCAAATGTTTCAGATTATATACCCTCAAGATTAGTTCAAAGAGTGAGTTACTAATGGCATAGAATAATGTGCCCTCTATCTGCGTTCCAATAACATTTACCTTTGCAGTAAAAAAGCAAAAATACATGCAGAGTTACACATCACTAGTACTTTGGGTACCAGTAAATGGGTACATTTCTTTATTCAGAAAGTAGCAGACCATTCCCCTCCCTCCGGGGGGGAGCAGAAAATCGGGGAATGTCTCTCAGTCATTTCCACCACACAACTTCAACAGCAGCCTCTGGTAATCCCCAGACGTGTCCCCCTATCCCGTCACAAAGAGAAAGAATATTATTCCCCCTCCCCCATCAGACTCGGACTGCAGGGTTTCTGATGATTACGTTACCGTCAGGTTCAGATAGACAAATTCAGTCAAGTTTTCATATGAATAGACAGGCAGGCATCTACTCTCAAAAATCCTACCATGCCTAAATCACGATTATTTATAGAGAATGAGTTTACTGTTGCCCTGCATGAAGGGCTTAGTACAAATTTGCCCGATTGTCATTTAATAAAAGGGACACTGGCACTTTGTTTAAAACAATGTTGAAAATGCACTTTCCCCCAAAAAGGCGAGAGAACAGGAGTAGTACTCACAGTAATGTGCGTGTACAGGGATTTTCCATAGGCCCGTGAGTACTCCTGACGGATGTCCAGCATGTCGACTTCAGAGCGGGTCACCATGATCCGGATCAGGGTTGTGTCCTTAGTTCCAGCCCCCTGTGAGAGCAGCACAGGTGACAATAAGTCATACTACACGTGACACCTTCTGGACAGTGCACATTTTACTGTAGCTAGCGTTGGAAACGGTGTTTTCCAGTGTTAATGTAAATTGTACTGAAATTAACTAGGTGCACACCAACAGATTGTTTACAATACTGTTGCAGTTTGCACAATGTCGGGGTACCAATAGGGTTACCATCACCTTGATGCCTCAATGCATTTCAGAACAAGAATTGGGATAAGAAAAATGGATATTACGAAAATCAACTATAAATGAAACTTAATTTTAAACAAAATGACTGATTTTGAGACACATGCAACCCATCTGTACTATACACGCACTCCTTAGTCATATTTTTATCCATCATGTAGTAACAGTTAGTAGTAGTTTTACAAATGCTAATTTTCCCGTGTTAAGAATCACAGGTGTAGGTAAAAACGGGTGCAACGTTACCGCCATAGCCTTGTGAAGGCGCTCAGCGAAGAAGGCCGGCGGATTCTTAATGCATTTCACTGAAACACAGAACATAACATGCCACGTAAAACTGGCAGCCCTCTCAGGCCCCATTCAGGATTTAACAATGGATATTTGGAAAAACACCAATAGGCACTTTCAGTGCCATAATAAAAATGGATTCTACAGTGTCACACAAGGAGTTTATTATGCATTTTTTAATTCACTTCTATTTTTGAGTACATTGTGGCAAAGATTTGTTGAGTCATAATGGTGCAAGTAAATGCACACTAACAGACAAAAGGCCTCTGAAAAAATCCTTTTAAACTAAAATTTTAGCCCCCGATTTTTATTTAAATATATAACCTCCAGAAAATTACAAAACAGGATGATGAAACCTACTTTCTAAATAGAGGTTTATTCATGATAAACACCAGTCACATTTCACTTCATACTAATTTTAGAAACCGTGTTCTGGTAAATAGAGAAAAAAATATTCCCATCTAACAGGAACACTGCCATTACGGCAAGCAATGACTGCATTTTGCCAAAAACATTTTTTGGTGATGTACATTGTTACATTATAGAAAAGAGAATATTTACAATATAGAATATTTGGCAAAAATTAAAATTCTTGAAGTTGGCAAAATATTTGGCAGAATGATTATAAATATAAATAAACAAACAAGTGTCAAAGCTGAACACATAGCAATAAACGAAAATGTTTGTAAGCTATGTTTCGGAGAAGATAATTACGAGCATAGGCGCAATCAACATGATGCCAAGAAGCATAAATAGCTGGAAGCAAACTTACCCACGGCCACCATGCCAGACTCCAGATTGCCAGACATCTCCCTGCAGATGCTCTTCTCGATGTCTCTGCCACACATCTGCTGGTACTCCTGGAAAACTACAGGCAGAAGTCAAAGACTGACAAAGCCTACGCGGTACTCATAAAGACACTGTCATCATCATCCATCATTACTGCCGGTCTGAGGGTCTTCCGGATAGGAACATTCACAGTTCTATTCCTCGTTTCACATATTTCTTTAAAAAAAAAAAAAAAAAAAAGCCTCACAGCATGATAGCCAGTTCTACCAATTATTAATGTTATCATTAGTCCTACTAATTAACAATGTTATCAGTTCAAGTGTGAAGAAGTGTGTTGATTTTATATCATAAAGAAATAATACATTTCTTTTCCAAGGGGTTTCTGATACAGATTACTAAATGAAAAATCCCAGAATGCATAACTGCAGGAGGAAGACTAAACTTCCTTTTGCCTTCCCACTCACCTGCTCTCAGGTGCGGTTTGCTTCTGGCACAGAGGATGGCATTGAACTGAGACTCATCAGTCCCCACTTTGTTTTCTCCAGCAGCGTAAAGGTTCTGACAAATAAAATGCAGATATGAGCAGAGAACTCCCGTCCTTGAGAACACAGTGGCAGCAGCTTCTAACAAGCTTTACTTGACACTTGGGATTGTCAGGTCAAGTCTAGTGGGGAATACTATGCTACAGAATGACATTCCCCCAGGACCACAGTGTGACAGTCAACAAAGGCAGGGTTTCACCGTTTGTGATGTGCAAAAACAGAGAGGCTGTGCACAAGGGCTAATACACGTTAGCAGGAACCTAGACAGAAATCCTCATGAAATTTCAACAAATCCATCACCATTTTGGCAGCAGTCTCTTTAAACGCCACCATCTTGGACCTTGGTATTGAAGCGCTATTGGAATACATAGCTGTATTTACACTGACTTTGTCTTAATAACATAATCCCAGCATGCTTACCTGAGCATCCTGCTTGGCTAAAGATATGTCCACATTCGGCCTCTCATCACGATTACCCTGCAAACAAGAAAAAGAAATGTCATTGCGCAACCATAGTGCCATCTCCCGGAAAAATAATCCTCATTTCAGCCATACTATTTGTCGATAACTCCATGTCTGATTCTCCACGTCCATTCATATCAAGTGAAAACCCAGTTAATTTTTTTTTTTTTTTTTTTTGTCGTATGGAACTTGATCCTGGCCATTCTCTGCAAATTGCAGCCTTGTCTACTATCTGTGCATAAAGCCTCAGGTAAATATTTACCAAAAAATAAAAAACATACATAGTGGATAAATTAAGTTAATGAAAAGCTGTTACCTGTGAAAGTGAGATTAAAAGTCTGCAGAAGTGCCCTGAGGTGTCACTTCTAATGGTGTCCTCCAGTGTCTTCTTATACTCTGAAAACGAGATCATGAGCATGCAGGAAAACCGGGATGTATGTGATTTGCATGGCCAAACAAATCGTAATGACAGGAGGATACAAAAAAACATATGTAATACAACCCTAACACTAATCTCATTCAGATGGCAAAAAGGTTATTGGTTATTTATGCATTACAGCAACCTATAAGATGCACTGATAGTTACTGGAAAAAGTCTAAAAGCTTTTCAGCAGAGCTCATTTTCCCCCCCCAATAATTTAGTTCAAAGAGTTACACAGAAGCACACTTTACCCTTTGTTCATTAAATTACAAAAGTTCTCTCAAAAAGACAATAGGATTTCAAGAAGACAAACAGATTTGTCTCTTGCCACTTGAAACTTACCAGTTTTAAAGATGCTATTAATCTCCTGAATCTCAGCGTTGGAACGAGAAGCCAGGATCTCAATCAGGCATGCTTCATCAGTACCAGCTCCCTGTCACAAACCGACATTTCATCTCAGTTCCCTCGGTAGAAACCTTTCAGCGTCTGTCTAAATTATGCTTCCTATAACTCTCCCGTTATATTCACAGTCCGGAAAGTGCATTCAGTGGCCAATCTCCCTTTACCCATGTAAATCACATGACTGAGATTTACCTTCATGGCTTCTCTGAGCTGATACGCGTCATATTGCGCGGGTGACATCATCATGGCTAGGACAAGCTTCTCAAAGTTACCTGTAAGCTCAGACTTCAAATCAGAAATCAAATCCTGTCAAAAAGAAGCAAAGCAAGGTTCAATAAGAGTACTTCAACTGTTACCCAACTATCTTTCATGACGTACTAATTGACAAAAGGCAGGGAGTGATCACATACATAATTTGGCCATACCTTTCCATACGTTGTTTTGTAGGCTCTAACCATTGGCACGCGTTGCTTGTTGGATCGATTTCCAAGAAGCTCAATGATTGCCTTCTCATCTGTGCCTGTTTCATTTTCAAAAATATTAATTGTTTACTCAATGGTACTCAAGTACATTTGTAATTCAATACCAATTGCTTCTAATCTGAAATGGTCATCCTAAGAAAGGACCCCTGTCCAACCCAAAACATTACTGCTACTTTGGAAGAGGTGAGAACTGGCACATACCACATAACGCCTTGTCAGTTACCCACCATTTCTGCTCTACAGGGAGTGCCAGACAGTGCAATGCATAAAGGCATGCCATTTGCTTGAACCTGACCCACTATAGTTGACATATAGTTGACTATAGTTGGAGTGAAATAACCAAGCAGTCTAATCCACCGTGGGGACCCCCAGCAGGTCACATGTTCTAGGATACACCTTAGGTTGACATTAATTCTAACAACGAGCCAACGTCTGCGTCATTTAAGTGGAATGCACTCACCAAAACCCTTCATTGCCTTCCGGAGCACTTCTACATCCTTCAGGGGATCGGCCCCGGGGAAGTCTTTTATTGTGCCCCGGAATCCCATCTAACGAAACACGTAAAAGAGCACAGCATTTCAGAAGGTAAATCTCAACAGTCAAGCACGCCTTTTGCACACAGCAGATAAAATATTACTCTATGTGTTAGAGCAGCGTTTCCCAATCTGGTGCCTGGGGACGCGCAGTCAGTCAACATTTTTGCTCCCTCTCTGCACCCTACTTGGAGCCAAGAGGGAGCAAAAACAAGGACCAACTGTGGATCCCCAAGGTCCGGATAGAGAAACACCATGTTAGAGGGTCACTGAAACTGACACCAAGTCTAAATAAATTGTTTTGTTCTCACATTCACAGCTGGGGTGGCTGGAGTACCTCCCCCATAGCCAGGCATGGACGGGTTTGGCGCTGGACCTCCTGGATACCCTGGTGTAGGCTGACCTGGGGCTGGGCCTCCTGGATACCCCGGTGTAGGCTGACCTGGGGCTGGGCCTCCTGGATACCCCATGCCCCCCCCAGGCTAGCGAGAAATGAACCAGCAGGATTTCAACTTAGGGACATGCATTCATGGCGTTTTCCTGTATTTTACCAAGGAAAACCTGTATCTCCAATCCCAGTCTTGGAAATTCCTGTGGCTCAGCAAGGAGAGCAAACACCAGGAACCTCGCTGCCTACGGTACTAATTTGACGTTAATGGCATTGTTCTCTGCAAGCCACAATTTCCTAAAAACAACTTCGCAACAATTTTTTTCCACTTCATAAAAAACGACTTGCATTACAGCAAATGTTGAAACGGCGTTATTTCACCATTTATGCAATTTACAAAATCTAGACTGAACCTTGACATCCTTATTAATACTATGAGCAATTCCTTATTACTTAGCTACAAATTTAAATGGGTAAAAGAATAAATTGGATGTCATTGAAGTTGTCTATCAAGTATTTATTACTCGGTGACTTTACTATCAGTTCAGATGCCACAACCTAAAACACTGCAACACTATAAGTCAAGAAAACGAACACAGTACATCTATAAAATAAGCTACGTTATTGCACCAAAATCCCTAAACCTCTTACTATTCGGGCCACAAATATAGGAGAAGCTTGCCCAATTCATATTTTATGATTTCCCTGTATTCATGACAGTGCATGCATAGCATAGTAAAGCAACACAGGATTTTATCATAAAAATTCAACATAAAATTTCATCATATACGAAAAACGCATCGCTAAATACAGTCAAAATTACCATTCCAAAGCCGGGTCCAGCTCCCCACGGAGTGTTACCTCCTGGAAAAGGCATGAAGTTGTACAGTGCATTAGCTACTAATAAATCACATTTTCAAAGTTTAATTCTTAACATGGATATGACTTAAAAAACGTAAATTGCAATGGAAGCCAAGAAACAGAAAGAACTTCTGCACTGAGACGTCCTCATTCCAAGACCTTATCAGATATATAAAAAAAAAAATGTAATCAAATCACTTATTTACGCTGAAACAAACCATGACAATGTGAATGTAACACTCAAAATCAGACTAGGCCTCTAGTGGGGTGTCGATGACACTTAGTATTTAACTGTAATACTACTTCAACTGGTATTTTTTAAGTACACTTTGGAAAGTGGAACGTTTAGCTGACGGACAACTTGGCTAACTGGTTTTCTGAAATCCTCCCTGGAACTACAGGAACTTCCAACCCTCATTGTTGTACGCCCTTTGGACCAAACCAGATTTGTAACTTTTACCGGCTCACCTGCAGGAGGCATGGAGGGAAAACCCCCAGGCTGAGGATAGCCACCTGGCTGCTGTGGGTAGCCTCCAGGTTGGCCAGGGTAACCCCCGGGTTGGGGAGGGTAGCCTCCAGGTTGGCCAGGGTAGCCCCCGGATTGAGGGGGGTAGCCTCCCGGTTGGCCAGGGTAGCCCCCGGATTGGGGAGGGTAGCCTCCTCCTTGAGGAGGATAAGGACCTGGTTGTTGGGGGTAGCCTCCTGCCTGAGGTGGGTAACCGCCAGGTTGAGGAGGGTATCCACCTGGCTGAGAGGGGTATCCTGGATAACTCATTTTCTAAAACACAGAAGGACAAATTAGGTATTTAGCTAGTTTTTTAAACATATACCAGAACAGA
>JAODKL010000041.1:7985827-8046049 GCA_026780765.1 Petrocephalus schoutedeni
TGTGTGTGGGTGTGGTGGTTCCATAGATATGGGCAGCTGATTTCTTTTTAACAGAAGCTTCAGTGAGAGCCATCAGGGCAAATCCGGCTTATGGAAACTTGGTATTTTGCTCCATAGTTTTCTTGCTTTTGCCAAGGGCGTATGTTTTGGTTTCAGCACTGGTAGGGAGCAATTCAGTCCCGAAACCCCCACCCTAAGCACACACGGTACTCCTGTAATATGATTACGGACGTGTCCCTACCGTCCATACCTAAATCTGCGCACTTCGGTTTTGCGCACTGTTGTGTTACCTTAATTAATGGTAACGTTCACATTGTGTCTGTAGTAGTCCACTGGTAGTCATATCCAAAAAATCTATTCATTATTCTGATATTGGAAAATTAGATTAAATGAAGTAGACTTTGCAGCAGAGCAAATATCAGAAGACGGCTTCATCTTGGTTTCTAATGCAATTCAGCAGTGAATGAGCAAGGATGCCACCACCTGGGAAAAAGATGGAGGTGCAGATTCTCTCCACAGCATCTCACCTTTGCCATAAAAACGGTGGCATAATACTCCAGTTTATCTGCTTCCTGAAATACAGTTTTGTGAAATGTCCTGCTTTGTATTGGTTGGTCTATCGTTTAGAAATCAGGAAAGGTATGAAACTACATTTGTGAGTCTTTAGGTGTCACAAAGTATGTAGTTAAACACTCAAAATATTCCAAGAAAACATTTTTCTTTTCTGGCAAAAAGTGAGGCTCATTGGTTAGCACTGTGGCTAGCACTCATACCTCAGGCCTTTGGCTTTGAATCCTCTTCTTGCCTGGCTCCCCATTTACAGAGATTACATGTTCTCCCACAGCCCAAAGGCATGTGGTTAGGTTAATCAGTGTCTAAGCTGCCTGTAGTGGGTCAGTGTATACCCTGCGATGGACTTGCATCCTATCCAGGGTGTTCCCTGCCTTGTCCCTTTCGCCGTGATTCCTGGGGTAGGTTCCAGGATCACTGTGACTGGTTAAGTGGATAATGTAAGGCGGATGGATCCATGTAAATGTAACTGAAAAAACTCAATACATCAAAATTAATGCAGAGATGATGGCCCTGACTTGTAAATGGGGAAAAAAAATCACACATGGATACAGAAAACAAGCCTCACTTGAGGTCAGTACAACTAAATTCAAATAAAAATACTACTTGGATGACTGTTTATTAAAAGACATGAAAGCATCAAAATGTACAATGCTCAGATCAAAAATGAAAACCTGGGAAGAGGAAGATTAAATCAGAGATTAGATGCACAATTATTCAAAAAGGTCAGCCTTCCTTGGAGACGTAAAAAAGTTAATTATATTGGGCCATATTTGAAAATATACTCATACTGCCCAACATAACTCAGCTCACAAGATTTAAATGCTTGTTCTCAGTGTAGGAGGCACACGACCCAAGTAGGAAAAAGAAAAATGAAATACTGCCAGAAGTACCAGAGCTTGCCAAAGGATTCCACAGTCATTCATATGTGGAACAATAAGAGTTTGACCTTTGCTAATGGAATTAGAAGCATTAAAACCAGTTGCGCAATCAAGCACAAAGTCTTTAGTAAACTGAAAATGCTAATACTTCTATTCAAAAACACACACAAAAACCTTTCTGTTTATTAGAGAGAAGAATTTCATACAAATTACAGGTAGTGTCATCCACCCTGAGATTGGATCTACTTTATTACTTGAACATTTATAAAAAGACACTTACAACTAATACAGCATACTATTTCACTGGAGAATTCTGGCGGAGAACCTCGCTGAATAATTCTACAGCAGGGTTCCTCTTGGGGCTTGATCTAGCCACCACCACATGGTACCACTGTGTCTTTAACCGCCGCACTACCTGCTGTTACTGGCAGCCTGCGTTCTGACATTCCTGTTTATTACTCCATCTCTCCCTGCATTATTGCTGATGTAGCTCGCAGAACACGCCGTGGGACCCTCAGACATAACTCTGCCGATCAGCGTTCCAAGTGGAAACGATGCACAGATGGTGCTGCTCGTGGATCATATACAGATCAGATCTTCATCATGTCAGCCTTCATCTGAAGCTTGTTGAACCTGTTATAGTTGACATATTGCACACAATTATTGTCAATAGCTTGACAATACTTCATGTAGCAAAAATGTTTTAGTTCATATTTTCTTAGTTGGAACATTCAAGGATTACGTGCCATGAAAAAAAAAAACACGTATCCAATGTTTCAAGGAATAATCCCACAGTTGCCAGGAGCACTGCAGGCTCTCTGCTGCGACACTTTTATTCCAATGGGAACCAATCAAGTAACCAGCAGTGATTTAAACTACTTGACAACTGATTGACAGCAGAAAATAATAAAACAATGTCACCTACTAAGTTGTATGTTTACTTCTCCTGGATTTGAGCAACATCCTGTCACTTATTAGGTCTTAAGAGGTCTTATTAGAGAGTGACCGCAGTGGTGAATAGTCAAGGTCCAGAAAGTAAAAATCCAGACCAAGATTTTGTTTCAACCCATCAGTTGAGCATAAAGAGCCAGTCACAGAGTACTAATCTGGTTGGTCTTGGTCTGGATTTCTGCTTTCTGGACCCAAACTATCTACCTCTGCCCAGAGAACTGAAAGATAAACCCTCTCTTTTAGCCTCAAACAGATCATATAAAAATCTGCTAATGTTGGTGGGCCACCAGTGGAATAGTCCATCAGCAGAAATCTGCAAAATGTAAGCTAGCCAATCTATGCTAAAATGAGGGAGCCTCCATTCATCAGTGGACACTGTTTATTGCATTTCTTCTTTAATATAAGAGCAGTCACCCTAGCTGCATTACCAGCTGGCTCAATCCACTGTGCCTTCCCCTGCTGAGCTACAGACGGACCTCGTCCTGAGCTTCGGACTGCCCCAATGGCGACTGCCTGGCAGAGCGTGCAGGACTTACATGCCGCCTGTAGGGTTGCCAAATGCAGGTCAGTTTTACGCACTTCTGACATCAAAGCGAAAACCCCACTGAGGGGAAGTCTTGGTGAGAATTGGGCCCTGGGGCTCGACACTCACAGTGTTGATGTTCAGCCAAAGCTATTCTGCAGGCCTGTAACACAGTGATACATCTGCATCATGACACACATACTATACATCTCCTCGTCAACTATACTAAAAACAAGCATTGCCAATAAAAACAACAAATATGAACAAAACTAACAAACAAATAATAAGATTTGCTTATCGTGATTGTGTAAGTTTACACCGTTAGATTTTAGCAGAGGCTTCTGTTAACACACATAGACCATAAATATGGTTAAGAAATCATACTGATACTTTCACTGGACATTTTTGCATAGGAGTTCTTTGGTTTTCTCATTTGCTCTTCTATGAGGCACACATAGAGGTGAAAGGGAAGCTTGCGGTCAGACTGCAGAGCCTTGCTCAAGGGCCCAGCTGCCATACAAATGCTCTTCGTGTTACAGGCGAAAAGCCCTAATCTACAGAGCCACACACCATATCAAAGTGCAATACTATAAATACAGTTGTTATACAAAATACAACAGTTATGTTCTAGACTGAAGGAAAACAGGAGTCAAGATATTACACTGGATGCTAGATTGGGTGCTTTGTTACGGTTGAGCTAATGCAAAGTATGAGAGTGTAAACGAGAAAGTACTGGACAAAACAGGCAGTACTAAGCGGCAAAGTACTGACGGAGTTCTAGACAGAGTGAAGGGCATGACTCAGCAAATAGCTGGACAAGATGTAAAGTACTGAAAGAAATCCTGGGCAGTAGGTACTGGAAGACATGTGACTCTTGGTAGGTATTGCACGTAAGAACAGTGACATGCAGTGGCATCAGAGAACAGTGACATGCAGTGGCATCAGAGAACAGTGTAATGCAGTGGCATCAGAGAACAGTGTAGTGCAGTGGCATCCGAGAACAGTGTAATGCAGTGGCATCAGAGAACAGTGTAGTGCAGTGGCATCAGAGAACAGTGTAGTGCAGTGGCATCCGAGAACAGTGTAGTGCAGTGGCATCAGAGAACAGTGTAGTGCAGTGGCATCAGAGAACAGTGTAGTGCAGTGGCATCAGAGAACAGTGTAGTGCAGTGGATGCTAGGTGAGCCGCCAGTGGTGGGAAGGAGCCAAGGAAGGCAGGCAGGTTTCACAGACAAAGAACTCTGTAACATCACTACAGACTCTATAGATCAAATTGAGGCCATGGAAATTGGGGAAGACTGGCGAAATTAATGTCAGCTCTATTTCAAGCAATTGCAAAACTGTTTGGTGTTTATCTAGAAGGAAGTAAATGCGGATTATACATAAATAATGTTTAACTTTATGCATTTGTTTCAATAATGTAAAAAATCCAGCATTTTGATGACTAGTCCCGTCGTTACTATGCATTATTGCCGTTTAATTTTGCCAGAACACATATCCCTCCCCGGTGCCGCCTTTCATCAAATGAAGGCGACGCGAACTTTTTTTTTCTTTTTCTTTGCTGGTATGCAGTTTGCATTAACCCGTATTTCTTATACGTTGGTTCAAAAATAATTGTACAACACTGTGATTTGGGTCCCTGCGAAATGTACGGAGTATAGCAAGCCAGGAGCAACTCCAAAGCCTGGGAATCATCCCTTGTTGAACAAACAATACCATTTGTTTCTCTTCTCCTCGAGGTTAATCAATGAAATTCATGAGCTCTCACATTCCGCAATCCCATGCGTACGCATTAACGACACTTTCAGTGTAATTTCATCACTTTAAATGCGTTATTACGTCAGTCAAAATGCTCAATAATTAGAAAATATCAATTTTCCACAAGATCGTGAGTAAAAAGAAAATAATGCATGTTATCTTCCACCTCTGGGGGTGAGAACTGGTGGTATTTATTCGCAAACTCGCTTTCGATCTAATTCGCCTTAGTATAAATTCAGCAAGCGATTAGCCCCTTTCTTATAAGCAAAACCTATGACAGTCAACTTTCAAGCGTTCTGGCAATTACAAGCTGTCAGATCCCGCACCGCGGCCATTGCTGTTCCGTCCTGCTCAGCTGTTCTCATAAATATTCACCGATGAAACCAATGACGATGCGCGTCTAAGTGGGGAGGGAAGGAGAGTTAATATTCAAAGCGGTGTCCTGTTACCAGATGATAAACGAATATCCAGGAGCAGAGGATCCCTATTCGCCGCTCGCAGGCTGACGCACTCCGCTTTCCCCCGAATATGCAATGAGTTCCTTGAGGCTCCAGTGCAAATAAAGATAGCGGACCGCCGCCTGCGGCTTCAACTTTTTTTTACTCCGACAACGTAAAGCTATGCCTTTTGCATAACCGTGAAGTAAGGGACTTAGATCCCAGAAGGTGCCGTGGGGTGAAGAAGGAGAGAGAGAGAGAGGAGGATACTTTCGGACGGAGAAAAGACAAAATAACACAACAGAGAACAAAAAAGAAAAAGTCAACTTACGACCTAGAATCAGAAGTTGTGATTTACCTAAAACAGCGGAGAACCGAGAAGAGAAACCCCACATTTCCGTTTTAAAGATGAGTTTGATGTCTGCTATAGACACCAGTGCCAACGTGTACCAACCTGCACAGCTTTTAAACTGGGTATATCTCTCTTTACAAGACACCCACCAAACCAGTGCATTTGATGCGTTCAGACCAGAATCTAACTCTTCCCATCCGGAACTGAACTACACCAAGCCTCCCGCTGCTGACCTGAGCTCCTCTTTAAATTCCAACTATCTGAACAACTTCTTTCAGCTCCAGAGGAATGAGGTTAGACAGTCTCGGAATCTGCTCTTTTTTTCCACTTTCCTCGTTTTCTCTTCATTTTCATTTCTACCCTGCATTTTTGGCGACTGGATTTGCGCCCAAATATATAGGATTCATTCCGCACAAGGACGTCGGTTTTATTGCAGTGAAATAATGTAGGCTGTCTCTTCTTTGCGTGTTTTAATGTGCAGATGATTTGCCCCAGACGCGAACGCTACATTGTTGTGTATGTTTGCAGGGAAAAGGAGTTATTCAAAAATGCATTTCTTTTTCGCAAACTTGTGATGTGGTAGTGAGAGAAAGTTGTTTCATTTTTAATACAAATATGAGACAAAATTGAAGGAAGTTGGTTTAAATTTTTTTTAACAGGGAAGTATTGAAATGTGTAGATATAACAGTTCATTTTGGAGGATAAGTCTCTGCCTTAACGGTACACTCATTTTTCATTTGTCAGCAAAAAAACCTAAATGTCATACATAGGCAATGACAAGATGTACTAATGACTAGGGCTGTGGGTTTATGTTATTATTATATATTTTTTATGAAGACCTTAACATGGTTAGATTGTACTATATTTGAGACTGAATTGAGTTACTTTGTCTGATCTCATTTAGAACAGTTGTGCAATTTGAAGACAGTTAAAGACGAAGTTTCGGAAGACCCGCGCAGTTGCTTTCAGTTACATTAGGCACAATAATCGGACTAGAAGAAAAAATATTGTTGGAAATGTTGTAGTTATCGGGCCGATATGATAGAGCCTCGGCTACCCGGACCGTGAAGCACGTCGCGCGGCCTGGATTAGTGACTCGTTCATCTAACGAACCCAGGCTCACTTTAACCTCCTTCGCTGATTTTCACATGTAACAATACAGCCGGATATAACAAGAGGACGCCTTTATATTCGAATCATGCAATAAAGAATATGCATCTCAATATGCATTGCAATAATTCGTCCAACAGTCCTGTAAAGAAATTAGTTTATGTTTTTGCAGGACACTTTAGTGTTGAGGCAGGATCCCCAGATGGGACTAGGGGGTTAGAATATAATTAGGCAGCATACAAACGCCAATCATAACAGCCACAAGTAACAGTTAGTATGAAATGTACTGCATGTAAGACAGCCATGCAGTAACAGCACAAATAATCTGTTAATGTTTAGTAGTGTTAATGATGCTAACATACTCAGGTTTTCACAGTTTTGAAAATGCCTAATATACTTAATGACATTTATAAAAAGTCAGATATTATGCAGGAGTAACATATTTGACATATTTTACTTACAGAACATTACAGAGCCAGGTACACATTGAATCTGTACCATCTGACAAGTTATAACAGTTGCATGTCTTTAAACGAGCTAAATTAAATTCAGTTGGTTTGAGACAAAAGCTGTTTGGATAGATGCTGTGGCTTAAATAAGAACATATGATTGGCTTAAATAAAAACACAATACATGTGGAAATGCACAATTGCGTGAAATGCCCTCTATCCCCATATGCTTCCATTTAAGTTGAAATTCTCATATAGTCCTATAGAAAAAAAGTTATCCTCTAGGCTGGTATAAATTGCTTGTTGATTAGTGTTGTGTCTCTACAATTTAAGGAATCATTCATTGAATACAAAAAAATGTCCTTTGTCTGTAGCTGTTTGCTGAGCTTGTTGTTTGTAGATTCCACTTGCTGTTTGTGTCCTATATACATGACACTACATGGCTGCCTTTGTTATATTAACCGTCGCCCCATACTTCATGACTGGTGGATTATGGAGACGTTTAACAGTGTGCCCTTGCTATAACTAACCTGTATCGTGTCCAAGTCCTGCGGTCTTTTTATAGCCCGGGGACTCTTATAGCCAAAGTTAAGGTTCTGTAGTGTGGAGTTGGAGGCCTGTTTTCATTATAGTGGAATGCTTCTTAGGAGGCCTTCCTCTTTGTGAGACTGTGCTCATCTGCAAACATCTCGGGCATTCATTTGCGCATTCGCCCAGAATCATGTTGTCATTAGTATTCACACGCAATAATTCAAAGTTTTCCCTTTAAAACTTGTTCTGCATACTGTCAGTACTTAGTGTGTGGAAAAAAATATTCTAGGTATCATTTTACAGTTTATTGCTTAAATTTGCAAAAGACTTAACAACATGGATATAAACGACAACAGAGGTTATCTATTTTAATACATTTCATCATCTTAATATGTTTAGATGGCACAAGCACATGTCATACATTAATGAAATAAATCCAGGAAAATGCGCTGTGATGAGAACCAGCGTGCTATCCAGACCATGGGTTTGGCATCTCTGGTCAGCATTATGGTGTCAGTGAACATCTGTGACGTGGTATCAAGCAGAATCTCCCACCCCCCGTGATTATATAACTGAAGTTATTGCAAAACCTCTAGATAACTCGGTTATTTGGACTTCGTTGCATCCATTTTTTTAAGGGCCATTGCTAGATTTATGGTATTGAAGATTTAAACTGCTGTATATTCCCATCCAGCCACCAGTCTGACCAGGCAACACAAAACTGTCCTGTTTACATTTGCTGTGTTGGGTATTTACAGGTAGAATGTGTTTCTCCGTTGCTGGCATGCGAATGGTCTCCTGCTTCAGCCTTTTATTGATGGTGCTGTCTTTGGCTGGTTTCTTTTTTGGCCGGAAAACAGGATAATTGGGATGTTGTGTAATTTCACCGAAACTCAGCCTATCAATTTTGCATGTAGGTTCCTTAGGACAGGAGGTGGAAAGTGTTTTTTTTTTTTTCTCTCAGTATCAACGCCATGAATGAAATGATCGTAGACGCAGTGGGACATTTTAAAATCTGGAACGGGCCCAGTAAAGAAAGTGAATTTTTTTTTTTGTTTTTTTACGCAAATGCTGTTTTGCATACTAGGAAGTCAGGGACGGAGACAATGGAACCGTTTCAGCATCGTCGTACATTATTTACGTACAATGGCAACAGGGCTTGGCTCGAGACGGGGACATCACTTATCAGCACAGGAACTCTGTTTGTTTTTATGGCGTGTTATAGGATTATGCAATCTGTGTATTTGTGGGCATTATAGCGCGTAGCAGGGGAGAGGCGCAAAATCCAGATGCAAAATCCAGATGCAATTCTCCTTCTACCTTGTTTGTAATTGTAACTGAAGCGAAACAGTGCTGCCGGACTCCCAGCATGTTCCTAGAGACTCCCGGGGAAGGAGCCATTACTTTTGCTGCATTTTTCCTTTAAGGGGCTTCAGGTGGTTTGGGAGGGAAACACATTAGCGTAAATAGGACTGATAACTGAGATGGATTAGTCTAATCAAAATGGACGAGTTGGTCTCAAAATCCAACACGGGTCCAAAGGAACGTTTTATTTTGACGCCCCATCAATTAAAGGCTCTCACCGCAGGCCGGGCCCTGCAGTCTCATGCTGAATCTGACCTCTCCCAGCTGATATTATAATAGTCTTGATTGTGTGGGAAAAAAATGGCAGATGAATCAGAAGCGACTCTGTTTCTCCCATAGTGCTAAATCTGCACTGTCCGCTCCCCATCTGCAGGAGTATAATAGGGCCTCATTCATCGAGCGTGAGGAGACTGAGAAACAAATCCTGGCAATCAATCAGGGCTGCGGACATGGTCTCCAGTGTTCTGCTGGCAGCGTCTTGGTCGAAAGTCGCTCCTTTTTCATGCTTGCTGACAGTCGGGTTCATGCATGCAGTATTCCTTTGGGTGACCTCAGTACTTTTCCGGCTCCCCCTCCTTGGCGTTAGTCTCCACATTTTCTTGGGTCAAGCTCGTGAGCAGTGAACCACCCTGACATTCTAATATCATGCTGTAGACTTATGCACACCACATAAATCCGTATCTGACAATAAATCCCTGTTTGACGCGTCTCTGGATGGCCGCAGAGCTCTTCCTATCTATCCGCTTTTGAGGCTTATTTCATTTTTTTTTGATGCCATAAAAGCATTTCTTTGTTTGGACAGTACAGCGAAATTTTTTCTTTTTACTACAGCCATTGAATGTGAGTTAGAATAAAAGTCGTGCGAGGCATTGTCGGTGCCTTACGTTACAACTCTTCCTGGCTTGAGTACGTTAAGGTTTACGCCTCTATCTTGATTAACTGGAGGTCACTTTTCCCCGATTTGACTCTGAAATTAATTCAGTATTGCACAGCGCTGACCGCTTTTTCTGTTTGACTTTGTTTCCTGGGGGTGGGGGCTCTGCAGGCCTTGAATAACAGCTTGTATAAGAGCGTCTCCCCTTATGGCTCCTTGAACAACATTGTGGACGGACTGAGCTCTCTGACGGACCATTTCTCCGAGCTCTCCCTCTCCTCTGAGCCTCGCAAGCCGAGCAAAAAGCCCCCTCCCAACTACCTGTGTCATCTTTGCTTCAACAAGGGACACTACATAAAGGACTGCCCTCAGGTAAGTCACAGCCCGGCCCTAAATGGGAACTCTGCGCTTGCCTGCAGAGCAGTATGTCAATCAAGTCTACTTCTCAAACAGTTCTGTACAGATATCAAAAAGATATCAAAATTATTTTAGCCTTGAGGAGCCATTGAGAATATTAGATAACCCAAGTTTGTATAAATATCAAAAGTTCTTCCACATACTATGACCTGATCAAATTAAATATTCATAGATGAAAGTATTTTCCAAGAACAAACGATCACAAAAGAACAAAAGCGTTATGGGAATCTAGGTAGTGGATACCTCCATATGATACCAAATATTTTCTGCATACACTTGTATGAATATATGAATCTTTTCATTTCCATATTGTCTTGAACACTAAAACCAGTGATGTTCTGTATTTCATTTGGAGAAAGACTAACCCCCTTTATCACAAAAATGTGTTATTGGCAAGTATAGCACTTTCAACAGAATTTTAATGTTAATGACACTGGCCAAACAAGACTGAACCCCTACATCTGGGTGCAAATGAAATAGGAAAAGAATTTTTTTGAAAAAGTAAAATGAAGTATTTTATTCAAATATAATTTGGTGCAGGGGTATCTTTCATACCTCTGTTAAAACATCAGTTTTATATCTAGTTATATAGTGGGAAAATGGGATGAACTTGCACAGATGTGCCATCTCTTTACTTTCCTGTCAAGTAATCTGCTCACTCATCTGAAGTACACCATATAATGAGACTTTAAATGTCATCATTAGGGGTTTATCTGTAACTCTTAGAACCTGCTAGGTCATACCCGTAATTGCAAACCACCTGGTGTGTGGAACAGTTTACAATATTATAATATTTCAGATTTTTTAAATTGCTGTTCAGAACTAATATATAAACAAAGCACGTGTATCAGATTAGGTTTATGCAAGAAACAGTTTATATGTGCAACTATATAGAGGGGATCAGAAATGATTACCAAATTTAATCTCAAAAAAGTTATAAAAAAAATTTAATGTTTTCATTTGTTTATAACTGGATATGGTCGTTCGAAACCAGCCTACCTGTTTGATGTAGATTATTACATTTGTATGAATGATCAGCACTTGAAGTTGGTTTGCCTTTGGTTATTTTGAAAATGACTGCCCGATGTTTGTAATCACCACGCTTTGTGTGCATCTGTGTGGAAAACCAGTCTGAAGAGATGCATATATATTTCCATCAGTGGTTACAATTCAACGGAACAATGCAAAACTTGAACACCATGCGACTTAACTTTACTTGCCTTTTTATGTTACGGTCTACAGCTATCGTCTGTAGCTCGGGTTTTATTTTGGAGAACGATATGTAGACGAGATGTATCAGGTTGCAGCCCGGTTTAAAACGTGAACTTCTGGGAAAGACACTGTGATCATTTTAACTGAGATCTGTCACCATACAAGCCGACCGACGTGACATATAAGCATTAAAGCTCTTACAGCATATTACCCATCAGAGCTGCAGAGAATAGGGGTGACATCTCTTGTCCTCCTCTTGTGCCTTTTCCTGTTTGTCATATTCGGCCGAAAGTAGTGTTTTAAGTTGGAGCCCTTTGAATTCTGCTTTTCAAGAATGATTCTAACTTACTGTGGATGTTTGTGGGCCAGAGTTGTAGTGACAGACTTAGTTTTATACCAAAAGGCAGTAAATGATCCCACCCTACATCCCAATTCAATTCCATGTACCCTGGTATGGTAATGGAAGCCAGATGTTGGATTAAAATTCTAAGCCTCTCTTTATGAAAGAGGATGGGCTTTTCCGTATAGCAGCAGAAAATCTGCAAGACAAATAAAAAAAAATCCCAGTGTGCATGTTAATTGCTGTTGTGAGATCCCTTTGAAGTGATTGACAGCGTTGTATTTGTGATCATATTTCCAATTATTATCCTGCCTGTAAAGAAGACCAAAGTATCTCTCTTCACAAATAAGTAAACGTTGTTGCTATAGAGACCAAGAATTTCGTTAGTATGATCAGCATGATGCAGAGACCCTATGGAGAGGACAATCATTAAAATATAAAAAATAAGAGTAAAATGTTATAACCTTGCTAGTGCAACTATGAAGACCCATGTTCTATGTAGATAATGTACGTTAATTTGTAATAAATTAAATACGTAACATTCAGCCTTCTCCCTGAGAGAGGTACCCTGATGAATAACATCTTCAGCTGGCTTTGCAACATAAAAGAGGAAATGACGTCTTTTAGACAGCCCGTCAAGGCTTGTCTTTGATGGTGACATTTTTTAGGTCTTACATTCTGTTGTTTTATGGCACCGTTAAGATGAACATTATTGTCTGTCATCAAAATTTATGTAAAGATGAAATCCAAGCAGATATTTCTTCTTTAACCATGAATCAAAAAAATCACTGGAAAAAAACAAGTCCTGCAGTCTTGTTTTCTTTAACGGATTCTCTCTTAATTTGCATTTATTTTAATCTTGTAGGGTGGGATTTTCAACTGATATCAAATCTCAGATACTGAGAACAAATAATCGAGCATATTAGTTGCATATTTTTGTATTGGGTATTCTCATTGCAATTCAATAATGGTGAATAGAACACGCTCTGAATTTCAAGGAAATAAATTCCAACATAGGCTGGTCCCTCAAAGATTCCCCAAAGCCCTGTCTAGCAGGCCAAAGCCAGTATAAATATGGAACTCGAACTTCACAGGCTGTTGCAGGACTGTGATCTATGTCCAGAGCTGGGGATCGCTTTCACATGCGTTCTTGGGGTGCATATTTTCCTTGTCTTTTAGGGGATTAAGTGAAAGCACCAGTCAGTCAAAAAAATAAAAAAGTGGGGCTGAGAAGAAAGTGCCCTGTTCCTGGAATGCCCGTAGCAGCTTCTTTCGAGGAGTGGTTGACGGTGCGGAGGGGATAAGAATTTGGGAACGTCACAGGCAAATAAAATGTTAGATATGATGGGGAAAGGGGCGTGGCAAGCCGGCCCCTTTTGGCATGGGAGGTGTTGCTGGGCAGAGTGGTTCTCCATTGTCAGTGGTGCATTTGTGACATTTAATTCACCGCAACTGGCAACATCTGGCAAGGAGGCACCTGCAGAGTGTGCCTAGTCCTGTCAGTCCTAAAAATATCCATCATGCCCTGTTTGCCCAGAATTACGCGAAACAGTGAGGTTTCCTACAAACAATGTTCAGATTTTTTATAGCGTGTGTAAAATCACTGGAGCCCATTGCATCATTTCGACATGCCGCGGAATCACGTGACCATAGATAGTCACTCTTTTTTTGGAATGTGGATTAATGAGCCTGTGGTATCTCTCCATGTAAAGCCTCAATGTTGAGTCATAACCTCTGCAAAGCCTCGCCTCTCCTGCAATGCCCCTTTGTGGGTAGAGTTCCAGAAACCTCGCTGGCTTCCATTCATACTCGGCATTTCATTTGCAGCGCATTCAGTCAGTCTCTGGTGTCCAGAACCCCATTCAAAAACATACCTGATGTCTTCAGGCGGAAATGGAGATTCTCGTGGACAGCAGAATGTATAATTCTGATTTCCAAATAGGGATGGAGATGATGTCTATAGAGAGATATGGTGCAGAAAAAATATATATAAAGGGAGGTAAAGCACCGTTTTGGACTGATGGGTCGTCCGGCCTTGTATGCAGTTTTTCCTGTGATAGGCTGTAACCTCACAGTGAAACTCCTTTGGATGAACATGGGAAATGGATGGATTGATGGATGGATGGATAAAAAAAGGAAACAGGGTCCAAAACAAAGTGCACACCTGGGTTTGGGGTGCTTGTTGTGATTGTTGCCATGGTATTTTGTTATTGCTTAGTGTTTTCCTGTGGCCAGTAGACTGACACAGGGCAAGCAGTTGAATGTAACCATTTCCAGATTTTTTTGTTGGTCACTATCCAATCATTAGTGGTACTTCAAGTCAGATTTTACTCATGGATTCCCATATTAAATGATATAGTTAAAAAAAGAACAAAGAATATATCCCTAAACTTTTTTCTACACTTTCCTGGATGTTTTTAATAACACCTCTCTGCTTATTTTATATTTTGTCCACTAAGATATTTTTTAACAATGATCTTGTGTGCTGATGTGCTTTATGTGTGTGTTATATGTAATATAAACTTACCTATATATTACCTTATATACAACTTACCTATCTGACATCAGTTTTGGTTAAAATACAATGACACGTCAGAGTGATTTTTATAAAGTGAACAAGACCACAATTGTTTCTGACTAAGCTCTTTTACTGCACTTGTAATTAAGCCGTCTTATGAGTGGGTGTAAATAGTGAAGAGATGTACTTTTATCAGACTCCGTGAGAGATAAAAAACAGGGAAAGCAAATTGACGACACTTCCTTAAAAAGGAAATCAAAGCAGAAAGAATAAAAAGGTTTCCTGCCAGCTGGTTGGCTGTTTTTGCACAGGAATATCGGCCTTCCTTTCTGTCACTGATACCACATCCATTGTGCTTCCCTTAGCTACAGAAAATGAAAAAAACAATGCTAAGCAAAGCTGTCATTTAAGGAAAGGCCAAAGGAACTGATAAACTCTGGGCAATCAGTTAATTTCTTTGTACTTTAGGTCTCTTGTGTGGCATCATACATGTGTTAGTGTTGCCAGCACATGCACTCACACCATTTAGCTTGTCATGATTTGGGGCCCTGCTCTTATAGATGCGGGTCTGGAATGTATTTATGCTGGGGTACTTTTTTGCATTGTTGCGTGATGATGACATCGTATTCAGTTAGAATGCAGAATGTGTTTCAGAATGTAAAGCGCACAGTAGGGAATAGGGAAAAACGGTTTGTAACAAAGAGTGCCACAGTTATAGAAAATGCTTTAATGTCTTATTTGAATGCTGGAGCATCAGATGAACACACTGCTTTTTGTTCTGGCATACCATTCGTCAGCCTGTTGCTTGGATTTTTTGCGAGGAAAAGTGGCAATGCTATTCTCTAGGGCAGTATTAAGCTTTGTGAAACTGGTATTTATTCATTTTTATTATCCTTGATATATCCTAAAGACAAACGCTGCCTATTGATGGTCTGGAGAAAAATGCAATAAAATAAGTATTTACAAAATGTCCCGCATTGCCAGAAACCATTATGTAATTAATAGCGGCATGTTTATTTTTTATTTGTTTATACAGTTTTGCTCTGTGTTAATCTTAGCGCGACTTCCTCCTCATAGAATTCAGTATTTGTAATTAATCCCCTGTGCTTTTTATTAAGCACTTCAAGAACTGGTTTCCAGTGGAGCCGTGCGCCAAAATTGATGCTATCATGAAAAACGTTTACAACGATACTGCTGCAGTATTACACACCTCTATATTTATTTATAGTACATAAAACAAATAGATAAAGAGTAGGGGAAGCAGGGTGAAAAACAATTATCCTGACAATTTTGATGAAATCTGATAAAGCCCATGTAATTTAATTCTGGTTGTATATGGAACTGTACAATCCTGACATAGTTAACGATATGCTGACAGTATATATAACCGTGCATCATTGCACTGGGAGAGACGCGGTGCAGATAAGGCCCTTTCTGTTTGTCTTCATGGGGCCCGGGGCTAAAAGGTCAGGAAGTCAGCTGGTATTGTTCACTCGGTGCTGGTCGGACTGCTGCTTTGTTGAACTTCTAGTTTTCTTTTTTAATAAGTCTTCAAGGAAACTGACCAGCGAACAGTATTTTCCACGTCTCAGCCGAGAGTCTGGGGCAATTACACACAGCACTTGAGCTAACGTGCATTCCTGAGAGTGAGATCCGCCGTGGCCTCAGTCTGCCAAGCATCAGGTTGGCTCTAGATGAAAATCAGTTTTCTGTATAAAGGCTGATCTGTTTTTTCAGCATTTAAAGTGGCATGCATCAACAATTATATCAGTGCAGTTACTTTATTTGGAAGACTCATGTATCAAAACACAAATATGATACATATGAAAATACTTTATTGTGCTTTATATGCCTGCATACAGAGTTGTGATCTGCTCTGATATTGAGCTGTTACTGCTTAGTTCTATACTGAGTGAATGTCAACATATGACACCATGTTGAGTGAATATGTAAGTCAAAAGAATTCATCATAGTTTGTCATTTATGACAACAGAATGAAAATTATGACAGTCAACATTTTTGCTGCCAAAAAAAACAAATGCATACCTCTTATATGTGGAAGAATTATGACTATTTAATGAGAAATACATTCACATAATTAAAATGTTACATGTCACAGGCTCAGTGAGGAACCAGTAGAAAAAAATTGTGACTGGGACAAATTTTACATATAAAATATAATCAAAGTAAGGTTAAAAAGGCATAGAAATGCCACTACTGCATTGTTTAAAAAAAATAAATAAAAAATCGATGTGGGCTGTTGTTTGATTTGCAGTGTGGCCTTAGTGATGCTGAAATGCTCAGTGCATGACAAGTAGTTTGGATGGAGAACAGGAGGCCAAATATCAAACAGACAAAGATATGGCTGTGTGAGCGAAATGCGCTAGCTAGCTAGCCGCTCTGACATCGCCCAAGCCAGGGGAAGCTTTGTGACAGGACATCTGCTGCGCAGTGAGAGTATGACAACGCTGAAGCTACATAGCCACCGCTGAATCCACAGGCTAAAACAAATCAGGAGCATAGCCTGTACTGTAACATCCGACATGCAACGTCCTTTTCATCATGATTATGATGCTCAGTAATCCAGGGAGACACGTTATAATAAAAATGTCACGTTGTTTATCTTTATGAAATGTATACTACGAAGAAAATAATATTTTAAGAATTACTTTCAGATTCCTTTTGAATTTCTTTATCAAAATGATTATGAAATTCATTTGCAAGCCTTGTATTAAGCCTACAAAATTACCATTCACCTTTGCACATATAGGCCTATTTTTAAGAACACAAATTAATGAGAGGAAGCGAGTGCAATTTCCTTATATTTGCTTTTCAACTAGTTGTTCCTTCCTAAATAGTTTTGAAGCCAAAATGAAGAGTTATATGTTAAATTAGATTCTAGTTGGATCATTCTGGCTGCGCGAGGCATTTGTTATGGCTAATAAATGAAACTGACCTTTTTTAGGTAAACAAAAGCAATCATTAATGGCTTTATGTGTATTTTCAATGTGTCTGGACATAGTGGAAAAGATGATTTGACCAGAAAATCATTGGCCGCTACATTTTCAGCTGTTCCTGCAATATTTTATGTCACTGTAAGGATAATATAAATGCATGGCGTGCTTCATGCGGACTAAGGCATGTCAAGTACATTTTATACTTTAGGAACGTATGCTGTAATTCATAATGTCTTCAACATGTGGTATTTTAACACTGCCCTTGAATTGACATTGGAATCAGAAAGTGGGTTCTCCTAAAACTGTCAGTAAATGATTTGGCTGCTTTTTAGCATGTTTATTGGAATCTCAGGATGCCTTCTTAAGGCAAACGCATGCTTCTCCATGGCTTGTTTTTTTGTTGGTTTCTTGTTTTTGTTACTGTGTACAATGAAGACCACAGTTTTCATTCTACATTAAGAAATATCTTAATTATTAGGTTTCCCAGCATAAAAAAATAATCATAAATCTGAATCATAAACATTATTTACAAAAATCAGGGTAAAGTATAGTTAACTAATCTAATAAATTGGCTACATTGATTAAGTGAAACAGCCCTTTCTGCAATGATTATGTACAGAATTATTCAGCAGAAGAAACTGCAGCAGAAATTGACATGCAAATCTTTGATAAATCACAGTGTCATGTAACTGTACCAATATTGCGGTACATTCTGTGAAACAGGGAAAGTCGAACGTATTAAATTGCAGTTTTAAAAACAAGGTAACATCTGAAGTCTGCAACTCCACTAAATGTTAGTTCCCTTGACTGCCAGGGTGGTCACTGAAAAGATTAAAATAAAAAGCTAAAGCCATGATGTGGTCCAGCTGAGTCAAATGATAATAGTTAGTAGAGAGATTAAGCATTGTGGCACTCGACAAGGTAATTTACGTCTTCAGCATGAAACTGCAGTTCCAGCCCTATTTATCAGTGTTGTTCTGGGCTATTCCCAATAGCTGGTAAAAAAAAAACGCACTTTGACTAGATTTGGAGGGAAGTGTGAGTGAACTGAAACTGTGCAGCTCTGCTCCGCTGGAATATTTTTATAGCGTGACCCATGATCTTCCTTCCAGTCTGCAAGTAGGCCCCGGCTGACATCTACATGTTCAGCTCCATCAAGCCCTGGTAACGAAAGAGCCCAGAGCCCTTGAAGGGGCCCCCAGGCGACAGGGGGGGGGGTGGGGGGGGGGGGGGGGGGCTGGAAACAATGTAGGCGAGCGGGGTACGCGAGAGGAAGAGTGTGCAAAATCTAAGAAGGATACCGCTTATCTGTCATGGATTACCGAAGTGCCACCACCTCTGAATTCCTGCCTGAACGCGCACACAAACAGCACAGAGCAAAACTTATATAATTGAAGATGCTCTGTAAACAGCAACACGTTGAGAAAGTTGGCCCCGCGGTGACTGAGGGATTAGGGAAATTGACCAAGCAGCTGAAGAACAATTTATTACCGAGGGGTATTAGTTTCCTCGACACTACGAACCACCCCAGCTGGCCGTGGAATGTGTGATAACAGAGAAATTCCCTGCCTGGGTCCCCTCGTTTCTGTGTTCTGAAATAAGCTCAGAATATTTGCTCCTCTATTTTTCTCAAGTGATCCAGCCCACCTGCTCCCGTCACTCAGTCCCTCAGAAACTTAATCCTGGGGCACAACTGTACAAGTCATTAGGGTGGCCGTGGGCAGGAGCTGTGTCTCATGGGATTGTGGCCTATGGCGAAGGCTGAGGCTGCTTTCTCTCTCTCCCCCTCTCTCTCTCTCTCTCTCTCTCTCTCTCTCTCTGTGTCACGCTCTTTTTTCCTGGAGGGAAACATTTGCAGCGCCGGACAGACGGCTCCATGTCCACATTACAAAAACCCTAACCCTGGGATACAGGGCTTTGGCCAACCAGGAGGCCTGCTTACAGTAACATAACACCCCCAGACAGATGTGAGTTTTCGCAACCCATGTTCTTGTGTTCTTCCCAAGTTCAGATCGTTGTTATTAAAAAGCAGAAGGTGGCGCCGAAAAAACTCGAGTCTCTATGCACTTTTATGTTATGTGTTAAGGTTACTGTCAGTGTCTAATAAATAAAACAAATAAAATCACTCAACAGTTGCTAGAAACCAGTCTCATAGGTGACAACCATAACATACTTTAGAACAGCTTTTTAGCTTATGAATATACTTCGTTTTACTAAAATTAATTGGTCATCTTAAAAATGCTAAACAGGAAATAGGTAATAATATGGACGTTTAAAACTAATTTCCTTAATATTTCATTCTAATTAAGACAGCTATATACCTTAGTAAGACAAAGCGTACTGAAGTTATTAAATGACTGAAAGATTAATCTACGTAAACAAAAAATAATAATAATGTTTTCTTTGCTTTATATTTCTTTGTAAGGGAATAATTTGCCTTAGATATGTAAACATTCCGCAGTTGTCTGGCTCACGGCGTCATGGACTCTCAGCAAGTGTTATGCTTCCGATGGTGATTAGGAATGCTTATCTGCGATGGGTTTCACTAAGGGGCGGTGGCAAAAACTTTCAGGCACGGGTATCATACAGATGTACTGTAATATATAATTCAGTTTTAGAATATCCAGCAGTACCACTTTACAGAAAAGCTCCATTTTGACAATTATAAATGATAGTAACTCATTAATAATAAAAAAACTGGGTTTTAACCAGTACTTTACTGTGCTGTATCCTCTCTTAGTGCTTTTCCACTGACAGATAACTGGTTCCGTTCCTATTTTTGAATGGTTCTGCGAGTTTCCACCAAAATAAAAACCAAAAAACTGATTTGTGTTGAGAACCGAGCAATAGTTGGATCCTGAGTGGGAACCGTGGCGGGCATGTACTAATCTACTTACAGGTGTGACATAAACATGGGGGCAGTGGTAGGAAATGTATTCAGATTTTGTACTTAAGTAAAAGTACAGATACCATACCAAAATGTCATTCAAATTAAAGGTTAGTAGAATGATGTCACGTCATTTTTTTTTATTTGATGGAGAACGAAAGGTTGATCTACATGCTGGATTTAATGATGGATTATAAACATGTCTCGGCCTGGTGATTTGAGTAGTGATTATCCTGACCAGTGTTAACCGATATACTGTACATCTCTACGTTTTGTTTGTTCCATCTTCATAAACACTTGAGGCTAATGTAAACTCCGCCTATTTAGCTAAACCCACCACTGATGACAGGATGGTGCCGACGGCTGAGAAGAAAATTGGTGGAGACGCAAGGGGTTCGCAGTCTACACCTGGTTCCGAACGGAAATGGTATACGAACCAGAACTGGTTCTTTGTTGGTGGAAAAGTGCTATCTGACTGTTCGCATTCTGACACCAATTTCCACGGATTCGGCAGCTCTCTGGTTAAAAAAACGAAAACATAACATAAAATAAAAATATTTTATAGGTAGCCTAAGTATTTTACCTTACAGACCAATTCTCATGCTATGTCACATACTGTATTAGTTTAGATTTATTCTCAATAATACATGGCATGTTTTCAGGACTGTGTTTTATACACCTTCCAGGACCTGCGCCTACCTGATATGCACCTTCTGGATTACAAATTAAACACTGCTTAATGTACCCCCAGTGGTACAAAAATCTACCCCAGAGTCAATTTCTAAACCTTAGAAGGTACATTTACCTATAGTTAGGGTACAATTACAAACCCTTGAGCCAACAGCCCCAGTGCCAGTTAACTGCACCCTCAAAGGTACGAATTGGTCCTTATTTTCTGACAGTGTGAGACAACATTATTGCCTTGCACTGCTAGTGTTAGGGATTTGAATCCCTCTGCTAGTGTGGGGTTTGCATATTCTTGCCTTTGGCCACGCCGTGTGTTCTTATGTGAGTGGAATCCAGATATGCCAGATAGCCCTCGTAGTTGAGAAACTTAAGTGTGTTGGCGATTCTGAATTGACGATACTGTGTGACTTTGGCAGCGTACGTGTGCCCTGTGACGGCCTGGCATATGATCCAGGTGGTCCCTTGTCTTGTGCGCCGTTTTGTCCAGGATACGCTCCAGGCCCCTTCAGCAACCCTGCACAAGTTTTGGTTGGAAGATGGACAGATGGATAAACACGTGGGGTGGGTGGGCAAAATAATGGAAACACCACGTGAAAAACAACCCCGAAGTAACTAAATCCCAATTGCGAATGCAGACACAAAGGTGAGTCACGTTAGGCTGAACGCCAGCGAGCGCTGTGTGTGCGTCAGCTGCAGATGATATGTGAGTGTTCGGCGCAACATGGGGTAACTAACAGAATTACAAAGAGGTCAAACGGTCACAAAACTGCTAAAGTATTTCATTGCATGAAGGGGAATGGTTTCAGAGATTGCGGCGACCCGGCTGTGTTGGCGAAGAGGAGCGGTGGTCGTAAGCTGAGCATCCTAAATGTTGTGTAGCTGCATGAGGTCATTAGTGAATCGTAGAGGTTCATGTCTGATCTGGGTTAGTGAAAACAAACAGGCGAGATGTGCAATGTAGGACGTGACGTCTGCCCCATGGATTATCGACCTCTATGAACGAAAACTCATTCGCAAACAAATGGGTTCAAGTTTACAATGACTGCATATCTCAGCAAAAGGTGCCTTGAAAGGATTTCTGCATTGCTTGCTGATATTAAATTAACAGTTTTCAGTGTCCAAGCAAAACAAATGTTGTGAATGTGTTTTATGGAGGATTCTTCAGTAATACATCAAATATTTGGAGAAGTTTCATAAATAAACATTTGATATGATGCCAGATTTCAGTTTTAAACTAATGCGGTGTATTAACATTACATGGTAAAATCTGCTTTTCATTTGGAGAGGGTCAGTTTATGAAATGTATCTTTGATGTTTGCCTTTTTGTTGGCTTTTAAAGCTTGAAATGATTGCAAATAATATAAAAAACTTTACTAGTTTTAAGTGCATATAAAATCACATGCATGCAAACACTTGCATTGATATCTGCATGCTGTAATTCTCCACGAGTCAACTCAAACGTTTCATGCTCGTTCTTGCGACATCATCTGTGGAGACGTTTGTTTCCTTTATGGACCACACTGCTATCTCATGACAGCGAGAAAACCATCAACACAGCCCCCTGGGCGCAAATTTGCTTCCACAGGTTTTATCAGGACCGTCATCCTGCTCATTTCCTTGCAGTTGAGGGCTGCGGTGGGTTTATTGTAAACAGAGCGTACGACTTGGAAAAAAGCTTTAAAATTTACTAACCTTCAATGAATTCACCACAGCTGTCTCTGGCTTTCACACGGCCAGAGAGAGAGAGAGGGAGAGAGAGACAGAGAGGGAGGGAGAGAGAGAGAGAGAGAGAAAACACCATCTCAAATAACACAGAACACTGGCTTGACTCAACTTGTTGGATAGATATTTTTTCATGTGGTGATTTTTCGGCATATCTGGACTTTATGGCTTCCTATGTATTTACCAGGATCAGCGGTTGTGGACAGGGAAACGCAGTACAACTGTAATGTTCCCGTAGAAAACGCTTGGAGATTTTGCTCTGTCTATAAAATGGAGAGGTTTGCTGTGCCAACAGAAACAAGTAGGCATAAAAATATCTGTACGACGGTAATTCCATTCCTGACATTCTTCAACTTCGTTGAATGGCCTGTTAGTCATATCTTTATATATATAACCGCCCATAATTATGTTTTATAAACTATTAATAGATGGACCTACAGCTTTGCCGTCTTATATTAACAATGTATTCCACTGTGTCGTAACTCCATTGAAACAATTTTGCTTACAAATATTTACAAAAATGGTGTCCGCTCCATTTTTCCTTTTCCATTAATGGCACCATTTCGTAATCTGTAGCATCCATGATCATCTTTCCAAATACCTGACAAATGACTAAAGGAGGGAAATTTTACACAGTATTGTACATTTCACACAGCTGTTTCATTTAATTTGTTTAGGCAGTTAAATTAGTACAAAAAAAAGTTTAAAAAGTAATTTAAAGAGGTTATGTAGGCATGTAAAGACCTGCTTATATATAGTTATATAAGAATTACACAGTTAAATTAACATGCTCCAGTCTTTAGCTAATTCACTACATTTTCTTTGAAACAGGAAATTGGGCTCCCTTTAGTGTATTTAAATTTAAATGGTAACAATATGAACAATTGTCCCTGTTAAACCAGCTTAGCTTTATTCACGCTGGCTTCCTGGCATGACTGGCGAAGGCTTCAAGAGGTAGAACATTCAGGACACGTCTCTGCTGACAAAGATAAGGAATGCCAGCCACTACACCCGTACGACGAAGGAACCCCCCCAAGCCCACCAGCCCCCCCCAGCCCCCGCTAAGCTACATGCCCCCTGCGTCCGCATCTTTAATCATGCACTTAATTACTGGCGGCAGTTTTACAAATCCCGACCGAGTAACTGCGACCAAGGGCATGCCCGGCGCTCTCCAGAGAGATATAGCGTTCCCCGGCTGATATGACGGTGCTCCTCCAGTGTGCAGTGCTGATATCTGTGCTTGGTAACAGCTGTACACAAAAGACACATTTGCCTGAGCAGCTTATTGCCCGGCAACAGCAGTCACTAGTGAACAAAATAGGACCGTGCCTTTGCTCAGCTGCTGTGCCCTCTTTGGTGCACCCACCTAATTATTATATCTGACCAGGGGTGGGGGGTTGGAACGTTTCCAAGGGCCCCTCAGTGACAGGAGCCCTAAAATATTTGGAGCATAATTGGACTGGTCTGGGTTGGATATGCTTTCATGTTGCCCAAAATCTCCTGTATCTAATGTAAAGACAACTGGAAATTTAGCGACCAACGCAAATTAAAAACAGTGCAATTTTAACCATTTAACTGAGCAGCAATAAAAATCTGCTATACACTTCTTTTACACCTACAGCTAGACACTCATTTGTCAGTTCTTTTTTAAGTACACCACCAAACAGCCAATCATATGGCTGCAAATGGTCATACAGCTCGCAGACAGGGTCAGGAGCCACCAAACAGCCAATCATATGGCTGCAAATGGTCATACAGCTCGCAGACAGGGTCAGGAGCTTCCCGCGCTGTTTGTCTGGCTGATTATGACCGTGGTGTTGCCATTGGTGTCATATGTGGTGGTCCTGGCATCTCAGAAACAGCTGCCCTTCTGGGATTTTCCTGCACTTTAGTCTTTATAGTTCACAGAGAGTGACGTGGAAAAAAATATACCCAGTCAATGTCATTCCTTAGGCCGGAAACAAGCTGTTAAGGAGAGAGGTCAGAGTGGAATGGTCATGCCCCTATTTGCTTCAAAAGTCACTTTTAAAAGACTGCTGAGAAACTTGAAATCCCCTCTGAATTCCAATAGCCATGAAAGTCCAATAAATACAAAGGTTATCAGGGTGTACTCTAATTCCCAGGCACAGCCCCTTAAGCAGAGTGTATGACTAGTAAAATAACACGTAATAGTTGGACAGTCCATCACGAATGTCCTGGTAGGTGCTGCACGTCCTACAACTGTTTGCAGTAGAAGCAGCCAGCTGTACTAAGCAGGGAAATGTTTGGACTCTTTACAAAGGTGTCCCTGAACACGCTCCCCTTATTCCAGCAAACATCCCAGCTCCTCGAGGCTTGTTTGATCAGTCTCTCACTGAATTTGGGCTGAGATCAGCCAGCCATACTATCAAAGGAAGACTGAGACGTGTATAAGTGTGACAGATTAATCATACAGGAGGGCACGTGGATGCATTTTTGGCTCTGTGCAGCCGGTGTGGGTGCGGCCTTAACAATACATCACTGATATATTTAAAAGTGAACAGTATAGCTGAAACATACAATTTTATAATAATGCATATTATATATACCCTTGCAATTGATTTAACAATAAATATTGTATTATTTAGTTATCTGCATGCACTTAGTTACACAAAGGCAGCGTTGTGTCTGCCAGATCTACAATTCCAGTGATTAGCCTACAGAACTTTATAGAAAATTGATTTACTACAATTTTTTAGTTACATCCTTGGGAAAGAAAATCTAATTACAGCTTTTTCATAGTTCGGCCATTTACAAAAGGTGCGTTAGGTTGTCTAACACAAGTAAGATTAAAATTAAGATTAAGCTCGACTTTACTATTCCAAAGGGGAAGTTCTGGTGAATACGGCAGATAGGATGCAGTGCACAGACGATCATATATATAGTGTCAAACAGGCAGTGTGCACTAATCTGCACTAATAAATTATGCGCAATTAGAAATAAAAGCACTGGACTTTCACTGTGACAAGGTAGAGGCCTTCCTGACATGTTATGGCACCTCTGAACATGGTCAGGAAGGGAAATTATTATTTTTTTCACTAATAAGCTTCTGGGGGAGTCATTGGACTCTGCAGCAGAACGCGAGGGTAATGGAAGTAAGGGAGTGTGCTGGATATTCACCAGCAGATCTGGCTTTTTGCTGTAGCCCGGCTGATTGTATGCAGTTGTCAGAGTCCAAAGTACATCCAAGCCCTGGTAGATAAATTAATGGCAGTGGTGTCCTCCTGTGCACAAGGACGGCACTCCAGCGAGGGAACGCGGTTTGGTTTCTCCCACAGTGCCCTTTATTCGTCCGAGTGACGCAGGGTTTGATTGAGGAGCACTCAGAGTGGTGTGCCTAGCTTTCTTGTTTAGTGCCCCGAGTCGCATCATTGTTCCCCAATTATCAATCTTAATTCAGCATGACAGTAGCTAATGGAATGCTCAGGTGGGCAGGGCCCCAAGTTTTAATGCAAACGGAATGCAGGTTTATAGCAACACTAAGAAGAGCAGGATGGTTAGCAATATTCCCACGAAACATATTTTTATGTAGCAAGCCAAAACAATAAATGAAATCCTCTCGTTGGTAAATATTGATATGCATACTGAAAGATAACATTTAAGAAAATAATTAAACTAGAATGTCAAATGTAGCACCGATGAGAATGATGAGATTATATTTGTGTGTAGCTATTTTTTATCGGCCTCTACATCCGTGTATTAGTTTATTTTGCCTAATTAAATTTTGCTGCGGGTATGCGTGTGTGTGTGTGCACTTTTTTTTATCAGTTTATCTCTTTTTGTCCTTATCACAATAAGTGGGCTTCTCTGTAAAAATGGGACAACGGTCTAAAACTAAACGGAGCGGGGAAGAGCCTGGCTTTGTTAGTCGGGAGTAATTGACCACACAGTGTCCAGCGGTTCCTGCGTTCTCGTGCTGCCGGGATTGATGTCTCGTGGGAGCCTAGGAAGGGGTTCCAGCTCGGAGGACTCCATTGTTTACTCTGATGGTTTCCAGATGCTGGCAGAGGGAACAGCCAGCCTCCCAGGACCACTGCCAGGAACCAGGAAGCGGTCCAGGGCTATCTGGAATACTTGGAAAACATGTCCGTGCTTCGTAATAACGTAGAAAAAAATTGCCTGGGCCAAGTCCTCACTGTGTTTCAAAACTGATTAAAAACAACAATGTTGCACTGAAACTGCCAGGATTTCTCTGAAAGCAGCAATAGCAGCAAAAATGCAGCTCGAAATCGCAGATAGTCGAAGCATTTTGTGGTGACTTACAGATTTATTTTCATCCCTGGTCATACTGCTCTTTGCAGGGGACAAGTCCGCTTATTGCTTTAAATATCAAAATAAGGTGGCAATACCGTATCATTAAGGACCCTCGTTAGAGGAGAAAAATTATGATCCTCTCATTTTTATTTGCATAAATCACTAAGTATATAACTTATTTTTATGGTCTTACATGGGGCTAGTTTTGCTGGGTGTGCCTATCTGTTTTGTATAGGTTTATTTAAATATCTGAGGGTCTTTTCAGCCCGCCTGGCCACTCTGATGGCCGGGGCTATTTTGAAAACACAGGCACACTGTGAGAGGCCAAATTTGTCGTTTAACAGCCCACCTGTTTCCCTGTTAGCCTCTTCCACCCTCTTTCTTTGCACAGGCATTAAAAGAGACAGCTGCAGGGGCAGAAGATCCGGAGGACCCCGGAACACTGGCCCCTTTTAGGTTTTCCTGGTTGCAGTCCTGCAGGAGCACCTGACTGGGGCTCTCACATAAAGGCCGGCCTATTGGGGGAGGGGGTGCGGGGGTGTGGGGGGGGTGGGCGGAAATCGCCAGTTAAATAGCAATGCCGCAGGGGTGCAGCTGATGGATGACAGTGTTATTTCTGTGCTTATTCAAAGAGGTAAAGCCATCAAACTGGCTCTTCCCCAAGCACCTTTGTACCCTGTGATGAAAAGGAGGTAGTTCTTTATGCGTCTGCCCATGTCTGAGAAACGTCTTCTAAAAAAAGTAAAGCTAATAAAATGACAGCGACGAGAACGAGAAGTACGCAGCGGAGTAGGGTTTATGTAAATAATATCGTTTGCGGAGCGACGCAGCTGTACGATTCGAGGAGCGCGAGCAATGTAAACAGATGGAAGTAGCGCCGGTTTGGGCCGCGAGGCGCCTTTGACTTCTGCACCGTCTAGCTCCGGCCAAAACATACTCCGTCTGGCTTTACATCCTACCGGCGGTTAAGCGAAGGCAAAACAGGCCCTTTCATTTCGCGCACATCTTGGGATAACACGCGCCGCCGTGGGGCTTCGTGTAAACTCGGGCGTCGCGCACTTGATTTCGGATGCTCTGTTATGTGGTGAACCACAAAGGTCTGATTCAAACAACTTTCCTAGGGGTCCTTGCAGAAATCTGGTTAAGTACATTAAACACAAATGTTGAACTGAAAGTGTTTTGCATCTGATTAATGGTGTATCTTGAATGCCATTGATAGCTTCTAATACTGGAAGACTTTTGTCGTATTGGTAAAAATCTTCTTTTATACTGAATGTGGTTCACACTTTAATTGTACTGTCTTACTCTCATTCCTGGACATTCCTTACCGAGCATTTGAATAGCTGGGCATGGGGGTGGGCGTGGCCTACTTCCTTGCCCTTTGGCCTTTGGCACTCGTGGGGCTCCCTGACCTCTGGCGACTGTGTATTTTGCCGCTCAGACAGAGAGTGAAAGCTACTTCCTCCGTCGGAATGACGAGGCTCGTCTTACACGCCGTGTGCCGCTGGCTGTCGCTGTCACATCAGTGAGGAGCGGGGCTGGCGACAGCCAGTACACCCCCTTTCTGTCCGAGACGTGGAGGGGGAAGACGGCAGGGGTATACTGCTAGATCTTTCTGCAATTAATTTTCAATTGTGACTGCGAATGTGTGGTACAACTGACTTGCCTTCAACAAAAAAAAAAATACCTAGACTTATTTAGCAACCATTTAAAAATCTCGGACAACTGGAGACTTGAAGCGTGTGACTTGAACAACAAAAGTTCTTTCACATGCTACATTTATTTGCCTTGTGCCACCCTCTACCACCTCCAGCTAGCATATAACTTAAAACAGTCAGTGTGGCTCTGTGATGGGTTTCATGTTTTCCTGTGTTATACGAGTGTGCACTTCATCTGGCTTTGATTTCCTCTCCCTGCGGTCCTTTACGGCTTGATTGGAGAGCCCTCTCCAGCTGGGAGTGATGACTGTGCGGCTGAGGTATTTGTCCTGTAGCCGGGCGCTTCAGTTCATTGGTCGAGCTCTCAGGCTTGGGCCCCTGTTTCTGTCCTTGGAGACCGCAGCTGGAGGGAGGACCCCCATTTCAAATCTGATGTGCGTTAAAGATTTACAGTCGAGGGCTATACCTTCCTAGCCAGTTAACTGAATTTTTAGTTACCTCAATCTGAAACTATTTCTTCCGTTGATTTTTTTTTTTTAAATGACCCACTAAATGTTACTGAAGGATTTTAAGGATTTTGTGAGAAAATGGGTAGCACTGCCTTTCTTGATTGAATAAGTTTGAACTTAACAACCTTTAGCGAGCCTGTAAATTATGCCAATGGGACACTACTACTTTGAATCTGAATCACATCAGTCACTTAATTGTTAATAGTTTATGGCCGTCGACAATTGCCTTACCTGAAAACAGCCTATAGTCAAAATAGGTAACTTAACTTTACAGGGGGTAAAAAACACAGAAATATTCTAAAACACTCTGCACCTGTAGGTACATCAGGAGCTCAATATAATGTGAGCATTGTCAGTTGCTTTCATACTTGGCCTAATCTCGGATGCACTCATTACAAGCATCTTGCATGCGCTGAATTTGTAGTCCGTTTGTTTTCGAGCATTGCGCAATGCGCCAGTGTAAACACAACCGAAACACTCCCTTTGCCCCAGGCAGCTGTTGTTTAAACTCTTCTTGAAATCATTGTCGTCGTTTCTTGTTTATCCTTTGTATATCATTTTCCTTACAACTTCTCACTGAAAGATGGACAATTTTATGTTATGAATCTGGGAAGCTTGTTTTAACTCGGTCACTCCTGCTCCAGATAAAACTTTGAACAATCGGTGTATAAAAGCAATACCAGTGATCATTCTTCTTATAGAGTAATTCCAATCTTAAAGTCTCTGGCACCCCTTGTTTTTGGCTCACCAACAACTAATTATCAGCTGAGCTGGCTGGTTTGGTCTGAGTTAAATAACTTGTAAAAAGGAGACTTTCTTAAACCATACATCTGAAATAAGTTGGTACAGAGGTAAACAGAAAAAAAAATGTTAATTAGAGTTTATATAGTTGATAATGTTTTTATAACACATTTGTGAACCTGTGTGGAGGTAATGTGAAGTATTTACTACGTATTTAGGCCTAGGAATGATATAATCAGTTCCAGGCTCCAGTAAAGCAACACTGGTAAAGCCTTTTACTGTGCCGGCCCTCTAGTCTTGGCAAATTTCTGCTGTTACTTGAAGGTCATATAAATTATTCATTAATCTTTCCACTCAAACACTTTCTGAGGAATAGTACGTTTGAAGGCCAAGAGCAGTAACCCACTGTGAACTTCATATCTGAGTTCTTTCGTGTTGCGTGAGTGTAGATGTACGTTTGCTTGTTTGGAATGTTTACATCCACATCAACTTACAGTTTAGCATAAATACTAATGTAGACAGTGGGGTCCATCTTCATACGACTGCAGATATCACTGAGAGAGAGAGAGACAGACAGGCAGACAAAGATTCACTATTTTCTCAGCGCCAAGTCAGGATCTGAGAGTGGAACCCTGGAATTCTGATGTCATGTTTTTCAGCCTGGCTTCCAACTGACAAAACAACAGGCTTGTTTGTGTGACATTTCCAAGTGTTGGTGTTTGGCCGCCCTCGGGAATGTGGGTCAGCAACAAACAAAAGGACGACTTTACGAATCAAATATCGAGTCCTTCCGTGTCGTTCCGCAGCTTCCATTAAGAGCTGCTCATGCATACTTATAAGTATAACTGTTTTGGCTACGCTTTCAGAATAATGAAGCTCAGATATATAAAGCAATTCTGATATTAAAACTAGGGTTACAGTTATGCTTGGTTTGGTCATTATAATGATTCTGAATCTTTCAAATGAATCTTTCATTTATTTCAAAATACCTTTTTTAACCGGGTCATTATTTTCCTGAATGTATAAAAACAATGAAGTGAACACTGACGTATAAAAAAATAGTTACATTCTTACAGATATTACGGTTTAATCAGGCTAAATATGCTGGGGCATAAATTGAGTTTAACTAGAAAGATATAGATTATATAGATAGATTATAAGTATGGTAACATGATTTTAATTCATTAATTCGGTGACAAAGCATGGACTTCATTCTGATTGGACATTCGGAAGCCCTGGGATATAGTGTGTGTTTGTGTGTGTGTGTGTGTGTGGGGGGGTGGGGGGGATTGGCAATGTAATTAACATGTTTAGTGGTTAAGGAACTGTTCTGAAGCTTAAAAGAGTACAAGTTAATTTCCCAGGACTAGTATCCCCCTGAGCGATGCAGTTGCTTAGTAACCTTAAAGGTATAGTTCCGGATGTAGCTGTTAGTTACACAGAGGGGAATGGAAAAGGGTGCTATTTTTTTATTGCATTGAAATGTTTCCATAC
Source organism: Petrocephalus schoutedeni (assembly GCA_026780765.1). NCBI lineage: Eukaryota > Metazoa > Chordata > Actinopteri > Osteoglossiformes > Mormyridae > Petrocephalus > Petrocephalus schoutedeni. The sequence goes on from JAODKL010000041.1 coordinate 8,017,043, forward strand.
TTTTGTCGTTGGTCATTTTTCAGAAATAGTCCTCGGTTACAAAATGGCTTGAAGAATTAATAGCTGGTACATGGGCACAGAGGTTGGTACTCCAGGTCCAAAGAGTAAAAATCCAGACCAGGATTATGTTTCAACCAACCAGTTAAGCATTAAGAGACTCAGTCACAGAGTGCTCAACTAGTTGGTTGAAACAAAATCCTGGTCTGGATTTTTACTCTTTGGAGCTGGACTACCCACCACTGCATGAGCAGCACCACTAACAAATTGGATTTGATGCGCTTAATCTTACAATGCTGGGCCTGAGGGCTGGGATCATAATACTCATTAAGGTAGTAAAAACTGATTAAACTGCACAGATTAAACGTGTAAGCAAACGACCCAAGTTCAATGTTTGGGGCCTTTGCGTGCCCCCCAAGGAACCCTGAATGACAGACATTTTCTATTATATCATTCATTATTACCGATAGCCAACTTGCATAAACAGAAATACAAGGTTTCAGTGGATAAAGGCATGGTTAGGTGAAGCTTGTTTTGAACTGGAAAGTATTTCCATGCGAGAATGTACAGTGTACACATGGGCACAATTAAGTTAGTCATCTGCCTCATATGAATGCGTAAGTAAACATTTAAGGCTCCCCATTCTTGCTATAATCCCAATCTTTATGTTCTCCAGTTGCCGTTAGGTATGTTTGCTGGGCCAACATTAGGCCAAAAACCATGAGGAATCGAATTTACGTACATTACGTATTGTCGGAACGCGGCGTTTAGGATTAAAGGGAAGATGTGGACATGTATGAGCTTTGGGTTTCCTCTTTAGTCATGGGCAGTGGAGTATCTCCACACCAGGAAAGCCACTGAGAGAAGGGGGCCAGTCCAATGGCTTATCGGAAAGCTCTGCAAGAGCATGTGTGTCCTTAGCCACGCGACAGCAACTTTTGTGGCCATTGTAAACCGGGGAGGCCTTCCGTTAACGATTGTTGAGTCATTTAATTTTATCTAAGTTTTGATGCAGGATTATGAGTGGTCGAGGAACGAAACAGATGATTACATTTCGCATTACTCACACATTACTCACACTGCCGTTAAGCCCGCCCCTTCCCCAAAGCCCCACACCTTCAGGCACCATATTTGGATGCAGCTACAGGTCTTTTTCCAAGCAACTGAAAACAGACGTAACATTCTGACATAAATGTGGTGACGCTTGACTTCATCTGACACACTAAGACTCACGGAAGATCAGAGCTCGTTGTACTTCTCAGGCATTTGGACAAGAGAAGAATAAATCTGATATAAACCACATGTACAAGTTTTCTTGATATAAGTTTATTTAACCCTTTTCCCGTGATAATTTCCCCATGTGAAATTCAAAATCAATGAAATATACATAATGATTATGCAGGCCTATACAATGGGCAATGCGTACATGTACAGTTCTGGCAGTTAAGTTTCTGCTGTGTGAACCTTTGATGATGTCAGTGATCTGCTTATCACCTTATATTTATGAATGTAATACTTTAGCGGAGTGTGTTTTATTTACTGCCAAAGTCTTGCTATTTAAAATCCAAATAAATTCATGAAAATATCTAAATACAGTAAACTCAACAAACACGTAAAAGCGGATATTGTCAAAATCTGTAGTAGATATCGAAGAAGAAATTGTAGATATACAAGAAATATTGTCACTACTAAGCCTGTATGTCTGCAGAGGTCAGTGAGGTTAGTCTGCAAAGACTTGTGGGTAATATATATAACACTGGTGATTGGTACTGAGCCACTGTCCACAAAACACACGCAACAGTTTTAGGTACGCAGACCAAAGGTGCAATGTTGGTGAATAAAGAAACTGGAAATGGGTCAGATACTTATACAATTCCATACCTAAAACACACCTTATGGGAAAGTCTCTACCTTAGTGCACCAGTGTCTAAAAATCTATAGGAAGATCAATTTACTGACTCTTATGTTAGGCCTCCCCATGAGTCTGAATGAGATTCACTTGCTAAAACCATGCTTCCATTTCATGATGTTTGTATGAGTGACGCACATTGCCCTAGCCCTTTGTGGCTTCTTGTTTCTCATTAATCCTTATTGTAAAAAGGCATTGATCATGGCAAAAATACTTATTTGGAAGAGCATTCTCATGGTGATGCAAATTTTTATTACTCACAGAAAAAAAGTTTAATTTTCTATGCACAGCAAACCCAACACTATCAATTTATCTCAGTGATACCATGTTGCTGTTTAGAACAGCAGATATTTTCTGTCATACGCTTTAAACTCAAGATAGTGAAGCGTCAAATAGTCACACAAAGAGAAATTAGTTACACATGAAATTTGCAAGGAAGCCATAAAATCACGTGACCTCATTCTGGCTTGCTGCCCTCTGCCGGCATAAGTGAAAAAAAGTAATTGCACATAAACTGTTTGTTTTAACTATTACATAAACAAGGTTTTATCCACAAATTCCCAATATGACAAAAGTAATTACTTAGAATTTAAATGCAATATAAGAATGATTTCCACAGTACTGATAGAGAGATTAATATACCTATCAAAACCACAAGCCAATATAAACCTCAGCATCCTTAGCTAATCTATCTGAACTGAGTAATTACTTCCTTTTGACTTTTATTTCTATTCAAATATCCGTAGCTTAGATATACACTCCAGGTTCCGTTAAATCTAAAATATCCATCTAGAAATGTAATTCCAATAGCAGGAAATTGGAAATAGCTATAACGGCCACCGATGTTGGATGCTAACACAATAAAATCAGAATTGTAAAAGTATTTGAAATTCTTTTTGTTGTCTGTTCTGATTCCTTTGCTTCTCAGTTCCGGTGGGGTGGGGTGGGGGGGGTTTAGAGGTTAATCAATAAACACATTTAAGGCCTGCCTGTCTACACAGTCTTGCCCATAGTACCTCAAAAACAATTTCTGGATTATGTGATTGTCATTGTTGACACACTAAACTGCGTCCTCTGCATTTAACCCCGATGTGATATACTGTAGCAGCGGGCATCTCATTCACCCTAAGGGAGCAGCCTTTCAATCACAAGTACACTTCCCTAACCATTAGGCCACCTCTGCCTAACCCTTAGCCAAACACTGTTAATCAGATATCTGAATGTCATTGTTGATGTCTCACCAGGCTCGACCCAAGGGGGAAGGTCTGACTCCATATCAAGGGAAGAAGAGATGCTTTGGGGAGTATAAATGCCCGAAATGCAAGAGGAAGTGGATGAGTGGCAATTCCTGGGCCAACATGGGACAAGAATGTATCAAGTGCCATATTAATGTTTACCCACACAAGCAGGTATGTATGAGGGGCTGCTGACATCTTCAGGAATCATTGCAATTAAAAGCTTAAATCAATACAGATCCTCCTCACTTTACCGTGGCTCGACTTGTGTTATTTTGACTTAACGACGGCGCAGTAGCGATGCACATTCAATAGTCATCAAACTTTGAATTTTGATCTGTTCCTGGGATAGCGATATGCTACACGATACCTTCTACTTACACCAGGCAGCATCGATGCAGCCACATCGTGTAAACATCTCTTATAGCATTTAGCAACACACTGAGCAGTTTTTTCTCATGTGTTTGACCAGATTTCCCCAAGTCCATCATGTCTACTGAATGCCCAAGCCATATATTCATACTCGACTTTTTTAATGATATTTTCAACTTATTATAGGTTCGTCGGAACGTAACCTCCTCTCATGTCGAGGAGCATCTATGTTTATTATCATTGTTGTGTCTGTTAGTTTTAATGCTCCACATCCTTTTAAATCAGAATATACAAGCAGTTACAGAAAATGGATGGATGGATGTAGAGATAGGCAACACAATCTTTAAGAAATTATTCATATATAGTATATTCACTGAATATTTTCTCAAGGATTTATAACGTTGAGTCTAATAAACATTTGCCAATCCTCTAACAAAAAGCTTATTAAAGTCACCCCTGTTACAATAGACTTTCGCATTACTAGCAAACCAGAGATGTCCAATACTCTGACCTTATAATACTGAGCTTCCAAATCTGTTTAATTACTGTTCAAGTTTCTATTATGTTAAGACTTCAAATCGATTGTTAAGTTTTACTGGTTTCTTTAGTGGCTTAGCCAGTTCTTTTGGCCAAAGCAACTTAAAATTTAATACATTTATACAGCTGGATATTCTAGCCAAAGCAATTCAGCTTAAGTGTTTCTCCCAGAAGTGCAACAGCAAGTTAAACCTTCAAGTTTACATGGCTGTGCCTTTAACCAGTGTAGTTCCTGCCAGCCTGTGTACATACTGTATGTACAGGATTAATAAACTTTATCAATTGTATTTTCACTGACAATTCATATTGTGGAGAATGCTTTTCTTTTACCTCTGTAGCCATGGCAGGGGATCACCAACTCCTGCCAGATTATATACGGACAGCATCTCACTTTCCATGTATAAAAATGAGAAAATGCATTCATTCGTTTCCTAGGCCTGTTTTCACTAGCTTGGTCCGTGCCTCTCGCTAAAACACTGCGTGTCCCCGGGAAGACAGCGTCATCCACAATGCTGAGGGGGGCGATAAATAGGGAATAAAGCCTGAAAATCGCTAGCTAAGGAGCTGGGACACTGCGGAGACCATATTGTCTGTCCTCTGAGAGCTTTTCTCTCTTTTCTAGGGTAGAGCGTTAGAGCAGTTTAATGGGGAGGAAATTCTGTCACTGAGTAAGATTTATCCCTAGCTCAGTTCCAAGTACAACCCCCCCCCCCCCCCCCCCCCCCCCCCCCCCCCCCACACACACTCTGCAGTGCGTTAGAAGATTCCTGAGAAACTTTCTCTGAAAAGCATCTAACAGCCACAGGATCCAGCAAACGCAGTACCCATTTCCCCCTACCCCACTTGTATTTCAGAAATCATGGCTCGGTGTTCATGATGTAGACGATACACTAAACTAGGAGGAATAACAAACTATGCTTTGTGGCCAAAGGAGGAAAATATACAGCGAAGCACACTTCATTGGCTAGGCACTGGCCAAACAGTTACACAACCTTGGGTTAGTGTTTTCCTGAGATTTTGGATCCCAGATCCATGTTAGCATTTCACATCCGTCAGGAATTAACTGGCCTGCCAGATTTTACCAATAATTAAATTTCAGCCTTCTTTCTCTAGGTATGTTGAGGCTTGTTGCCAGGGTAAACTGCAAAATGTAAATAATGAATGTGATGCACGTTTTACTCGACAGCAGAAAATAAGTATTTTTGAATAAAAGGCGTAAAATGTTTAAATATGCCTTGCTGCAGGGGAAGCCTGCGCTGGCTGATTTTGTCATGCATGTTAAATCATGTATGTGAACTGTGAAGTTAATGTAGAGTATACATAAGGCGGTTTAAGTCTGTTAAACAGAATTGCTTGTGGTCAGTCGAAGTTTGAGAGCATAGCACACAAATGGCATCAATGTTAAAAACATTATTCAGTGAATCCTCCCCACCCACTGGCTGGGCTCTCCTCTTGTTGTCTAAATGAACTGTATGTGCAGTGCTTTGCCAGTTACCAAAGCAACATAGGCATCACAGACACTTTGCCTCATTCTTTGTGCTAAAGCTCACTTTCGCTGTGTGGATGTTTATAACGTCACATTTTATTTGCGTTTAACAGTTTATGACAGCGGTCTGAAACATTCTTGGCTTTGAAAGGCATTTCTGCAGCCTCTAGCATCAGCTCCAAGAACGCGATCCCTGATGCAGTACCCCTCATCTCGTCAGGCGGGTTTGCATAAACACACAGGGCATCGTTCACTTTTACTTTAATCACAATAGATAAACTAAATCAGTGCCTGCTTAGTATATAATTGATTACTCAGACTGGAGCACATATACATCTAGTTCTGGGAACCTTTTTTTCAGCTGTGCCAGAATAGTGAGCATAGGATAATTGTTAAATCTATCAGTTCTTTAATTCTTTAATGGAATGTTGACACAGGAAATGTGTTAAATAATCGTGGAAATTCTCTTATTGTGTTGAAAAGAGATGAAACACTTAAAATAAATATATGGATATGAATAACTATGAATATCTAAATTTACACCAAATACACCCTGACCCTTACAAAAAGCTATTTATGTAGGTTTTCGCTTTCAGGTGTACAAGCAGTCCCTGGGTTAAGAACGTTTGACATCCAGCCAACCTGTACTTATGAACAGACTGCCATAAAAGTCTATTATATAAAAATTTCAGATTAAATACAATGGTTCGTAATAATGATTGCATGCACAACTTTGTGACATTCATGAAAACATTGCGCGCCTTCAGCAGTCCGTCAGCTTACAGGTACAGTACCATGTTGTTACTTTATTATTACTGTATAATTGTTTAATTGTTACTGCATTACGATTTTTCCTTCTTACCTACAAATCTGACTGGAATGGATCTCGTTCGTAACCTGGGGACTGTCCGTGTTTATTAATAGACGAAGTAAGACGTTTTTCATTTAAATATGGCTGTATACAAAACCCAAACAATCCGCATTCAGAAAGGAACTGAAAAATTGATGAAGCTGTGTCATGTCTTTGAAACCCACCCTCGAGAATATTCCTCGTCATTTCCGTACATTCATGTTGCTTTTGTTTGCATGTTTGTTTGTTTGTTTCTCTGCACAGCGCCCTTTGGAGAAACCCGATGGCCTGGATGTTTCGGACCAGAGCAAAGAGCACCCTCAGCATTTGTGTGAAAAATGCAAAGTTCTTGGCTACTACTGCCGTCGCGTGCAATAATCTCAGAATGAAGGTCTCCCCATGCCTCCCCGCCCTTTCCGTAACAATCTACAGGTCACCCACAAAGTGCTCTTTAAGAAGTGAAACTTGCCAAATTTGATCTGTATATATTTTATTTGCTCATAGGCCTTAAATAATCAGTATTATGTAACAAGTTTATCTGTGTATGTGTATAACTGAGAGATTGTTTTAACACTACAGTGTCACTGACAGTATTGCTGCCCGTATCAGTCGCAATGGATTACCTCATTGTGGGGTCTATTGACTTTGTTTACATAATTTTCCATTTTCCCTTCCAAGTGAAATATATAGATATGCTGAATATTCACAAGTTTATATTTTTGCTAATAATTTAATACGGCTCTCAGCGCCATTATAATTCCTCTTCAGTGGGTCAGCAGCACATCTTATCAACTGTGAATTAACTGAGGGATTATGAAAAGTTTATCCCTGGCTTGTGTGTTGTATTTATTACTGGAGTTCTACCGTGTCTTCATTGTAGAGTAGAATTAGTGTTTGTGTCGTGCAATTTGACTATTTTAACTGGGACATATATACCTATTGTAACGATTTCCATACATCATTAGAAACTACTGTAGATTCAGTTGTAATGCCATGAATTTTTAAATAAGCGTTAGTCAGCTTGGCAAATAATTCAATATTTTTGAAGTAGATATGCTATTGTATATTTCTGTTAATTTGTTGAACCCTGAAATATATACATACATAATTTATATATGAAGATATCAGTTAATATAGTGTGCTGTTGTTTTATAATTAAAACGCACAGTATTATTTGATATGAAAACTGAAAATCCTGTTTGATTTTGACTTGCAATGAGTAAATAGTAATAGTAAATGTTGAAGCATATGCCCTTAAAACAAAGAAATACTATAGATCTTACCCAGCTTTCAAAATTTCTGTATGCCTGATTTTACTTTCAGAGCACTAGCTATGTTTTCAATGTTCACATATAATGTTGAGAGTAGTCTGTCAGCGATAAACAAATAGTTTGTCTCAAATTCCCACATTCAGATAGGAAGATGTAATTTGTTGTGATTTGAAGCGGTGCTTATCAGAAGTCCGGTTAAACTCAGGATGATTTTACTGTTCAAATAGGAAGTTGTCAGGTATGGGTGCATAATGGGTATTCTGAAAATTATGCTTGATAGCTATTTTGTTTCTGGAAAGTCTGAGGAATGAAAAGACAAAAAGCACTGCAGTTATATTCTTGTGTATTAAATTGAACCCGTTATAAATTTGAAATACCTAATGGTGGGGGAGAGAAACCAAAATGAAATCATTAATAACTAACAGAAATCCGTTTTAAAGGTTCAATATGGTTTCGTTTTCGCATGGTTTGAACACTGTATGTAACCAGTAACCTGCCAAAGGCTTATTTTGGTTGGCTTGGCCAAACTCAGTAGGTAATTATAAATCACCATTTACCAGTAAACCAAAAACAATTTTAACAATCTACACGGTGACACTTGGCCAGTCTGTCATATGAGCATTACGAAAGCCGTCTAATTGAATCCCATCCTAGCACCTTTGAATCATTCGGTCTGCGAGCAACTTATATAATCTGTCATAGAGGATATTGCCATGAACTTGTAAGGTCACGTTGCAGGGCTTCAGTAAAAGCCGGGCCAGCAGCAGAGAGGTTAAACAGGTCCGCAGTTTCTTTTGGTCATTGTGTCACAGAATGTCTGACACAGGGGAAAAAAATACATCAAGGTGGAAATTCAAGGAAAATAACAATTGTTAAAAATTTCCAAATGGGAGGCCAACGGTTACCACATAGAGGCATTTAAAATGCAATGCTTTTCATCTGCCATTAAATGTCAGAGAATAAAGGGCAACTTTATGTCTGAAGTGGGTGGTAACTGATTTGAAACACATGGGAAAGCAATTGAACTGCACATTGTCTGTAATTATTTTACAGGTGCGAACATGTCCCTAATTTAGGGAGGTTTTAGGCGTCCCGAACCAAAGGACAAAGCAGCATTTTGGGGTTTAACAAATAAAGCTAATGGACTGATTAAGCTGCAGTTAATTGCTCCTGGCAGCATATTGTGCCTTTTAACATTGAAATGCACATGCATGGTTAGCAGATGTTATATGATGTGCTGTTCGTACAGAGATGTTTTTTTTTTTATCTGTTATTTAACATCCGTTCATCTCCACACTGCCTGAATCAGTAGCACTGTTGTCTCAGATATGTATGATTGAGGGTTAGATTCCCACCTCTGAATCAGTTTTGGGAGTTTTGCACGTTCCCTCTCTGCTATTTTGGTTTCTGCTGGGTACTCCAGTTTAATACTACAGTCCAAAGACAAAGTTAGGCATATTGGAGTTTTTAAATCGGCTGTTATGATTTTTATTGTGCTGGTGTCCTATCCAGGGTGTTCCCCTGCCGTGTGCCCTACGCTGCCTGGGACGGCCTCCAGGCCACCCTGCATGGCAAGAAGATGGATTTTTTATTTTTTTATTGATTCTACAATTAAATGCCACTGTTTAATAGACACGTTGAGTGAAGACATGTGTAATTAAGCGAACTGGGGGAGGGGAGGGGGCAGGAGATGATAATCTCCATTTCGGGTGTTTAGTGGAACGCAGAGAATGTAATTGGGTTCACTGTGAACCGTGACGTATCTCAGAGCAGTGAGCACAGAGTGGAAATGTGAAAATGGAGACTTAAAGTTTTTAAAGGGGTTCTGTTTACCTTATGAATATGACAGAAAAACTCGGAAAGTTGGATGTTGTGTGGCATCAGAAAAAATGTCATCAGAAAAATAATTTGGGGTTTATGGCAGGTTTAAATCCTTTAACCGATTTATTCCATTGTTAACCGAAGTACCTTCAAAATGTAGCCAATAAGCATACAGGCATTATAGAAGTTGCTATAAGGTACAAAAAATTTTAAAAATAAATACCTTTTTAATTCAATTGCGAAATGTAAACATCCAGAACACAAATGTGGAAAATATGAAATGATATGACATGATGGTAAGGCTTCCCGTAAAAAAAAATTTAAAAATTATTATTATTCAGAAGTCATCCTTGGCATGCCAGATTAGCTAATATTTTCCTTGATTCCCCTTCTCGACTTAAATATATGAACGAATATTTCTAGCAGGCAAAAACAATTATAGCGTTGCTGTTATAAAGGTAGACGTCATTTGATTTATTCAAAGCCAGGTCTAAATGCACTTATTCCTTACAGGCAGTGATCACTTTAATTTGTACCATCATCAGTAATGAACAAAATCCTTCTGCTGACCACAATACAAGTACTGCAGAATTATTAAATTAACAAAACAAAAATTCTGTGGAAATGTGTTTAAACACATTTGGGTTGCTTTGCAAATGAATCCTTTATAGCAGGGGTGTCAAACTCCAGGCCTGGAGGGCCGGAGCACTGCACATTTTTGGGTTTACCCTCATTTAACACACCTGATTCAACTCCTCGCAGCTCCTTATGCTAATTACCATACAGCTCTTCAGCTCAATCGTTTGTGGTGGAACAGGGAACGATCTAAACTACGCAGGGCACCGGCCCTCCAGGACTGGTGTTTGACACCTGCGCTTTATAGGCATCTTTCGTTTTAATATAAATTGACAACATTTCCGTGATTGAATTTTTGGTATGTAGCCTAATATGTTTTATCTGTTTTTACAGTTGATAATTTACAAGGTGCGAAATAAACAGTTCAGGTAACTTAATAGATTTGAACAGGCCTGTAATGTGAACTTTTGGAATGTGAAACGGTAATCGCTAAAACGATTCGTAAACAGAACATTACACATGAATGTTATTAGCAACAGTGGATGGAGTGAAATAGGCTGAGTGATATGAGAATATGTTAGTGTTATTTCTGTGTATATATGGGAAGGTAGGTCAGGCAAACACTTTCTACAGTCACAAAATTCTTATGAACAGGAAAAGTTAAAAATCTAAGTTTACAATTACGTAGGAATCCTCGAGGTACAGTACCATTTCCTCTAATGCTGACATTGTGGGGGGAAAAAACAGGCTATTATGTTACCCATGTATTGTTGGGATCAACTCAATGTCAATTCAATGGCTTTATTATACAAATACAAATATACAAATAATATAAAAGTATCATATTACGAAATCGCACCACCTACCTTGTGTTTTTAATTGTATTTTTGTTGTTTGTCTTAATTTCTGAGGGAACGTCTAGTGGCCTGTTTCGGTTTTTGTGTGGATTAGGTCTCGTCTGACGGAGTAACATGAAACTGTGGTTATTTACTTCTTCCACTGAAGTCTGAAAAAAAAAATGTCAGCACTATGATGGCTTTTTCTATACTGTGCTCTATCCTTATTTCTGTAATGCAAACAAAAACAAACATCAAGCTGAGCCAAAGGAGCTAGCACAATAACTATCAGGGGCCTTAAACGCCTTGAAAGTTGCTCGGAATTGTTGGAAACCTACATAAAAAAAAACAATTATGTGATTTGTGGTTACAGAACTCCTTTCTCTGGCCATTGATGCTATCTAGGAGAGACATTCTGAGTAGGTAGAGTGCTTTGAAAATATGTAAAGAGCGAGGAAAAGGTTCTTGTTTTTTGACAGCATAATTGCTTGCAGACGTATTTGCCTTGAGAGACATGTACTTGATTTTACTGTTCTTTCTATGAACAATGTATGTACTTTCGAAACCTCTCTAGATGTTAACATTTTTGGAACAATTGCAAAAAATACAGTTCTTCCCCGGACAGATCTTTGCAATGATTGTTATATGTATATATTTGGAGGCCATCATTTTCAACATAGAATATTAGTTGTTTTAAAATGTTGTATTGCAATATCAAAGCTTTTCCTTAAAAGGGCCTATTGTTGAAGTATAAACAAAGCTGGGAGTTTTTCTAATGTTTTACAATCTGAGGGTATATCCTACAGAAAATATTTATGGAAGGTTTCTTTTTTTTTTTTTTTTTTTTACAATATTTTTTCTGTATAAAATATGCAACAAAATTACACTAAGAAGAAAATATTGTTGTCTACATAGATTATTATATGAAGGTTGGTACATAATTATTAAATACCCTTGCTCTCTTAAAGCCATTTTCTGTTGTTTAATGTGTATGGATGAATATATGATCAGTATTAACAATATTATTCAAGTGTTTAATGTGTATGTGTTTTATATGCCTATCAGAGTTCATATATGTGTATTTTGAGACATTTATGCTATCTTTTTAAAGGGCAGTATTACGACTCTAACGTTAACTGCATAAAGCAATAGAGTATGCTAACGCAAAGTAATGCTATGCAGACGTAACCAGACAACAGTAATAAAGTTGTTTTCAGAGATACAGAACACACATTGCTCCGTTTTGTAGTTTAACGCTCACCACTATATTAAAGCACAAGAAAGTGTGCGCTCTAGTATGCATTATCTACTAAAGCATTATCGTGAAGGGGCTAGTGTAGATTTTGATTGTATAGCTAGGAAAACACAGCTGATTCGCTGTGCGAGGGCTCATGATGTTTGATTGTGATTGCATGTGCATATCTTTCATATTGCTTGGAAGAAAAGTTCTTGCGTAACTTTTAGTGCATTACTTTTATTGTATCCTAGCCTACACCAGAATACTAACTGTTGCTGTATTTCAGATATTGTGTATGCATAACAACTAACGTATTATTATACTGTTTTTGTGGGTTCCCGAAGAAAACCACGGGGCAATGGAATAACACAGCCTGACATACACTTCTTTATTATACATTAGATATCAGTGTTTACTTATTAATGTTTTGTAAGTTACTTTTTTGTATAAAGACTAATGCTAAAATGGAAATTGGCAGAGCACAGAGTGGCAGGCGAAGATGATGTTTTTGCTGGGAATGTGCAAAGAATGTACAACTCTTCTGTTAAATGTCCATAAAATGGCATTCCGAAATGTGCCTTATTTGCTTAATAGGGAAAAAGCTTGCTTTAGTGCTTCAAAGAGTTTTATTGCTGAATTAAAATATTGAATCAGTGCCATTTCGTTCCGTTTTATTTGCCTTTTTACTTTAATTGTTGAACACAAGTAGGGCAGAAGAAAAGCCCGTCATACTAAAATGCATTCAAACTGGAAGACTGATTTATACCTGATGTTTAACGTCATGTAAAATTCTATTAAAATATTGCACAAACAAGAAAAACAGATGCATTTGGGTTTAATTGCCAAAGTTGTGTTTTCAGTACTGATATACTTTATTGCTAAGTAACGTATCCATTCTATGCATCTAATCACAGGAGGACATGATAGTACTAATGGCTGACACAAACAAATGTGTTTGCCCAGTCCATTAGTATAATCCAATTAGAATACAATTATTTATTTGTGAGTTTATTTAAATACAGGCTCATGAAATGTTTTATACAGAACCAGTTAAATCATCAGTTATCATTTTAATCTATTTTTTGAATTGCTGTTTTTGTCTCTCTTATTCCAAACACATTTTTATTATTTGTGTGTCATATGATTTGCCAGACACGTCAATCTGACACCAGAGGTTGTCACAGATGTCTTCTGTGTTGAGTCCAACCAACCTCTTAACTAACTTATAAAATACTGATTATATATGTATATAATGCATGTATGTGTGTATTATAAGTGTTTTGAAACCAAACAGTCTATTCACATGATAAAGAAGTACTTAAAAAAGGTCAAATATTGCCATGAAAATCCATTAGTACTTAGTATAATACCTTCAATCGCTCGACTAAAGCTTATTGGCCTATGATGGGCTCCTAGCTCCAAGATGGCTGATTTGACTCAGAGCATCGCTCTGCTTCAGAGGGTCTCTCTACACCCCCCCCCATATCCCCGGTATAAACACATGCTGTTCAAGGGAACTACGAACCTGCAAAGTACCTACAAACTGCACACACACACACACACACGCAGAGGTATGATTCAAACCCCTTACCCTAGAGATGTGTAACATTCCTACCCACTGAGTGTCTGTGCCACCCATATATTACATAGTTTACAAATACACACTCTTCCTTATAATTCCTAATACTATAATTGTTCAGTAAATTTGGGATAATTCAGATAGGGGTCTACCTCTCCCATCAAGCACTTATGTCCAAAAAAGCGCTTAAAAAATAATGCACTTTTGAGTTAAGCTTACTCTCCCCACATCAGTACAGATACGCCCACCGCATTTGACCCGAAAAAAGAATCCCAGCTGTGCAACAAGTTGATTTAATTCATCAAGCAAGAAAAGGAAGAAGGTGTTGCATGCAGACCGGGGAATAAGTCGGGGTACAGGTGTAGCCAAACCCATGGGCATATAGACAAAATGACTGTAATGATGTTGCAAACATGCATCAAATATACTGTCTTTAGAGACAACGCATGATGGTTTAACGCATGATGGTGCTTAAGAGAGAATTCATGGGAGAAAACGATCCCATAGTTATCATAATTTGTTCAAACGACATAATCGTTAGTAAGAATACAAATGTACCCATTAATAACGCTTGCCAGTACAAACAACTGGCATCATTTTAATTCCTAGAGTGTAAAATGCAGTTCTCAGATTAAAGCACTGCATGCTCACACAAAACTTAAAAGCATGCGATAAACAGGCCTAATCTGCAGTACTTGGTTAAAAAAAGAAAAACACTGTGAAACTCCTTTCTGGAATTGTGAACAAGGTGTTTCACAAACGAGTCAGCTAATGTCCTATTCCTACACATTTGGTCATCTCAGACAAGGAAGAAACAAAAAAACACAAGAGGAAACAAATCAAGTTGTTTTAATGTTAAGCTATTAAGTGGACCTAAAATGAAAACATTGCTTCCATGGTGACAATGAAATCAGATATCGCAAGCAAACTCGACTGGATTGGAAAACACCGCTGAGCGCCATATGGATTCATTTAAAGAATGCACACCATTGCCTTTTCGGAGGCACGCAATTTATGCGCCGTAACACAACATTGTGCTCATAAGCTCTGTCCAACTTCCTACGCAATATGTACTGAATTTCAAAGGTAGGCTTTCTCTCTGCAAATATGATATGTTTTAGGACTGAAACTATTGGCTTCTGAAATTGTTCTCTTGCAAAGAACTGTGCTGAATCACATTGCTGTCAGACTAACTCTTGTGTCCCAACAAACTTCACCTAAAGATTTTGGTTTAAAAGGTCTGATTACATCCAAATCACTACTTTTTGGGGGTTTAAGGGCTATGGTCAGCATTGGGATTTCAGTCACCATTATGGTTAGAATGATTTGAACAGGCCTGTAATGTGAATTAGGTTTAGGATTGACACAAGGGTTAGGGCTAGGTTGAGGGCTGGCATTAGGGTTTGGGTTGAAATTGAAAGTTAGGCTAGGGTTATGGGTATAGTTAGGATTAGGGTCATTGTTAGAGCTGGCATTAGGTTGAGCTGTACAATTATGATTAGGTTTGGAGTTATAGGTAGGACTGAGGTACAGTAAGGGTTAGCATAAGGATGAGAATAAATCATAAACCTAAGGGTTAAGGTTAAGGCTATGATTAGGATAAAGATTAGATTGAGCTAATATAAGATTTAGGATTAAGGCAAAGGTTACGATTAGATTTTCAGCTCATCCCTTATGACCATGAGCTTGTCTGTAGGAATTGAGACAGTCCAAAGGATTCTGGGGCAGTTTCTCCATGGTGTTGTGTGGTGGGCAGGTTGGTCTTACCTGTGTGGCGATGTCTTGCATTTCTATATACAGGGTTCATGGTGGCTTGCTGGTTTGTCCTGTTCTTCCTAAATTCCTCAAGTGGTAGATCAACTGGATTATCCAGGAAATGATTCTGAAGATTTCTGAAGAGAAAAGCCATTATCCCTTCTGGCTTGGACGTGGTGTGGTGCAGGGTGTCCCTATATGTAATGCAATTCAACCATTCAACCAGCTCATAGTGTGCGTTGTCAACTAGAAGTTGACGCATATCAACACAGCCTATACTTAACTAGAATAGTGTCTCATAGCTTTGTTGGCACTGTTATGTATCCACTACAAGATATTCTCTAGTCTCTGAAGAGCAGCTCTGTGGTCTTTGAGGGTCTTCCAAGGAGTGTCTGTGTTGGGCTCTGTGGGTCTCAAGTAGCACAACCTTACATTTTGCTTTACTTGAGGCTTCTACAAGTGTTCTGAAAAGTGTTTATTTTCGTTTTTTTCTTTTTATTTAGCGTCACAGCAATGCAAATATGCACATAAGTGGAGAAAGCAACTAAATATACCTATAAACAGGTGTCATGTCTGCACTGAAAATTGTTATTGATACAATTTGTTGACAAAGACTATTGAAAGCAATGCATGGTATATACACAAAAACACTATTTTAATACATTTTATTCACAATTTCATATAAACAGATCCATCAATTGCATTTTTTGGCTATTATTTCTTGTTTCGCTCAGCTGGAACCGCGAATTGCAAGTCAGTCATTGATGCATTTTACTTCAGGATCTCTGCTTTGTGGAGAACTCCATGCTACATCTGATCCCAATGCAGATACTGCGAGACCCGTTTGATCCTGCCAGTAGAATATGTCTGTCTTAGAGATTACACTGAGCAAGTTAAGTGGAACTATAAATGCCCACCACGCTGACCACGTTTAACTGGGAATCAGGGTTCAATCCCACAGAGGGAGTCTGTCACATACAAATAAGACAGCAGGCATGCAAATTATCCACCCCTGACACAGGGAGGTTGTGATAAAAAAGAACCACACAGGACTCCAAATCCCTGTAATGAGAATGAGTATACTTTAAATCCTTTTAACGATGATCCATTGCAGGGCTATTCTGCTGCCAGCAACATTGATGTTTCCAGTGCATATTAAAGATGTTACTGATAAAAAGCTCATACTTGGATCTCAGGATGGAGCTACTGCCTGGCTCAAACCATGCTGATCGGTGCCTCTCGAATGCTCTTAACCGAATGCCCCATAGGGTCTGAAACGTTCAATTTGAAAAGATCTAAGTGTCCAAAGCAGGCCCAGTCACCTGAGCACTGCAGCTAGGAATAATGAAATAGGACTCTGCTCTGAGGCCATGATTATGGGGGCCAGGCCAGGGAATAAGGGCCACCTTTGAGTTCCTTTTATGCATTTTAGCTTGTTCCTTACTTTTTGTGCTTCTTAACCTACATTTTTTTCCCCTTTGTAGAGGATACGCATGACAGGTGGCTTCCAGAATACTGATCCTGCATCAATTTCACTTGGCAGGAGCTAACAGGTTTCACACTGGCGAAAACTGCAGGTAGAAGGATGGAAGGAGTTCAAGTTTTGGAGTGAATACTGAGGCAAGAAGACATTAGAAAAGAGGAACAAACAAAAAAGCGAACCCAGAAAAAGGAAGTGCTAGGTTGTGTTCTTTGAGAGAAGCAGTCTTTGCTGTTTGGGATTAAGGGGGACATTTGTCTGTCCCCCCCCCCCCCCTTTTCCTTCCATTATATTTCGGCTCTCTGGATCTTGTTTGGGACGGTATTGCAAGACCGACACTGTAAATGGATATTGGAACTCAAAGCAGGTCAGTTTGTGGGAGTGTATACCTTTCCTAATTTTGTCATTGTGTTTTGTGCTTCTAAAATTAATTGGACATGGTAAAAGATCTTTTATTTTCACAAAGAACTCAAACAAAAACTTTTTCGTCCTGATTACTGAGTCTTCCCTCATAGTTCTACTAATAACTTGCAGCTATGGACACGTGTTATAATAGGAACGGAATAGGAATGTGTGACTAGAGGAGAATTTCTGCTTTGCTTTAATTTATCTTAGAGCCGCTAGTTATGCCTTAGGCCTATTTTTGTATTGCTTGAGCTCAATTCTAGACTACGAATCTGAATTCAAGAACCATGAACCGCAGACTAAACAAATACCTCAAATTTTCACATTTACTTTAAATGAGATATATATATATATATATATATATGTATAAAGGAACAGAAATGTTTTTTTCAGCTACTAAATAAATAATTTATCAAAGGTAACAAACAGCATGTATTATTAATTGTAATATGACAGCATCCTGTTGAACACATTTAAAATTGGTTCTGGAACCAAAGAAAATACATAAAACAATACAAAAGTCCTTTAAAAGGCTTTTTATTAAATATACACACAATGTAGCTAAAGATAAAATGCACACAACTATATAACACTATGTACATCTATTATCTCGACACTTGACCAGTCATTGCCTCTCAACAAACTGAGTTCTCTAGCATTAACCTACATGTTTGATGCCAGCCACCTCAGTTAGCGATGCTTTGCAATATTTGCATTCCACAGTGTGGTTCTTTTAACTGGAGGTCTTGCGCAGAAACTCCTCATGCACGCAAACCAGATAATTGCTGACTAGGCAGACATGACGTGGTGCTTGAGTGGGTGTAGGGCCGACCTGCAGAATTCCTGAGCCCGGGAAAACATTATTTCAGTAGTGACCCTCGCATGAGGAACAGTCTCTCCTGGCCCCGCTGGGCTGGGCCGGTGACAACTTTGCCGCCCAAAGACGTCGGAAAAACGCTGAAGCCGATGAAATAAAAACTTTGCCCTGCTAAAGTGACATACAGGCTACAGACATACGCTCTGGACAGATTTTTGAGTCACGAGTGGCCCAGTCCTAGAGAAGACCAAGTAAAAAGTTTACCCAAGTCCAGACTCATGTACCACTCAGCCAACAGAATTGCATTAACCTGTGTTTGGGTTTGCTCATATAACGGATGCGTTCACTTTATATGATTACAGCTAACAGCAGGGTAAGGGTGGGGACTACATACTTAGCTAGCTATGCTTCATTCCTATACACAAAGCTTTATATCGTCTTCCGATTTTGTTTTACACATCAACCAAAACTGATGGATCATAAAATAAGCCCAACAAATCATACTCAATAGGCAATTTTGACACCAATTAGTGTGAATAAATGTTATTAGAAACTGTAGTACCTAGAGGAAACCAGTGTAACATGGGTAGAACATGCAAACAAGGCACCCTATAGTCAATTTAAAAAAAAAAAACAACTTACAGCATTGTCCAGGATGGAGTGCCCACTGCCTATGGCTTCCCATTCTTGCTCCTGGAGACCTACCAGCCTGCAGAGCTTTGCTCAGCCCTAATACTGAGTCACAATAGAAGGGCCCGATTATCTGATTGACAGGTGTGTTAAATTAGGGCCGCACCCAAGTTCTGTAGGGTACTAGATCTCCAGGAGCAGGAATAGGCACCCCTGCTATACATATCCCTAAAAATGTCACACTGTGACAATCAATTGGCCATCATAGAAATAACTTGCCAGTAATCCATACAACAAATGTGATGGGTAAGAAGTATATATATCTACTATTCATTAACTGGATAATTTCTTTGAGTTACAGATTAATAAGTAGTTACAGAGTAATAATATTCACTGATTTGCATTGGTGTGCTGATATAAATATACAATTTTTAGAGATGCAGTACTAGAGACATATATGAAGTAAAAATGGCTTTTTAAAACCATGATTTTCTGTCTGCTTAAGTTGAACCAAAGAAATAAAATCAAACTGTACCACACTGAATTGCACAGCATCATGTTCTTTTTCATCGCATTGGATCATCTTGATTGATATGTCGAGTCGCACTGCATCGTATTAGGGGTGAATCGTTTAGTATCACTTTAGCAGTAGCATCGTATGTATCTTTAATGTATCGGATCGTTGGTAATGCGTATGTGTATCTAATCGGCCTCAGGGATGGAAACGCACATCCCTATTGGCCAACAAGTGTCTCATACTCACAGACTAAAAGGTGCAGTCCCAAACCCATGCGAATGCCTTCCAATTATGGGAGGGAGTGAGAGTACCTGAAGGGGAAAGCTCCCGGACATGCAAACTCAGCACAGGCAGAGCCAAGGCCTAAGGCTGTGAAGCTGCAGTGCTAACCACTGACTCAATACACCTCCCAGTACCATAGCCTTGTTAATACAACGCTAATAAAAACAACATTCGATCCACCATCATGTCAAATGTTTTGCATAGATTACAGAGCTTACATTTTGTAAGTGTCATTCTAAATTTTCCTCACACAATGAGCGTGTATTTCTTGGATTCACAAGTGTGCACAATCCACTCCAAGTATGCACTGGGATTTCTACTTAGGTCAACTGTTGCCGAGATAAATTACAGAATTCTTTGAGTTCTTCTGGAAGAAACTTCAGCAGGTCGAAAGGACTTATGGGATGAATTACAGCGACACGGTAAAACAGGAGTATTTACCAATGTATTTATTTTCAATTCACATTTTGGGCGTAAGATTTCTGCGGAAGTGATGGAGGAGTTACTTAAGCTCGCCGCAGTTTGTAATCGTGAGCCTCTTGGAGGGGCTCCCAGACTGAGAACCATAGGACTCCATCTCGATTACAACATCCATCCCGTCCTTCACGTGGCCAAACACAACATGCTTCCCATCGAGCCTAGAGGGAAAAAATAAATTCTGTTGTTATTTGATTGCCTATGACGATAAGGCGAGGCGAGAAACGGATTCCGCCATCATACCATTCTGTCTTCGTAGTGCAGATGAAGAACTGTGACCCATTGGTGTTTCGCCCTGAATTTGCCATGGACAACACACCTGTGAAATGAAACGCTTTAACAAAATGAAGTTCTAGGGCTCATCCCCGTACCTGAATTTTAGGGATTTATTCTAAGAAAGCTAACTATTATATTCACGTTTTCACAAAGATGTTTTACAACATTACATATTTTATTTACCTTGAGGCAAGAGCTCTTACCGTTAAGAAGCACAATGTAGTGTAGTGAAATATATTATATAAAA
The DNA here is from genome assembly GCA_026780765.1 of Petrocephalus schoutedeni. NCBI lineage: Eukaryota > Metazoa > Chordata > Actinopteri > Osteoglossiformes > Mormyridae > Petrocephalus > Petrocephalus schoutedeni. The sequence continues at coordinate 8,037,635 of JAODKL010000041.1, forward strand.
AAAAAAGTCTAAATCTGTTAATTGATTCCTGGTGGTTTGTTAAGAAAGTAGGTCATCCTCTATCGGAACAGAAAGTGCAACACAGACCATTATGGAAGCGTATGCCGCCATCTAGTGCTGGGCTTTTCCTTAAGTTCAGAGGCAAGGGGCCCGAATGCAAAGGGCATTTAAATAAATAGATTTCCCTGTTAGTATATTATTAGGACTGCCATTTTTATGGATCAATGGAAACAGCTACTAGACTAAAAAATAATAATGAATAAAAAAAAGCTCACACAATGTTAGAAAGGTACATTTCATCTGAAATTTCTTACAAAAAAATTACCTGGTCCTGTGTGCTTCAGTGTAAAGTTTTCATCCGGAAATCGAGATCCGTATATGGACTTTCCTCCCGTTCCATTATGATTTGTGAAATCTCCCCCCTAAATCCGAGCGGAGATGTCAAAGAAAGGCACGATATGTAGCTGCAGTTAGAATCCGGGTCCCGAGGCGAAAGGTCTGCATTTCATAAACAGAACATGTCGGGTCTTGCTTCTGACAACCGGGACGCACACGTACCTGGCACATAAAACGAGGGATAATTCTATGAAACATGGAGCCTTTGTAGCCAAATCCATTCTCTCCTGTGCAAAGGGCACGGAAGTTCTCTAATAAAGATACAGAAACAAACAAAAACTGCGTATGAGATTACAAACTAAACTATTTTGAAATCAACCCTCATGCAAAAATGTTTTACGAAACTGCCCTTACCTGCCGTTTTGGGGACGACATCCGCATTCAGCTATAACATACAATAGTACATTAGTGAACACGAAATACGAGTGACAGCAGGGGCAGAGATTCATAACGCGCTCGCTTCGTGCAAGACGGTGTGACAGCGGCGGAAGTAACTGCAGAGCTCGCTGGACGGCGACAGACGGAAAGCGTGTTAAGCAACTGGCAGCACCGACGAAAAACACATGATCTTTCGCATCGGGTTTTATGGCACGGACGGCGTTCTCACGATGCCGGACATCGGGTCGGAAATGCAGCGTCACACGCCGAGACGGCGCTTAGGTGCGGCGCAAACGGCCCAGGCCCGTATAGAAGCCGAAGGGCCGCCCGATCGCAATCTCAGCTCGCGACTGCGCGGAGGGTCGAGCGCGTGCCGCCGGGACCGCGATGCCGCCGGCGTCCAAAGTGCGCGCACGTGGCAGGACGGCGCAAGGTCACCCAGCTCACCGGTTACTTATCACGCCAGAGCAAGTTTACCTGGTCGTCCTACCTGAAAGGTGACTCTGCCGAGGGGCTGGTTATCGGCCGCGATGTCGAAAAACACGACCGGATTAACCGGAGCACCCGATGACAGCAGCCGGGTGGCGGCGAGCGCCACCGAGCACATTTTCAACCTGTTCTTAATGTGCAGCATTTTCCTTTTCGCAGCCGCCACTTTCAGTCGTACCGGTGCAGGAAGTGAGTGCAGAGGCTCGCTCACATGAGAGCCGGAGCAGGAAACGCGCACGACCCAGATCCCCGTCCAGATGCACCGTTTTAGGCCGCCTGTAGCATATTAGATAAGCGCGGAAAATACAAAGTGAACGGCGCCAGCTGCTACGCTTACCGTATTTCATGTAGTACGCATTCACCAACATGTATGTATAATACACGCACGCGAATCTAAGTAAGCACGCGCACTGGAGCTCTGGATCTGCTGAGTAGGGTCAACCGGGAAACATTTTTTTTTTTTAAGTCTGCACACTCATTCACATGTAAGACTTATTTTACCTTGTAAATAGTCCCCAACGCGTTTGATGTAGGTACCTTTTGGGTTACAATGGAATAATGTTGATCTGCCGTAAGATTTCTTGCATGAGTGAGAGAGGCTGAAAGCGTGACAGTCACGCCAGATGGGTGGGGCTGGCAACGCTGCCCAGGACACAAAAGTCAAGGGCAAACGGACGCCGCGTTTATAACCTAGTTTAACGACGCAGTGACTTTGCATAACACTGCTGCTTACCCAGACGCGTTTCCTGCAAATAGGTTCAAGAAGCAGAAAACTTTGCGAACTGCAGAAACCGGGTTATAAGTACAGAACTGCATAGACTCGTTTAGAAGTACGCTGTTAGGGTTGCTATTTATAACCGCAGTAAATTACACTGAAGGAGGCAAAAAAATAATAAAAAAACTACAATCCAACCAGAGCATGCTGGAATGGTATATATGATAAGATCTATCTATGATGGATCCCATCACGGTTATTCTCAGGGTCTTATGAAACACATGGGCGGTGCTCTGTTTTACACAAGGTCATTAAGGTAAGCATCCTGAGACTATGAGACAAGAGACAGCAGCAATTACTCCCAAAGGCGGGTGGGGGGGTCTGTTCTGGCCATACCAGCTGAAGCTAGCACATACAGAAGTTGCTTTTTGTAAGAATTAATAACTTAAAACGTTCCGAAAAGAAGTACCATGGTTTGATATCAGTAGGCCCCCACAGTCTTGGACAAATGATTTACCTCGATAAAATGGCAAATCAGCTGGACTTTTACATCACTGGTACTAACAGAATCTACACCCACGTGTTAGTGCTCTCTCAACCAGTTCTCTTGCATTTTGAAAAGCAGAACATCATCAGTGGTGGCTGGTAGCTAAAAAGGAGGTAAGATGACAATGGATTTTACAGTATTACAATAGTGAATTCTTCCAAAGTTGAGAGAAAGTGTTTTTAAGTGACTTATGAGTTAGTAATGAGTCATTTCAGAATTACTTGTTTCTTAAGTTGACAAAACCACTACTGATCAGCCACCTCCGAACAACATGTTAAAGCAGTAAGTAGACAGAACACCGATTCTGAATGAAGCCAAGACACAATGGGTCCTCTGGTGCTCTGCATTTTAAAATGGAAATTTGCTTTTGTTTATCAAGGCTCCAATGGCTCCTCCATCTTACCTATATATTTAACTACCCTTCAAATAACAAATGCTTTACTAATCCACACATATATGCTACCTGATAAGATCAGCCATATAAAGCAGGAAATATAGTTTCTAAAAAACAACATGAAGGCCATGGTATACAGGTATCATCTGAATACATATTTATTAGATAAATATTAGGTTGTCACATCATCTAACTACATACAGTTCTGCAAGACTAAAAATCACAATTAGTTCATTTTCTTCTGACCAGTTTAGAATATGAAATGATTGTACATACAATGTACAAACAAAGACAATGGTCACTTTTGCATGAATCACCTTAGATTGTACCTTTTATTTTTTTTTGTCCTTTTTCATCGGATCATGATATCAAAAATTGTACAAACTATGGATTTGGTTACAATCTTTTGGACCCCCCCCCAGTCCTCCCCCTTCGGTTCCTTCCCCTCTATTTCCCAGTATTTTCTTCATTGATATTTTGTAGCACCTTAAAAATACATAGGTGATAGACTAATACACATAGGCTAATTATTATGTTGGTATAACAAAATTAATTTTCCCTCCCCCACCCCCCCAGCCAATTAGCCTCATAAGAGAGGTCAGAATATGTTACATAAGGGAACAAATGCAGATAATCCACAGACACTAACAAACAAGATTCATTTTCCATACTGAGTCACTTCTGATGGGGATGCAGACTTTTTAAAAATTCTGAATAAACAATGCACATTCCCGGGGAAAATGAATACAGTTCTGTTCACATGTCTCTATATACTCATTTACATATATATACAAGCATCCCTTGGGTCATCCCTCTACGGCATGGTCTTATCCTGTGGCTCAGCCCTGGGCCTAAGCGAGCAGATAATTCCTCCATTCACTCTCTTTTTATTCCATTTTATTTTTATTTCTTTTTTAAAATTGTTTTGCTTCCCCCCCAGAAAAAAAACCCTTTCCTTGTAGGTGACTGCACAACTGCAGTGCGCAGGGGTGCCCAGTACATAGAATCGACCCATACGTAAATGTGAGCAGATGTAAAATATGCTTACTTAGTGAGAAGAAAAACAGTGTGGCAGTGTATGGTTAAATGGACAGACCGTTCATTTTTACCTTCCTTTGACACGCCGTCATTTTTTTTTTGTTTAACGCTACTACCCAGTACCAATATGCTAATCTAGGTGTATTCCCCTATCTGGAACAACAAAAGTTCCTAAAGGCTTTAGAGTTTATACGATCATTACCTCTTCATTTTTAAATACAATGCTACACTGGATTAAGCCAAATGAATGGATTACTAGCCTTACTTCTTATTACAAAAGAAAACATATAAAAATAATTTACAAAAACAAAAACCATATTTGAAATGGGATACAAATTTCAAATGATCTTTAGCTTTTACAAAAGCTGTATATTCTATAACAAAAATAAAAACAATATATAGATTTATTTAATGTAAGGCCGTGATACATTTTTTAAAATGCCACTTGTACGTCTTGACAACTAACCGCAAATCCCACAGTCCCCATTGCTCCCAGCGTTTTTTTTCCGATATCCATCAGCAAATGGCAATTTTTATGTTCAAGTCACGCCACGTTTTAATCGTCATCCGAATGTGAGCACGTCAGCAATCGGAGATAGAATGAATCCGTTTGTCCACACAGCCTTTGAAACCCAGGAAGAATTAAAGTGAATATTGCTATATAAAAATGTTAAAAAAAAGGTACCCTCTTCTTTAATTCGTTGTTCAGAACGGTCAGAGCAACCAAGTGGGGAAGTACTCAGGAATGATGACAGAGTAGACTTCCACCTGCATATTCCGGGTCATTCTATAAACTGTACTGAGAAATTAAATACGCAGACAAGATTAAAAGAATGAGAAGACCTACAATATGTGAAAGACATTTCATTGGTTCTGTCTTTTACAGAAGAAACCTCGTATTCAGGGCAGGAGTGGCGATGATGAGGTGGGGGTTGAAGACTAATAATGACAATGGACAACCGATTGTGAAAAGGATTAATATCATCTAGGACAATACTAAAATATTCACAAAGATATTTACAATAGCTTTTTTTTAAAAATAATACATTTGCATACTAAACAGCGGTTTTCTGTTCAAAGAAAGATGAAAGAAATGGGGAGAATGTCACGTTTCTGACGCTGCTTCCAGAAGTCAAGACAGTAAAAAAAATATATATATCTACACAGAAATATCAGGGGCTACCATATAGTCATGCCTCGACAGCAGTGATAAATTATTTCTTTTTCTTGGGCTTCGCAGCTCCTCCCAAACTTTGGTGATATAAAGCGATTTCCCAATGATTATTAACCGTTACATATTTGCAGCACTGCAAAACAAGAGCGATTAAATAAAGGAATAACAATAAAATAAATTGGACGATACATTGTGAATATGACAAAGGGAATCCCTTTCGGAGGGAAGTTAGTGTTACACAAAAAGAAATTAAGAAATGAAAAAAGACGAAAGCCGCAGTTATAACGTCATAAAAACGCAGTCTTAGCTTGGGATATCACTAAACGAGGGCAGATTGGCACACATGCACTTCTTAGATCACTTACTGTACATAATTCATCAAGGAGAGAAACAGACGTCACACAATGGGTGGGTGAGCGACGCAGAGCCATGCAGGTCGGGGAAGCACGGAGACGCTCTAAGCTTGGGTGCGAAACAGTGACTGGCACAGAGGGCTAGCAAGGTAGGAATAACAATCCCTCTACAGCTACCATCTCTTCATCATCACTCCATTCTTCCTCCTTTATGTGTAGTAAGCTCGCCTGGCAGGTAGGATTGGGGTTTGTTCGCTATGTAACAGTCTTGTACAAAAAAGCTGCTTTTCTCTGAATATAAATGCCCGTTTCTATGTGTGAGAGAAGGCGCACAGTTCATTTCCTACGCCACCCTCAGCCTGCCCCCACCGCTGGAGATCAAATATGTCCCACTCTGCTCTCCCTAAAAGCCTACCCTGACCCCTAGGTTGTAGCTAGTCTTTTCCCATTTAGTGTAGTGAAGATGGTGTCGCACGATACAAAATAGAAAAATAAAAAAAAAACAAAAACACACATAAAAATCCTCAGAAACAATGCTTTTTTCCCCCTTCTGCATCAAGATGAAAATGTATTTTCAAGCTTATTGAAACCTCCAAACACGGATGACTTTGCTTTACATTGGGAACCCAGAAAAAGATGTAGGCAGAGTGTAGGGGGCCAACCGCACCCTGTGGACTGTACCGGAAGTGTTCTTCCCTTTTCAGATGCTGATTTTTTTTTCCTTTTCTTTTGTAGCATTACAGTTTGCCAGAATATTTTGTGCTTTGAACTGGTGATTAGTGGACATCAGTGCTATTATCCGTTTCGGAAAGGAAAATGAAGTAAAATAATAATAAAAACAACGGGAAGCCACGGATTCGAGATCGTAGGAATAATGTTCAAAGGGGATACCGACACTGGCCGACATGGGCAGTTTTTTTTTTCTTTTTTTCATTTCTTCTTAAATGGAAATAATAAGAAAATGCTACAACATTTTTTTTTCTATTGTTCACACAGAACGCTGTGTGAGGTAAAAAGTAACTGAATATAGCTGCACAGTCTGTAATGTTCGAGGATATCACTTCAAGGCAGGCGACAGGACTGTCACGTCTGCGCGTGTACGAGAACAACTTTCAGTCAATCTGGGCGGGAGATTTGGATGTTTACAAGAGGGAGAAGAGTTAGGGAGTGCATCTTTGTGTCTGTCAAGTACTGAGCAGCCCTCCGGGGCTGGTGTGCCGACTCCGGCCAGTCTAGTTAGCGCGAACGTGGGACGGCCTCAGTTGTTTTCGAAGAGGGACAGAAGGTCATCGTTGCTATTGCTCGGGAGGTCTGGCGGATCCAGGTAGGACAGCAACTCATCCGGATTTGCGAGCTCAGGGAGGAGCTGTGGGGACAGCAGAGAGACACGGTCAGCAGCAAGAAGGTGAGACGCCATCTTTTTTTTTCTCACGATTCAGATCGAGGAGTGAAAGAGAGAAGAGAAGCTGTTAGGGCCAAGCACATTTAAAGCGCAAGTCCTTGCGTCTGACCTGAGCCAGCATTTACATGCAAAATGGCACCGCTGTGGTCACTACCATGAGCCTGGACGTCTGCGTGCCTGCCATCAGAAAGGCACCACACAGAGTTTTGATGCAGCTCTCCCTCGCGGGCTCTTTAATTCCGACACCGGGCTCCGGAGAGCGCGTCTCGGGCGGCTAGGAGCTCATGGCTCACGGATAGTGCTCGTGCGTCACTCCGTACAGAAGGCGGCGTGATTGCGATGAGAGAAGCGGTACAGCGTGCTGCACTAGTGTCTCCTGTCTAGTGTAGGCCTAACGGGGGCCCAGCGCACACTTACATCCAGGGAGGGCTCCGGCATATCGGGAGCTACCGAGCCTCCGGCCTGACCCTCTAAGGCAGAGGAAGGGGTAAAGGTCAGGTCGCCGTGCGGATGGCTGTTAGCACCGGGCTGCGGTGGCGGGGGCTGGCGCGGGGGCTGGGGAGCGCCACTGTGATGTAATGGCTGCCCTGATTGGCTGCTGGGGTGAGGAGGCGCGTGCAAGCCCTGCTGCATGGAGCTATGGGACTGATCAGTGCTGACAGGATGAGGCATCTGCGGAGGAGGAGAAGCGAGAGAAGAGAGAGAGTGAGGGCCCGGCGGGAGGGGCGGGGGGTGGGCGAATCCCAGAAGGCAGGTCAAGAGCTACCGTGGAAGAAAAAAAAAAAAAACAAAAAACAACAACAACAAACAAAAAAAAAGGAGAGGCACACAGGCACCAAAACCTGACCCAGGGCAAGCTCGGTGTGCCAGGGGCGAGCCCCGGGAGAGCTGCTTCATATCAAAGCCCTGTCCCATACACCTGAAAAGCCACACACTGGTGATTTGGGTTTCTGTCTGACAGCACATGGGTCCTAAGTAGGGATGGGTACCGAAACCTGGTACTAAATGGGCCTCGAGGCTAAATTTTTAAAGACCGGAGTACCGATAAGCTCTGACGTTAATGGTATTGCTGTCGGTACTGGAGAAATGAATAAATCAGTTGTTTTTTGTTCCTACATAAATGTAATCCTTCACAGTTTATCTGACCAACTCTGTTACTGACGTTAATCCAGAACGTTCACTCTCGTGTGCGCGATGCACGGGGAAACTCTTGCACGTGCGGCCACATGTGCACACAGATGCTGTGCCGCTACCTGATCTGCGTGCTCTTCCGCAAAGTTCTGTCCTGCTTATGGCTGTGTGTTAGTTGTATACTGACATCCGCTGGACCCGGCCCGATCAGCAAGAGCATGTGCACAAATTTAAATGCTAATACATTGTAAGATATAAAAACATACGTACACAATCACATGATACTTAACCCTTAGGAGCCTAGGGGTAGGAAGCACACTCTCACTGACTGGGGCATGATCACACATTTCTTCAAATATCATAAACTTAATTCATGGCAAATAAATTATTTTTTATAT
>JAODKL010000041.1:8054501-8065231 GCA_026780765.1 Petrocephalus schoutedeni
AGATGGTGCCAGCAATCCCTATGCACCTCCCGGCCCCCCCCCCCCCTCCCCAGCTTGGATCGCTACAATGAGCAGCTGGGTTGCTCTGCTCCTTCCAGGCAGGTGTCAGAAGGCAGCCGCGCTACTGACTCCCCGGGTATCGATCAGCTGCAGCTCCCGGCGTGGATCGAGGTTTCACCCGGGCCCGGGGTCCCTCGCACGCCGCACTAAGGAACAATAAAGTCACACGTCTGGCACATGGAGGGGCTCCATGTACCGCAGGGGGACACGGTGCGACTCCGAGCGGGCGGGCAATGGCCCCCGTGAGTATAACGCGACAGAGGCCGGCCTGCCTGTAATCCGTGCTTGACAGCGGTCCTCGCCTGCACAGACTCGGTCCTGGCCAGACCTCACGTGTCGGCAGCATTCCAGCACAGGCTATGCAGGCCCTTGGTCTCTGAGACCAGTTGTCGTCATGGCGATAAACGGCAGTAAATCGGAACAGCGGACCGCGAGCAATCCGGTGCTGGGGGGACGCTGTAGAAGATCCCTCCTGCGTAATGCGGTGAGGGAAGACGGTAAGGACCGCACGCAACGCGCCCGACCCGCGGACTTACGCAACCGGGCTAATTGGGGTAATTAAGCAGCTGCAAATAGCCGAAGTTGCTAAACGCGAGCGAAGCAGTGAGAGGCTCCTGTGCCAAACAGCGAGCCCGCGGGGGGGGGGGGGGGGGTATCATTACTTAAATCGGAGTCATTCCACCCTGCCATTAGCGACGGCTCTGCCTCCGCCCTGCAAAATTTACACTGGCTGAGGAGACTGGAGTTTAAGGGCAGGGGGGCTCGCAGACTGCGGCAGAGCAATGTGCGAAACAGAGGGACGCTGGGGCCCAGGGAGGCAGCTCACCGCGGCACCCCCACACCACACCTCCCCCCTAGGGCAGCCGGGGGGGACACAAAAGGATTTAAGGCACCCCCCACAGACACAGCAAGGGCCCAGTAAATATATCTGTTTCTGCTTCGAGTTGGACACTGAAACCTGAGAGCAGATCACTTTAAGGTGCCCCCCCCAGACCCCGGAGGCCCACTTTGAGCCTTATGCCGCACGGCGGCCCGGCCCACATGCAGCCGGGCTCGGGCCGGGGCCTGTGCATCAGTGCTCGGCGGAGAGCTGCAGAGAGCAGTGAGACGCCGGGGGAGAGTGGGTGGCTCGATGGCCCCTTTCTGGCCCTGGGTTTTTCCTCCTATCATAATACCCTTGGGACACATGATAAATTAGGCCTGCTTGCTTCTTGACAGTTATCCAATTTTCCTTTCGCTGAAGTCTTTCGCCCTTCTAAGGAGACACACAGGAACAGTTTCATCCTGGCGTTGCCACCCTGAAACACACACACACACAGACACAGACACACACACACACACACACACACAGGCACAGGAGAACACATACAAACACAGGCACACGACCCCACGCTCTCGTTTCAGACCCAGAAAACATAAAAACTACCTAGTAAATAAAAGCTATCCTTCTGCAGCCAATCCCTCGTCTTTCTTTCGGTACAGATCCTCCAAGGCCTCCCCCCATCCCGCGCTCACCCGGTAGGCGGGCCCAGCTGTGGCCTGGCCTTGGCACGGGGTGGGTGGGGGAGTCAAAGGGGGCAGGTAATGCCGACACCAAAGCCTCCAGTGTCCCCCCCGTAGACACCTGCTCCTCCATCCACCGGGGGGCACCAGCCTGCCGCATGGCGCTCACTGCCACGGCCAACTGAGGCTCGTCACGCTGGAGCCGCCTGGCAAGGCACCCGCACGCCGCCTGCTGCCAGGCTCCAGAAGGGGGTCCAGCCCGCCGGCACGCCGATGAGCCTGGGTCCAGTGGACCCGATGCTCACAGCCAAGCGACAAGCAGATCAATAAAGTACAACTGATTGCCAGTCTTAAGTTAGAACAACAAAAGCTTTTAGTCTCACAACTAGACAAGCGCGCTCAGTTAATGAACTAAATCTGTGTGTGCGTGCATTTGCTGCGAAAGCCCAGTAGGGGGCAGGCTGTTCTACATAAGCTACGTTAGCCTAGCATAGATGTGGCGCCAGCTATGGGAGGAGTGGAACACAAAGGGCGGGGTGGGGGGATGAGCGGGGGCGCGCCTGGTGGAGCTGGCAGCCGTTTGGGGATCCCGGTGACCCCCCCCCCCCCACTACTCTAAGGGAGCCTCTTCACTGTGCTGCCAGCTGGGACCCTCAGCAGCCGCCTTTTTTTGTTGTTTTTTTTGTGTGGCCTGTGAATGTGTGGCCCTCCTGCTGGTGGAAGTAAATTCCCAAAGAAAGGGCCGAGGGGAGCCCCGTCACCCTGGTTACCAGAATCACCTTAAAAGCCGTGCAAAGTATTCCAGTCTGATCCCCTTAGCAGACTCCCCGCGCCAAGCCGGCCTGACTCCTCGGCCCGCCTCGCTTTCGGCAGCCGCCCTCACCCCCATGGCTACATTTGGAATGAAATATTCAGCCCAAGGCAGCCTGTGAGGCCCCAGCAGCCTCTGAACACCGACTCAGGACATATACGTCCAACTTCTCGAGCTCGCAATGTCCCCGACCGGATGGACACTGCCGCTGCATGGCATGTCGAGGGGGTCCCGTCTCGCGACGCTTGACAATCCGTCAACCTTTTCCGCTGAACGTTCCACATTTCAAGGAGAACGAGACACGCCTATTGTTTGGAAATGCACTGCGTACTCTGTCTGCACCCAGGGTAGAAGCTAGCTGACGTTCCTGCTCTGTCACGCGGCCTCTGACTGCACCAGTCGACCAGAGCAGCTTTATTTATGTTAAAGAGCAGGATTTACTTACTGAAGTGCAGAGGAGCCTGCACGTGGCTGCGTAAGTTTCTGCCGTGGATCAGAGCCTCACTCTTGAGTTCCAGTCACACGAGGGCCCTGCCTGTGTCACGTGATGGGCCGGTTCCTCTCCACTCCGTCAGCGTGAGACCGTAACAACAAATAAAGAGTGCTTGCCAAACCGGGCAGCGAATTCTGTGCCAAAAACAAGTAGCCGCATTCCCTCCATCCCTTCCAAAAAACACACACAAAGCCCCTCTAAGAAAACAGCACCAGACCGCAAATCTGACGTGAAATGCCCAACAGCTCAAAAATACCTCATCTTCTCCCATGGTTTGGATCATCTGGTGAAACTAGCAACTAGACCGACTAGTACATACTGTAGGTGTCCAGAAAACAACAAAAACAAGTAGTAGTGTGTTCTTGCGTAATGGCCTGATGTAATTACAGCTTTATATCCTATTACATGATGTTACGCAACATTGTATGACTTCAATTAGAAGCGCACGCACATGCACACAAGCCTATCACACACAAGTCTCCTGCGGCCTGAGGGTCTATTTAGAGTGACTGCTGCATTGGACCATCCTCTCTATGTGTTCTAGCAGGTGAGCGGCCTTCCCCCGCTGACTGGAGACACTACCCCCGCTATTAGGAAGGAGCTAGGTAAATGCAGGTGCGTCTGCCAGGAAGCAGCCGATACGGCAGCCGGCCTGGCGACTCGCGGCACGGCGCCGAGGCCCCGATTGCTTTATCGCCTCCAGAAGTCATGTGACGCATTGTTTGTTAAGGGCCCATCCGCTGAGAGCAAATTCACTGCTACAGTGCGCAGAGCCTCCCTGTCCAGCCCTGATAATGTCTCTCCTCCCTCTCACTCTCCCCCTCTCCCTCCCATTCCCTCCATCCCTCCAGAAAACTGCGACTGGCGCTGGAACCGTGTCAATGAGTACTTAAACCCGTCGGCGCACAGACTCGCTGGCCGGCTTTCACGGGCCATTCCCTAACTGGCCCGGCTTAAACGCCACCCTCCCCCGCCGACCACATGGCCACGGAGCTTTGCCATTTTTTTCTGCCCCGTCCCGCGACGTCCGATCCCTGCCAATGAGGTACCGGCGCAGCCGCGAGCATATGCGACTCAGCGACGCGGGCCGGGAGGCGCCCGGTGCCAGAATCGGACTTTCCGGGCCGCCGAGCCGGCAGACAATGCCCTTTGTAGTCGTATGCGAGGCAGAGACGGAGCAGACGCGGCAGAGACGTTTCTCTCGAAAGCACAACATAAAGGCCGGCATCGGCCAGGCCCAGGGCGGTAACTCACAACCGCACGTTCACCACAGCACTCGTGATTAACCACACTTAGTTAAGAGGGCAGGACACTAGATTATCGAGCACAGCCTGCTTCACGCAAAAAGGGATTCCTAAAATTCACAGCATAAACTGCTCAAATTTCAAACAAACACAAGTGATTCCTTATTTAGTTCCAACTCAACAGGGCTATCCTTAAGATAAGAAGAAACTGGCAAAAAATTACTTGAAAACAGATTAAAATAATGTGTCTCTATTTAGGATGATAAGCTAATTTAATATAACTGTAAATTGTACAAAATATGATGGGCGGAACACAAAACATGAACAGCGTTGTGAGTTTCTCTCTGGAGCATCTCCATACCAACAGTCAATCAAAAGAAGCAGGCCGGGGCACTGACCAATAATCTCCCCAGGCATGTGAACAGCACGGAGGCCTGCACGCCCTTCCTGGAGAACATGCACGTATAAATCCATCGCATTTTCTCTCCCCCGTCCCTGCACAAATTAATTCCTTACAGATCAGTCGAAAAATCCCCCTAACCTACATTTAATCTTCAATCTGTTAATGTGCGTGTTTCCTTGTAAAGAGTAAAGCTGATTCAGTGACAGACCCCACCAGAAACCTACATCTTAACTCAGCGGGGGCGCACTTCAGGTCCAGATGGTAAAGGTAATACTCCTTCACAGTTATTTTCAAAAGACATCACAATCACAGAGTCCTGACAAGACGAGCTCACCGCAGGACTCGTCTCGCAACAATCGCCGCATCCTATCGCTACCCGCCCTGAAGGGGGGGCACTAAAATAACCAAAAGGTAAGAGCATCTTAAAACTGTTGCCTGGTATAATTATGTGTGATGATCTAGTGTTCCATGGAGAGGGGGGGCAGGCTCATCATTTTCTCCAACAATGCTGTACGGGGGAAAAAAAAAAGCACTTGGCATCAGAAGCAGAGTTCAGTTGAGCTCCCTGCATTATTTTTGGAAATGGCATCTCGAGCAGCCCCCGGGGCCCCGCATGTGCGATGCTGACGGCGGATTATTTGAGCCGCCGCGCGCAAGAAGCCGGCCGCTCTGCCCCCCCCCCAGACTGCTCCCCCGAGCAACAGGCTGCCACTAACAAAGGGAGTGGCGCAAGTCCTCGCCTGTAACGACGTCGACTAATTAAGGGCAAGCCGGACACAATGAGGGCACGCGGGCCGCACAGACGGCGCCAGGACCCGGACAGCCTGAGAGCCGGCCGGTGGCGACATGGGGAGAGGCCCTCGGCGGGAGCGCGCTCCATAAGGTGTGCGGAGAGACGGTGGAGAGAGTGACCAGTCATGCAGAGTTTATATGAAGCATTTAGCCAGTGGCGTAGCGGGAAATTCTGGACCTCCTGACAAAATCATCATGGGCTCCTTGCAATTATACAGCCTTATAATTCAAGGGCTCCAGCACGTAGCTGGCCCTCACTCACTATTCTACCGGGTGGTGATTTCCGTTCCTTTATAACGGACCCAAGCAGACATGTATGGTGTCCAGCAGAGAACTGTGGCCCCTAGACTCACCCACCAATATGCAAAGGTCTCACGTTAGCAGAATAACGTCTATTCTTTTCTGTATATGACTTGTGGGCGGCGCAGTAGGTTAGAACTCTGCGCCCATGATCGGAAGGTTGGCGGTTCAATTTGCAGGGCCGACGGGCTGCTGCTGCCGCTGGACCCCCGAGTTAGACCCATAACCCCCAGCCCCAGGCGTGCTGCCTAACCCTGTGCTGTGACCCCTAAGCTTGCTCTCACCTGTCTGAGTGTCTCATGGAGAGTAACATGGGATAAGTGAGAAACGAATTTCCCCATGGGGATTACTGAAGCATCGCTGTTGTATTGTACCTCATTAAAAGTATAACGATATGATGGGAATGTTTGGCTAGGATAACAGGGGGAAAAGGCTGTACATCTCAACAAGCATGCGTCTACGAAACGGCAAAAGACAACCAGTCAGCAGCCAATGGGATACACCTGTGACCCCGCCCCCATGCCAATCCAAACCCAAATACAACGAATAAACAGCCAGATAAAGGAAGGATGAACTGGGAGAGAACGAAATAAGCAAGCACAGTCAAAGCATCTCGGCTGTGCGAGCCACAGGACGGACGCAGGCGATGGGGGGGGGGGTGAGGATGGAGGTGGAGGAAGCAGTGCTTCGCCGCTGTACTTCACAAGCCGCACGACAGCAGAACATTTAAGGAGTACCTGAGTCACTCTGACACCTCCTGCAGGTGATGGTTTCTGTAGGGTTCAAATTCAACATTTTACTGGGGCGGAAAAAGCATGCTGGAGATCAGTCTGTACACCACAGAAGGAATGAGAGAGCTTCAGGGCGGAAGCGGGAGTGGGGGGTGGGACGTGAAGGACTGGGGGGGGGCGGCCAGCACTCTGATGCCCCGAGGTGGGGAGGGCAAGAGGCAGGGCGAGCCTCTAATGAACCCCCATTAACCGGAACATTCGTCAGATCTTCTCGGGGACCTTGGCAAGTTCCAGGGTAAAACGACAAAGTCCCAATACTTCCTCACTGATGGATTTGATATCATCTGGCATTGAGGTGCTCCACTTGTGGGCTGCCATACCACATACGGGCATGACCCAGCTAAAAGATACCCACACTGACGTGACCCCAGTAACAAAGCCTCAGATTTATCGGGAAGCCCTTTTGGGAAATAGCAGTTATTTAAGGTCCTCTACTTATAGGCCCATCTTGTTAGCCATTTGGCGATAGGACGTTCGTACTGGAACAAGGCTACACAGAGACTAAATGGCCAGCTGAGAGCGTGATGGAACAGCAAACTGTGTACAGTCAGGGACAGCAGTGTCCCTGAGAGGGGGTGCCACAGGGGGGACGCTGATGCCTCTCACTGCTCACATGTACCATCCCGGCATCTATACCAGTTCACAGGCAGACGGGGGCCCAATCTCACTCCCCTCCCCCACGCCATCTATGAACAATCCCCAACACACAATATACGGTGCTGTGCTGAAGTCTTGGGCAGGCGAAGAAAATGTTTAAGGCTATTTATCTGGCTATTAAGTGTAAAAAAAAAACCTGAATTTAAAATTAGAACATATGCAAATGAACACAATAAAAGCTAACAAGAATTTCTTCTGTTCTGCAAAAAGTTGTTCTTTTTGGATGGTAAGATAAGCTTCTCCTTGGGGGCACCTCAGCCATTCCATGTATTCCTTAAATTTCACCACCAGCTCGATTAATTAATTATCTTTATTAGTTAAATAACTCAATGAGTTACATTTAGCCAAACAAGGTGGTTTAGTGTCCAAGTCAAAGAATACATTGGTGTATTGAACTGATTGCTGCCAATCCTGGTGTGACTTTAGGTGAGGTACCGAAATGGCTATGACACACCGACAGGGAAATCACTTAAACGTCATTTTCTAAGGCTGCCTAAGACTTGTGCACAGTACTGTACTTTACTGTCTTCATTGACCATCAATTGCCTCAAAACAAACATGATATTACGATTGCGAGTAGGCCATTCTTACGTTTGTGCACGGCCTCGTAACTCACGCCAGACTACACAGGACAGGGATGGACAGGAACACGACAGTGACAGACACACGCACTGACATGCCATTACTGACAAGGGACCGTATACAGCACTGACAAGCACTTAAGCACAAAAAAAAAGTGCCAAAATATACTCCCTGGTCAATTCCTATATCTGAATGTCCATTAAAGCACTACAGGCCCCATAATTCCTAAATGAGAGGAGATCCCTGCTGGGATTCGAACCCACCACATTCAAAGGCATGTGCAGAAGTCCTTAAAGACTAAACCTCACTGCTTAACGCGTCACAATACCAGTTAACCAACCTCGGAAGGCGGCCGCATGAATATTTGATCTGGTCAGCATTTCAGGGAACACCGGCGTTTCGAGCGTCGGCAAATGGCCAGTGGGGGAATTCGCAGCACGAAACGGACCCATCGATTGACGTCTGACTGCATGCCGCGGCCTCCGTTAATGGACCTCACCGACATCTCGCCATGCTCAACAGAGAGACGGAACAACCGAAAACAAGAGCGAGCTGGAGAGAGAGAAAAGGAATGGAGTGAATGATTCAGACAAGGGGAGCTGCTGCCTATCAAATCCTGGAAGGTGCAGCAGGGAACCCAGTCTCTTTCTTGCCTAATTCCTGTCTGGGGAAGACTCAGAGCATTGCGGTAACGACCCACATTAAACTGACTCCTATTCCCTCATTAATATACCCGAAAGCCCTCTGAGGCTCCCGGGCGACACCAGCTGCGCCTCTTTCCAGGCTGGTTCACGACTCGCCGGGATGCTGGAAACAAGTACAGAGCCTGTTCTGTCCTGGCACCGGAGGAATGAATGGGTGGTACAAGACGGCACTGCTACACTAAGGCGACCGGCTGAGAGCGAAATAAATAAATAAGGGGCGGCATGAATGCCTCGGTGTGTCAATGACAGTCCGGGAGGGCGGGGGGGGGGGGGCCCAGAAATGGTGGTGGCGACGGGGTGACAAGTGCGCGCTAAGAATACGCCGAAGAGATTCCCGTCCTTCACAGAGAGTCACACACAGAGGAGATTAAACCATTGGGGGGCAACCAAGGCCATGGCAAGGGGGTCAAGAGGAGCGGGCCGGACTGAGGGAGGGTGCAGGGTCCGGGGGAGTTCTGGGAAACAAGGAATGGAGATGACAGGCTCAAACCACACGGCTCTCTCTCTTACTTCTTCCCTTCCTTCAGATGAAGGGTGATCATCAGGGCCTCCGCGTGGAGGCTGTCTGTGGCACCAGAAGGGTACCAGAAGCTGGTCAGCGCCCCATGCTTTTAAACAAAATGTTCGTTTGAAATGCTTAAACAAATCTGACCTCGAATCAGACCGCCAAATGAAAAAGTGCAGAACATGGATCTATATACTGAAATGAAACCGGTCAAGGGGATGTAGTGGATTTCTCCACTGGATCTACACCTCACCCACAACCCCCCCACCTCCGATGAAGTCTGTCTTTGCGGGATCGCTTAGCTGGGAGTGTGGTACCACCTCCTCCTGGTCCACCGTCAAACTACCGAAAGCCTCGCAGGAGTTCCAACTTCAAGTAGGCCACCCCATCGGCGGGAGGCAGCCTGACCCTTCCCGGCAATCAGGCATCAGTGCTTACGGGCCTGCCGCGTGGGGGTAGCCAGTGAGGCTCCGGCCCAAACTCTGCAGCTCCTGCAGTCGTTAAGAACTCAGCAGGGGATGCGGGCCGCTCCACCCAAACTTCAGACTCCCAGAGCGCATACTCACCCCCCCACCCCCCGAACAAGGATTTCCCTTCATCCTCACACTCAGATGTTGACTACCCCACCTTAGATGTCTCCCGGCTCTTCACTGTGGCGTGGAGACCGTCCCTGTCTCCGTCACGCGCGCTCACGCGCTCGCTCACGCACGCACGCACGCACGCACGCACGCACGCAGAGACCCGCACACACGCCTGCTGACGTGCCTGCGTGAGCGCACCTCCGCCAGACTTACCCGTCAGCCGCCCAGCAATGCCACAGCCTGTCTTATTCTCCTCTCTTCATCGCACAGAAAAGGGCTCATGTGTCTGGAAACACTTCTTAGCTGGGATCTGCCACAGCTGAACAAAGGCATACAGGCCGGCCTTAATCTCGGCACTATGGAAGCCAGTAGCTATTTTCAAGCTTTCTGTTTCTCTCTCTCTCTCCCACCCTCCCTCCTCCCTCCATCTCAGAGTACTCGCTCCGTTTCCCTCTCTCTCTCCCTCTCTGTCTCTCCCTGCCTGCCTGTCCAGCAGCTGCACAATACGCATCAATTATTCATAGCCAGTCTCCCGGTTTCACAGGCAAAAGCAATCACAGATGGAGTCGCTGCTAATGGGCTCCTGGCGGCTCCTTTGCACTCAGATTACGACGGCGAGGGCTCCAGAGACAATGGGCCGAGGCGGGGTGAGGTTAAGCTTTTTTTTTTTTTTTCCGGCAAAACTTCACGCGCAGGCAGAGAGGCGGCAGACGGCGAGGGAGGCAGCTTTCGGAGCGGCGGCGGCGGCCCGCGACGGGACAGGAAGCGGTGCTTCCCGCACAGTTTAAGGGTTAAAAACAGAGCGAGGGAGAGAGAAAGAGAAGGAGCGAGAGAAGCCCACCCTGGTGGCCTCACCTGGGATACAGGCAGCTGCTATTGACGTATCCTCCCTTTCCTGCCTAGCGCTCCAGTGCTTCTTCCCCCGGCGCACGGCACACTCCCCGGCACACACGGCAGCCCCGGCCACTTTGCCGGGAGGCAGCAGGGGCGCAAGAAGCTCACATTTCAAACTTGCAAAGGGGGTGGTGCTTAGACTACCAGACAGACTGTATCTTGGCTTTGCTCCAGAGTCGTGGGGTGTGGAGGAGGGGTGGTGGTGTGGTTGTGCGTGTGTGTGTGGGGGGTGGGGGGCTCAGTCAATTAATTTAAGGCTACGTTCGTCACGAGAGGACGCCACAAGTGGCCCCCCGAGGTCCCCAGCAGCGCCTGCCCAGCGGCCACCGGACGCCTTTTTCCGGGGACTGAGTCCGTCAAACGGGCTCCGCTAATTAAGGGCTCGAGAGGAGGCTGGCTGGGGGGCGGGG
>JAODKL010000041.1:8065262-8078488 GCA_026780765.1 Petrocephalus schoutedeni
GGGGATAGAGGACGGAGCCTGTCAAAGAGTTAGGGCTGACATGTGTAATTATACGCGGACAAAACACAAACTGTGAAAACAACAGCTCGCCCAGGCTGTTAACATAATGTGTTAATTCTGGGGTAGATTAAGGATGCGCTCATTTATGATCTATGACCGTCGACAAATTAATAGCATGCCAGAGGCTTGAGGACACTCACTGAAAAGTGCAACGTGAATCTATTGAAATAAATCGTAAACTAAAAAAATTGGACTAACTACAAAAAAATCACAGCTCAGCTACAAATAAAATATATATTATTGTCATATAAACAGGTAAACGGACGATACATCTAGCTGAAGAGCACAGAAGAAAAGGGGAAAAATGAAGGAAATAAAGGAGGAAGAGTGAGAGTGAGAAAGAGAAAACGGGGAGTTAGCAGAAGTAAGGGCAGCGTCCCCAGCCTCATGGCAGAATGTCCTAGTCGCTGTCAAGGAGACAGAGCTGCAGCGTGACACTCTCTGGAGAGTAACGCCACATGTCTCTTACTGCACTCCTAAGGGGTGAGTCCCACTTCCTGTCCCTGGTGAGACACTTCCCCGTTCTGGAAGAACTGTATACTTCTGCAACTCTGCATTCCATCGAAAACTAATAAGACCGTGTTGAGATAATGATGCAAAACGAGTTGATGAAGGGAGGCTTTGAGAGTCTGTTTTGTCAGTAATTACACAGAGGATGTGAAGGTCTGATACCAAACCAAGCGCTCTCAGACAGCCTGAGGGAAACACGGCGGAGTTTAGGGCCAGCTCTCGGCTAAGCACATTTGTTGGGCAGCCAGACAGGGCCATAGAAGATGCTTTCAAATCAGGAGAAAAGCAATAATCTAACCACATAACTACCCGGAAAAATGTATCAATAACAAAAACGACGGCAATTGAGGCTAATTAACGGAGCGGAATATAATTTGATAAGAATGCATTGAAATGTAGTTTTGAAACACTCTGAAATGACTCGCATTTAAGGCTGAATACTAAACCACCGGGGTGCTTTACTGGATGGTTATTATTAATAATCGCGTGAGCGGGCTGCCGGCTCAGTAACAGGGATTTCTCTTTCCCTGCGAAATGACAGGACGTCATGTGGGTACAGAGAAATACCACGGCATGTAGGAACAGCGTGGCGTGTGGCCCGTACGCGGAAGCGAGGGAGGTGACACGGGAGCATCGGGACAGGCAGAGCCTCATTCAGGATTCCTCGGAATTGGCCCCTGTGTCACTTACGGCACATGTTATTCCTCGCCCTTGGGCCCAGTGCGGGAAGTCACTCGTCACGGGTGACAGATCGTTACGTTCGCACGTTGAGCGGCGAGACCGTCCGGCACCGATCCGGCCTGAATCTCACCCGGCTGACAGCATTCCTATGCAAAGCGGGGGGGCATAGGGACACCTCGGCACCCACGGGCTCCCGCCCATTACTCCCACTTCCTGTTTAAGCTGCGCTCGTTATGACACAATGAGACGACAGGAAATTGGCCAGGAAGAAGCCAACATGCCACAGGACTTGGGATGTCAGGATATGATTTTCCACGAATTTCCTAGCTGTTAAAAATTGAGAAAAATTATCCTTGATACTTGTTAGAAACAAATTTAAACTAATGCAGTGGGTATATCTAATATTTGCATTTTTTAAAAAGTGTATATATATCAGTTCAATGACACCAGCAAGTCATCCATCCATCACCCAACTGATTATTCTGGTCCCATCCCAGTTAGCACAGCGCACAAGACTGCAGGACACCCTGTATGGAATGCCAGTTCATGCCAAAATACATACACACACAAACTCATGCACAATCCTACACTATCTACTAGCTAGAGACGCTGGTTAGCCTGTCTTTGGATGGTGGGGGGGGAAACATTCAAACACCCCCCCCCCCGCCCCCGAAGAGTGAGGCAACATTCCTACCCACCAAGGCACTCCTTTGCCAAAACAATTTTCCCATAATTCCACAATAGCTCAGAAACTGACACCCCGACAGCCACAGTCACTTTAAAAATGCCTGCTGGACTTGTGAGTGAGGCGACTTTGATGCAGAGGCAAACTCTCATTGCCGCATATTTCACCCAAAACGGCATCCTGCTGGGTGCTGTCAAACCGCTCCCATCCCTAAAACCTGTTTGCTTCACAGAATGACGGCTGAACTTCATCCAAACGTTTCAGGCACTCATACATGGGTCTGGCCACCAGCAATGTTTTAAGAAACACATGTCATTTTCTATTTAGGAAAACCCACAGTGAAAATATAAGTTACTGTCTACAAACCAAGCCTGGGAACACAGCCTAGAGAACAAGATATTTGGTTTAAAAAAAAAAAAAAAAAAAAAAAAAAAAGCACAGCTTAAACCTTCTGTATACCAAACCACCGTAAAGATAATTTGAGTTTTCACTTCACTGATAAGCACATCCTTCTAACCCATTTCTAAAAGCTAATAAAAGAATCAAGCTGTGGAATTCAGTAACATGGAAAACAGTGGACAAATTGTACTGTAAAAAATAAAACCTCAGCTTAGATTAATGGCAGACAGACAGATGTGCATCCCGCTTGCTGATGGATCCGGAATCGAATTCGGATTCCTGTGCCACTTACGGGATCTCCCATTTCCAGTTTATTTTAACTTGGAGGCATTTGACGGCATGTAAAAATGTTTTCTGAGAATTCATATTTCATTTATGACTGCAAGGCTGGAACAACCACTGCTTCGGAGAAGAGAAGTGAAATATGAAATCAAGAAGTACTACAAGTAGGAAGATGGTCAAGCTGTTAACAGGTCGGCAGAAAGATGATGTCTTAATTGACTATACTCCTGCTCGGCTTAAGACTCATTGAACTGTACTCCTAATTCATCCTCCGTTTTTCATTAGCTGCTGAAACATTGTCATTAAAGTCTCCAGAACAGGACCATTCTTTTCTGTGGAGACCAGATGCCACATGCCTGTCATGTTGCCAAACAAAACCTGAGGTTACAGTCCACCTTTGACGTAAAGGCCTGCAATCCAGTCCGATATCAGTCACAGTTCAGTCATGACTGCGCCGTATATATTTGTAACAAAATCGACAGATTCATCTTTTCAGAAAAATCAGGAGAGACATTTTGAGTCACGATGTACGTTTTCAGTGAAGGTCTTCAGAACAGGAAAGCTTAGCTAGACACCGGTTCTCCCACCCCCTGTGCTCCCAGTGAGCTCCAAGTGTTCCGTTTCCCCTCTTAAAGGCACGGCAGACTAAGGAAGTCACAGCAGGATGATCAAAGACTCGTTGTCATCATAAATGATGGGGTGAAAAATCACAATTCCTGCCCCTTGGTTTGCCCCAATATGCCACAAGCATGTTTCACAAGCACTGGCCCACATGCAAGCTTCAAAAGCAATATATCTGTCTGAGGCCCAAAGAGATGTCACTGAACTATGTGTGAGCTGCTTAGCATCATTTGAATGTGCGCCGAGATATTTACTAATACACTGTAGAAATAATAATTATTACTGAAAAAAGATCTTATTTCTCATCAAAGGGATTCAAGGGATGCTTATGCGCCGCACCATAGTTAAAATATTTTTAGATGTTTCATTAGGGTGTAGATTTAAACATAAATTTTAAATATTAAATAGTAAACCATCTCTGGTGTGGAAAAAAAAAATCTGTGAAATTGTTAAAACTGAAAAGTGAGAGGTAACAATATGCGAATAACACCAAAAGGAAAGTTTATTCTGAAGTTTGACGTCTACCCCCCTTTTTAAATGAATGCTTTCTTTTACAGGTTAGAACTAAGGAATTCCTTGTGCTTGTTGGAGCACAAGCAATTTGGAATGTGCCACTCTGACCCACATGGGGAGAACAAACGATTAAACACTCTCTTCAAACTACTGCGCTAGACTATACCAACGATCCATGCCAGGGGAAATCTCTGCTGGTGAGTGGGGAGAAAGGGTGATGAAACGAAACACTGTGTAGTTTCTACGGGATCCTCATCTGTGTCAAGTAGCTGAGGAATTTCTTCAGCGTTGCACGATTCCCCCGGCTTTCGTGACAAAGTGGCGCGACCCACATAGCGGCGCTCCATGGATAGACAGTCCCCAGTAATCACAGATTAATAGAGCAGGCTAATCCCATTCATGGACAGCTCCTCCCACCCACCAACTCTCCGTCACCCACCAGTAACAGTCTCGGCTGCTACCCCCACAATCTAGGCTTCTTTATTACTCTCAAATACTGTTACCAGTGTAAAAAAGAAGCTAATCAATAAACACTAAAGAACTGTGCAATGAAATCGACAAAGTGCATATGGCCAGATGGGATGCGAACTATAAATATTGATAAATGAGTTTATGAAGGGCAAAGCATGCGGCAAAGTCACACTATTCAACAAAATGTCTGAATGCAAGACGTGCGAGAAACTAGGTCGAATTCTGTTAACAAGACCAGCGATTACGGTCTCTGTTATCATTAATGACTGGAACGCCAAACCCAGAAATCCTAGCTCTTGGGTGTGCCCGACAGTTACAGGCTGGCAGCCCCAGAACGAGAGCTCGCCATCAGCCAGGTGAATTCATACAACATGCCCAGCAGGACCCATGACCGATGGCGGCAGCCGGACTTCCGATAAACTGTTAGCTTTCACGCAAGCAACAACAAAATATATATTTAAAAAATAACAGAACTAAACTAAATGAAGACCTACAGTTTGGCCCAAAAATTTACCAAAATACAAATTACAAAAACAACTGGAAATAATGCCACTTTAAACAAAAATGAAGAGCATCTCTTAAGTTACACAGACAAATTCCAGCAATAATGTGGGTGTCATTTTTCCCATAGAACACAGTCACATTGTTACCATTATTCTGTATACCACAGATGGCTACTCTCTAATTGTAATTAGTTTCTTTTAAAATTTCAA
Source organism: Petrocephalus schoutedeni (assembly GCA_026780765.1). NCBI lineage: Eukaryota > Metazoa > Chordata > Actinopteri > Osteoglossiformes > Mormyridae > Petrocephalus > Petrocephalus schoutedeni. The sequence goes on from JAODKL010000041.1 coordinate 8,070,198, forward strand.
TCATTTTAAAATGTAATGCAAAAGTGTAGTCCATTCTAACTGAGCACTTAAGTAAGACCCTAAGCCTGGAAAGCAAAAAAAAAAAAAAAACCTCTGACTTTGGTAGCATTTAAAACCTCTGTGGAGTGGGACTCTGCTCTGTTGCACCTCTACAGTGCCTGCACAGCACGGGAATCAGTCAATGTTAACAGTGGGAACAAAACCGCAGACTGAGCCAGATGTCTGATGACCCACCCCCCACATACTCACGGGGATGACGGAGACAGGCGTAACTGATATCACAGCAGCTTAAGTGCTTCCTACGCTAGAGTCTAGAGGAGTCACCTCTTAAACGAGAGGCCCTTCTTAAACCCTGACCGACTGTCGAGGGAAGAAGCTTAACAGATGACCCCCCCCCCCCCACATCTCAACATCTTTCCTCTCATTCTTGTGAACAGGTCACCAGTACAGTCCGACGGATCCTCGTCCATACTCCCCTCCCCATCATCATACCCTCCTTATAATCAATGATTTTATCAAACGCACATTAAATGCGAGCATCACTTATCACTCTTCATTAAAACGTCAGCCCTGACATCCCTCAGCAGTGTCCATGGATACGCAAACACTTGCCACTTGCCAATACAGTACTCTCAGCAGAAGTGAATTCATCTGTCAACCGGCCAAGTCCGCTTGATTAAAAACAAGGTGGTTACAGACACATTTCCTACACGGAGCGCGAGTTCGGTCCGATGATGATTCGCAGAAGTCTGGCCAGTCAGCTTGCATGAGATATATAGGGAACATCCAGTCCAACCTCTGAGGTGAAAAGGATCTATGATGCCTAGGAGGATGTGTACTAGGAGACATGGGGGCGGGGGGACACACAGTAATAAAACATAAAAAAAAAAAAAAAGTCTACTAAACTGGCACAAGTGCACTTCTACTGCATTTTCCAAACATCAAAGCCGCTACACCTTTTCCTGTTAACAGCAGCAAATCTCCATCCTAAACTGTAAAAACAAGGCTTTTCTGGCTTAGACCCAGAATTTAATGTCTCCTTAATAAGTCAACGTCAGATAGAGAACCACAATATAAAACGAAACATTGAAACTTAGATAGAAAAACCAAATTACCCATAATCTTTAATTATGTTAAGGATTTGAAAACAAGTCCTTAACTCCTCATGACCTTAAAAGTTATTGCAATTTTTTGTTGTTGTTGTTGGACACAACCCAGGAAATGAGGCAGACAAGATAAACACATTATTGTTAAAATAATATTAGGCAAAGAACAGAATATTCAATTAAAACCTTCCACTTTCCCTCCTCTTTTTGCCTAACTAATCTTGTAAGAGATGCATTCCAGAGTCGATTTGTTCACCAGGAGCCTCTGAGCCACTTGCAGCAGCCTCCATGAATCACAGACATAAAGTCTCTGTCTCTGATATCGGATGTCCGACCTCTTGCCGCCATCCTGGCGGTCATGTGACTCACCCGCTGCGGTTTCTCAGCAACAGCCGGGTGAATCCGCCGCACGGCCTTGCCCCCGGGGCTCTGCCGAGTGCCTTTTAAGAACTGTCTTCCTGCCAGGGCCCCTGGGAGGTGCCGGCATGGCCGTGACTGCGTCTGGGCCCGGATGCCCTCGTGGAACGATGGTGCTAAGAAGCTTTCTTTTTCTGCTGCCCTTACTGCACATTATTACTGACCATTTAAGACGGACCTTGGCATATAAAGGCGAGTTGATGATATTTGGGTCGCAGTAAATTCCCCTCTGAAATGGTCACTGTAATGTGCTAATTCGAGCCCAAAAATAACAAAAACACTACTCTGATAGCACTACCACAACAACAAAAATAACAGAAAAACTATATCAATCAGGACAATTCAGACTGCCCACAAAACATTTTCAAGAATTCAGCAGTTTGTTAAATGCCAACTCTAAACAACCCAGACAAGACTTTGTAGAGCCTATGACAGAAAATGGTACATGTGTGACACATAAGGTTTCCTGCTGAAAACCTGCATGTTTTATTCATTACAGGACCTTCCTATGATGTAGTGTATTATACTCTAATGTACAGCAGAACTCAACAGCATTGCCTTTCACACACTGGGAGACAAAAACACAAACCATTACAGCCTACAGCAGAACATCTATTTGTGTTCCCTCTACTGTTAACAGCCAGCTGTTAACCACGTTTTTGAACTGGAGTGGTAAATTCTGCAGCTCCAGCTGACACTGTCCCACACTGCCTATCAGTTTCATGGTCCATCCATCTATGACAAGAGCTGGACACTTCATGAGAATTTGCGTATTAAATGTCTGCATTGTAATGGCAGATGTCTAGCAAATTTAGATGGGATTCTTTGCAGGGCTTATCCAAGTTGAACATACAGAATACTGGAAGAGAAAACTAAAATACAAGTAAACATTTATTTATAGACATTTTACAAGAAATATTAGTTGTAGCATCCAGCCCTAACAAAAAAGTAAGTTTTGGAAATGTCATAATGTTACAATAACCCAAGGTCCTTTTAAGAAGAGTTTCTTTCTTCATGATAAAAGATCAGTGTCACTAAAGGCTTTGCTCCAATCACAGCCACAGCTCTGAGCAGAACCACAATGAGCTGTAGCCATAAAGGCACAGAGTGTCTTAAATGCTGTTTCCCAGGGGAGCTGCTTCATTCACATGACTGGGGAGGGTGGGTGGAGTGCAGCTTAACATTCAATATGCATAAGAATAGCATCTGAAAACATTAATGAGGACCTCTGTTCATCTTAGGGGTAATTAGCAAGTTGCCACTACAAATTCTAAAGCATGACAGAGGAAAGACTGTATTAAAGCATTAGCAGTGAATATACAGACTTAACTGGCAAAAGGACTTGAATCTGTAAAAGTGTTTGTAACCTGCATTTGGCACCTATAATAAACATATTAATAGATGCTGCATACTGTTATACATACTTGCTATTAGCTATGTATGAATAAGTGTATAAAACAAGGTTAAATCTGTCTGTACTTTTTTTTTATCATAATTGTATACAGTATCACTGGTTCCCTCATATAATTACTATTTATTTGATGTTTGTCCTCGATTCAAAGCAAACTACACAGCTTGAAGAGTCAAAATAGCGGGTGAATTACACTGACACCAGGGCAAGGCCTATACTGCTTCAGAATTATCATTCACTGCCCCTATTTTGGTCTTTCAGCCAAAGGCTGCTTTATATATATATATATATATAAATCAGGGAGGTGATGGATAAAGACCATGCCGACAAAAGCCAGGCGCATGGAGGCAAAGTTTGAAAATTACAGCACCTAAGGAAATAGGGACTTTGCACCAGCTTGCATCATAACCAGGAGAACACGTGACATCAGGCATTCTGCCGGACACCTATGAAGACCAGGATAGACCCCATTCTAGGGCTAGCATCTGAAACAAAGGATATCCTGTAACATCAAATACAAGCTACATCACACTAGTTACCAATGTCAGGGGGTAAATATAACAAAGACATTAAATGGCTTATTAAATGTTACAAACTGCCATCTGCCAAGTTGATATCCACAGATGTACAAGAAAGAAAAGCTACATTAAAAACAACACAATCCTTCAGAGAGAAACTGCTTTTGGACAAACGCCTCTTTGCATATACAGTCATTTAAGCGTCATGGCTTTTTGACTAGGCATCAGCAGCATATTGTAACTGACTCCAATAACATGATGATTTTGGGTAAAAAAAATGACAAAAAGCAAATTTTGTACCAGGCTGGAGACTAACAACCAGTAATATGATAGTATACACTAGTAAGTCAATCGTATTTGGGTACGCCAGCGCTGGATTAGCGAATTTTCAGGAAACCGAATCCAGAATGTAGAAAACAACCCAATTATAAAAACATGGATCTCTGAAAAATTGAACATCGATACAGGCAGTCAGAGAGGGACACTGAAATGTCAGACGTTAGTTTCGAGGTTCGGGATAAAACGCATTAGGAGCTAAAAGAGCGTCACTGGAGGTACGCGGGGTAATTCGGTGTGAAGCCCGGAGACGGCAGCTGCCCGCGTCTGCGCAGACTGCGCAGGTGAACGGTTTGAGGTCTTACCTGCAGACTTCGGGGTGAACTTGTCCCTGTTGGCTGCGCAGACGGCCAAGAGCCGGTAGCCCAGGTCCAAGTCGAAGCCCTGCTGCGCGGCGACGCGGCTGACCACCTGCCCGGGGGGAAGGGAGCGGTGAGAGGCGCCGTGACGCGGGCACGGGGCCGGCTGGCGCGCGGTACGCGCCCGAAGCGGAGCACGCGCGAGATGCTCGGCTGCAGCGGCGGAGCCCGGATGGCGCGCGGCGCGCGGCGCACGGCCCGCGCGGGGCTTTAAGCGCGGGGCACGCGCGAGACGCTCGGTTGCAGCGGCGGAGCCCGGATGGCGCGTGGGGCTTTAAGCGCGGGGCACGCGCGAGACGCTCGGCCGCAGCACCGGAGGCCGGCTGGCGCGCGGTACGGCCTTCCTGCCTTAACGCCGCGGAGAGGATTATGGTCGAAAACATTCCCGCAGGAAATGCGGGAGCAAAGCCAGTGCTGCAGACATGACTCCTAACTCCGCACGTCAAAGATGTTTATAAATAGCATTGGCATGGTTCTGCAATTCTATTTTAACTCCTTTATTATCTGTAAATACTTGCTGCTTAATACACGTGCAGCCATGGGCATTATTATTATTAATAATAATTTATATTATATTAATTTCCTTATCTATCAGACGACGGCCACATATCCGGGTCGCCCTGTCCCCGGCGTGGTAATGCGCCGTGTGTAGCCCGCTCCATTAAGCCTTAGCCTGCACCGTGATGTTCAATTACGTGTCCAGGATGCAGGACAAGGCCTCGCTGTTAAACCTTGCTGGCCGCTGCATGGGGAATTAGGTCAGAGCGCGACTGTACGATTTTGACTCCAAGAGACTGCTATGAAAAAATGATACGAATTACATAAAAATCAGAATAAGCGGTATCATTAGAGACCACGCCACACCGAAGCCGACATGACATGAACATGCCCCTAGTGGCCGAATATATCATTACACGGCAAACTCCCCCTTCACCATCTCCTATTCACCTTAAAATACACATTACATGCCAGCGGGGGAGACCGACTAGTGGCATTTTTGAAGAAATCGGTGCTTTTTTCACGCAAAATCAATGTATACTGCTGCCCAGCACTCTACTGACATTATCGTATGAAAATATACTCCGTCGATGCTTTCTGACACCAATAAAAGGTAGCGGCATTCGGGGCAAAGCGGCGCGCTGCAGAGGATGCGTGTACGTCAGCGGATCGGTCCCGGGCAGGCTACCGTCCGACCCCAGTGCACGCAGAACCGCCCAGCATCTATCGCCGACTGCCGATCTGCTGAATGTCCTCAGCTTCATGGTGGATCCTTTATTTATTTTGTTGTACACAAGAGTAAAGTAACCGATTTCTTCCATTCGGGAGGTGGAATCACGACGCGACACTCGCGCCAGCTGCAGCTGAAAGGAAAAAATTGCCGGCGAGAGTAAGAAGCCAGGTGTGCTGGCAGAATGGGGCTCTGTGTAAGCCCTGCTGGAAGGCGCACGGCATTCCCATCCGACAGCAAACATAAATGAACTCCTATTCGCACACCGAGGGGAGACCGCGCTTCTGCCGTCAAAAAAGCAAAACCAGGACGAAATATTACGAAGGAGCCAAGGTCTACTCGGCACACGGCTCCCGCATTCAATTGGGACGAATTTAGACGGCTGTCGAATTAGAAATGAACACGTAGGGAGATTAATTAATGAAACACAAAATGATTAAGTGGCTTGGGCTAGGTGACTGAGCAAACATTCGGCAGTATGTTATGCTTTGGCTGATCAGACCGACCCAGGAATTTGTTTTACTGCTTGGCTAAACCCGGTTGAGAGCTGTAAAAGGAGATTCCTGTAAAAATAAAGGATCTGAAGGCTAAGCATGCTGGGACTGGAATTACTCTACCCACAGCATAGCAGGGCTGTCTTCCCAGTGCCTCAGTGAAAAGCCTTAGGAAGAGGGAAACCGAATAGACAAAAGAACAAACAAACTAGTAGTAGTAATGATAATCTAGTCACTGCACAGATCTGAGGAAACCACCAGTTCAAAGGTACATAAAACTGAAAAATTAAAATGACCTTTGTCCCCAATCTGCTCGTGACTTTTTTCCCCTGCAGTTTTATTTTAATTCACCCAGGATCTTTAAAGATATTCTTTACAGCCTTAAAGGATGAGCTGCTAATCAGAGAGAGAGGTATTACTGATGTCTCTGCTCCTCATTTACTGCTTAACTGAACAAGATCCGGGAACGGATCCCCAGAGCACAGCCAGGGCCTTATCCCCTGCATGTTGGATCCCCAAAGCACGGTCAGCACTGGATCCCCAGGGTCTGATCCTCTGTGCTGGATCCCCAGAGAGCAGTTACTGCCAGTTCCCCAGGGCCTGAACCTCTGTGCTAGATCCCCAGAGTGCAGTCAGCACCAGATCCCCAGCGCTTGATTCCCTGCATACCGGATCCCCATGGCGCAGTCAGCGTTAGATCCCCTGCGTACCAGATCCCCAGGGTGCAGTCAGTGCCAGATTCCCACAGCAGCTGGCAGCCCGTATAGAGCACAGAGACTTTTATCAACATCTCCTTCTATCGGTTTATCAGTAGGAGACCAGCCTACAGGTCACTATCACATATGCGCTAGCGAGGCAGCGGCAAGATGCTCCATCTCGGACCTCAAACTCACGGTGTTCCAAGTCTTTGGGAAGTTGCTTTAGCTATTTCCCAACAGGCACTGGAAAAACAACTGTCCAGCACATATAATCGTAACCAAGCTCAGGGCACGAACAGTGAAAACGGACATTGTGTGAAAACAGAGGGAAACACAACCTCACTCCCTGTATCGCACCATTCCCAAGTCCTGCTTGTGCAGCCCAGCGTCGTAAATGTGTCCACTTGGGTTTTCTGAGAGACGGGCTACAGCAGGTGGACTCAGACGTCCCCTGGCACAGATTCCCGGCACCGACGGTTTGGGTCTTACCGTAAGGCAGCCCATCAGGCTCTGCTCAAAGGGTCGCTGGAAGGCCCGCGGGTCGCCGCACCAGTCCAGCAGCTCTGTCGCCGCCGTCTGGAAGTTCGCCGGGTTCTGTAAGTGCTGTAAGAAAGTGGCACCACCTCATTAACTGAACTCATGCACCCTCACACAGTCCATTCCTGTGTTTTCCTTGGACCCTGACCTAAATGTGACTGTAATTAGGCATCTTTGTTACCCTGGTACCGCTAGATGAATTATAACAAACACTGTAGTTCAAGGGATTATGGCAATTTCTATATTTAGCCGATGCTTTTATCCAAAGCAATGCACAGTTGAGAAAGCCAGGTCAGACACTCCCTGGGGCAATTGGGGCCCTTTCTCACGAGCACCAGCGGTGACATCACTCCGCCAACTTGGGGATTTGAACCTGTGACCTTCCAGTCACAGGCACATTGTCCCAACATGCTGAGCCACCTTTACATGATCCTAATTATAGAAGGATGCAACACTTTCCAGCGCAGAGATTTTTCCATCCCCCATGACCTCAGGTGAGGCGGTCGCAAAGGCCAAGGAGCAACCGCATCATTTTTCTTTTAAAGACATACGGATCACCATTTTCCTCCTGCTAACGATCTTAATTCACACCCGACGTGTCTCTGCCACTTGCGACGGCTGCTTTTCTGAAAATGTTTGACAGCACGGATACGTTTTGTATAAAATCACGGCACAGGGCCCCCCCCCCCCCGTCGCCGAACGCGCCGCCTCTGAGCTGCGTGTAATTTCGGTGGAGATGTGTTGTTGACACATTCCCCTTCCTCGCGACTGAATTCCCCTCAGAGTTGCTGCCATCTCCCACATTCCAATGCCACCTGCAGGGGGCAGTAGAGTTCAAAACTTGACAGGGAAAGCGTCCATATCAATTTACAAAGCCCTTATTTGAAAAGGGCTGGATGAAACCAGTCTGGTTCCCCTATGAGGGAATCTCTGTCGGAGAGCCGGGGAAACGCTCAGAGGCGGTGTGCGTGCCGCCAACGGCGGAGGTCTCAAAAGCGAAATGGCGATCCACGTTCGGCGCGGCTAAATTTAGCCGGGTTTAGAGGCTGTGCACTGGAGCAATCAGCATTCAGAGTGAGAAGGGAAGATGGAGCACACAGGGGGCTGCGAGGGAGATAAAAAGCTCCACAGCTTGTTGACGCGAGCACCCCCCCCCCCCCCCCCCCCCCCCCCCCCCCCCCCCCCCC
>JAODKL010000041.1:8100359-8113033 GCA_026780765.1 Petrocephalus schoutedeni
CCCGCATCAGGCTACAAGAGACGTCTCGTTCAGCTCATTCCACAGCAGGATACATCCAAAGGGGGGCGGGGGGTTTAAAGGCTCCCAAAAGTTAAAAAGGCGACCTTCTGTTTTGTATTTTCTGGCCAGCAGTCTCTCGAGGAATATGAAAAAAAAAATAAAAATAAAAATAAATATTTCCTGAACCCACCGACCTCTTTTGTTCTGTAGAATTTAGTTTTCATGGAACCTTTTCTAATTAACTTCAGCTAAATATGATATTACGGCTAGATCATGTAACGCTTTCCCTACAAGGCAGAATGCAAAGCTAGGGGCTCCAGAAAGCCAGCATGAGCTTACTGCTTTATATAATAAGAACAGCAACACTGTATGTATCAATTAGCTTTATTATTTGTGGCAAGGCGGTGCATTACTGACGATAATGAATGAAATACTGCGCACAGAATCTGAGAGCAAGCGATGCGTGAAAGGTAAAAACGGGCCCCAAGAAGGGCCCCAAGTAAAAAAAAAAAGGGGGGGAATCACAGCAAGGGGGGCCAAGGGACGAGCGGCCATGGGGGTCACAGGAGGGCACCCCAAGACCCCTGCAAGCCCTCACTCCATGCTGCCCGGCCAGCTGAGCAGTCAGGTGACCTCGGCTTCCTGTACCACTTCTGGTCCATTGTCCCCTCGGCCGCATGGGGGGGGGGGGGGGGGGGGGGGGGGGGGGGGCAGCTGCCGGTTATGATTCTGCGGGGGCTTTTCTACCCCCACAGGGCACCAGGGACACGCTTCAATTACACACCAGTCTAAGCATCAATAAACTGCCCAAAAAAAAGAACGCTAGGAAAACGTAAAAAAAATCAAAACTAAATTAAAAAGGTGACTCCATTCCTATAGAGAACGGCCGTTTGATGTCTTGCTAACACTAAGCAGTGTGTTTACACACACAGACACACTCAGGTGAAAAACAGCTGCATTAATCGTGATGTCCCGCTGTGTTCAATGTAATTAATCTGCAAAGCGCTAAAACTTGAAAACAAAGACCTACAGAAAGCTTCTGTCCTTTAGTTTATCTTTTATTCACATGTAACGGGATCTCAGTGTCTGTTTTGTCAGTCTTCATCACAAAAGAACTGCAAAATGGCCCACGGAAGATAACTAAACACATTTACGCATATGCTTGAAAATTAATCGATGATTTAAACAGTGGCATAGTTTTCCATTAAGGACATCAAGCTGGTATGTAGTGCTGTTTATTACCAATTATTTATGCAGATAGTTTTGTTCTGTTAAACGGTACCGGCTTTTTGTAATATAAAGACAAAATACAATGTATGCACTTTAGAAGAAAAAAATGTAGCTAATCGTCATCAGGCAAAACTGCATTCATCTGAAATGCCAAAACATCAGTATGGTACAACACTGAACAAGTGTGGTATATATTCACGCAAATATGTTTCATGTGGCTCTAGCACAGTTTATATTCACTTAAACATGTTTCAGGTGGATTCAGTGTGGTATATATTCATGGGTATGGATGGATGGATGGATGCATTGATGTTCGATGTTTAATGTAAAGTTATCACAGTGTATATATNNNATATATTCACTAAAGCCTGTCCTGGTATTTACACAGAATTTTCACAACTGTACCACTGAATATACAGGAGCTTAATTTGGCACATGTTTTAATAAACTTTACCTTCTATTAGATTTTTCTGTGTTTTATTTATCACTTTCGTCAAACAGTCTTTGGGCTAGAATAGGCCTTGAATGTCTTTCCCCCACTGTAATCAGATAATACCGGTTGGCTCATTAACGATGCTTGAGTTCGTAATAACCCTGTTCTTCAAACTACATCCCTTTTGATCCTTGATAATGACAACGAAAGTGCACATGAGAAACTTTCTCTGTATCATAACTCATCAGCAATTTTATTTGAGAGTTCCACAACTTCTTCATGCCAGGACGTCTTGGAGAAAGTGCGCACTCCACTGAAAGTTTACCGATATTTTCAGTAAACTGATGGGTTAATTTTGGGCACATTGACTTGGTGAAAATCTGGCAAAATCATTCTTTAATGGATTCACTGCATTGCAACGGTGCAAATGGAAAGATCACAGCATACAGGAAGGAGCTAAAAAAAAAGTGAATACCACTGACATAAATTTGGATGGCCTCTAAGTTAGCTAACATTTCCACCTGCTCTGTAGACTGTCCAGATCCTGCTGAAATGTTAAGAACTGTTGAAAAAATTAATTAACAACTCAACTGAACATATTTAAAGATGAAGATTAGATAACTACATTTGTTACGATTGTTAGAAAGCATGTTTAATTGTAGAGTAGAACTGTTGCCTCATATCTCCAGGGTTAGGGATTCAGATTCTACCTCTGTTCTGTGTGTGGGTAGATGTTGTTCCTGTGTCCTGTGAGTCCTTGCATCTTCTCGGTACTCCAGCTTCATCGCAGAGTCCAAAGACATGCCATTTGTTTAACCGGTGGCTCTAGAGCAGAGTTTCCCAACCTGGACATCGGGGACCCCCAGGTGGGTCCATGTTATTGCTCCCTCTCTGCTCGGTCGGGACCAAAAACGCTCATGGAAGTTTTATTTAGACAAACGTTCTGAGGGCAGAACAAAAAATGATTGGGCCAAGCAACTACTACAGGAGGCCAGAACAAGACATTTCATTGGTTGGTCTGACAAGATCTGATTGGTTCTGCCAAATTTCTTCAGACTGGTTTTTGTTCTGCCCCCATAACATTTGTGTGTGTGTGTGAGCATGCAGCCTACAACTGACTGACATCCCATCCAAGGTTTGTGCCCCATGCTTCTCTGATACACTCCAGACCTCCTTCTGACCCCAACCAAGATAAGTACTTGAAAGATGAATAGATGTTTTTATTGTTCAGTATTTTTAGTTTCATACTGTTGTAAAGCTTACCAAGAGGTTCATTATGGGGAACAGACCGTTGGTCTTAATTTTCTGTGCATTATAAAAATCAGGCAAAGTCTGTAATCTTAATGTTTTAAAGGACTTTTACAATGTAATATTCATGCTTAATATTTGTTAAGCGGGAATGCCAGAAAACAGTAACGCGAGGATGAAGATTATCTTCAGAGGAGCTCATTACTAAGCTCTGGAATCCTTAAACATTTAACAGGTATGCATGGAAATTCCAGCTAACTAATTTCAAGTTTGGCGATTTTTTTTTTTTTTGGCAAAAATTTTAAGTGAAATGGAGGAATGGCCATGACAAATTATTGATCCTTTCCAGATATTTCAAGTATCGTTTACAGGAGTTTATACAGAGACCTTAATGATCACAAACAAGCGAAGTCAGACACTTTTCCAGCCAACTTGTTTGGCTTGTGCCGCTTGTAGCTCATCCTGACTAACTTGTGTTTGACGTTGTCAGTTCCAATTTGCACACTGATCCCATATAAAAAGGTAATCCAATTGGACACGTGGTCTGGGAGGAAATACCGTTTAAAGCAATTTGTCCTAGCATGCCACCCCAGTTAGGACAAAATTAAATTCTGCAGCAAGTTGCGAACCGAGCTGAACATGCGTGTCAGGTTTCATAACAATCCGGCTCAGCCTTGAGCACTTGGGTGCGTCTATGACACAGAGAATTTATAGCAGTTTGATTGACTCCTGTTGCCCAAAACACTAGGGCACAATGGACTTTCTTTAAAGGTCTTCCAGAACTTGCTCCATCAAGTCTATTTCCTTAGACCAACAGTCGTCTGATGTCTAGAAGAAGATGTTTTATGTCTTGGTGATGGGGGGTGGGGGGCACTAAGACCAATAGAAGTAGGTCTTTATCAGAGATGCCTTAGAAGAACTGGGGTATCTTCCAAAATATCAATATTATCACCAGTCATTGTGAAATCATCATGATGGTCATCTAGAATTTTACTAACCTGATTGCTATAAACATGATCAGTGAAGTTAGTTTACTGACTAGCTGCTGTCTGCTGACCCTGACATTCTGGGCAAATTGGAGGCCTATCACAAAGCCCTGTTATAAGTGTTCTGGATCTGTGCTGCTACTGGACAGCACTGAAGGAAAATGACAAAGTCCTCCAAACAAGTTGTCCCGGGAGCTGTATTCATAGCAGGTCCTCGGGAGCTCAGACCGGCAGTCAGCAATGATAAATGAGCGAATGTACACAGACTATAAGGGATTCTTGGACTAGTACATAAAATCCCACGACAATACTGAAACTTGAGACATGGGATGCTTGACTATTCCACCTGCTTGAAGAGCGACAGCTTGAGAGAGCAATTTGCGTATACCTGCCCCTGGTTAGCAACTCCTGTTTAGCATGCAAGTTGTGAACCCAGCTGAACGTGGGTGTCAAGTTTTATAACAGTCCAACTTGTGCCTTCAGGACTTGGGTCCGTCTTCAGCGAGCAACATTCGCAGTTATCTGATCTACCCCTCTTGGCCATAACATGAGATTTAGAAAGCGCCGCGTGCCCGAAATAATCGCGAGCCGTGTTTGGGAACAGTCAAAATGGCACTCGGCAAGCTGCAGGGGCAATAGAAACCATCAATGACAAATGGCATGAAATCACTGTAGGAAGAGCACCCAAGCACAGTTAGCGACGAATAAACAAGGAAGAGAACACTCAGCAGACCCGAGTCGCTTTAGTGTCCTTGGAGTGGAATTGGTCTGAGAAATTCATCCAGGAAAGGGTCGGATGGTGGAAGGGGCGATCCAAGCAAATAAACCAACTGAGGTATGCTCACTGAGTTGCCGTGAGAACCTCTCTTTTCTCCTCGCGTTTTAGATACACATTCCATTGTTCTAAAAATATATTTGTCGTTGATCTAAACCATTACTGTGGAAATGAACCACAAAGGGGTAAGAAAACCCCCACCAGCCAGTTGGGGCGGGTATTCGTTTTAGAAACGCGCTCAAAACGGAGCCGTTTGATTTAGGCTAACGGTGGCGGATTGTTGACACGTGCCTTGTCCCGCTTTCCGCCATCCCCTAAAAGCTAGGAAGATGCAGCGGGGCTTTAGATGGCCCAGCTGATATCAATCACATGAAGCAGGCTCCAAGATCTCTGGCGGCGAAGAGGCATGAATCACGTCATGAGCTTCCCTGCCCAGCCGTGTCTTGATCAACATAAGGGGCGAACGGAGCTTTGAAGAGAGTTTCGGTTAAGGGGAAGAAGGAGAAAGAAAAAAAAAATCTAAACAACCCTTGAAGTGTGGAGTTACAGAACACCACAGCCGGTTTCCTCCCATCAGAGATTATCTGTACTAAAGTGACAGTTCATGTTACTCCACTTGGGAGCAGACACCTCGCTCTACGGAAGAGAGGACCTGAGCTGCAGTTTAGCGTCTCAACATGGGGACCAGACCGAGTCCCGACTTGTTCAAAGTCATGAATGTTTACATTGTTGGTCTGAGGCGTCGCCTACGAAACTTCAAGCGCTCATATGTGGATTTAAACACCTGACAAGGCAAGGCTCAGTCTCATAATAGAGCATGGAAGCTTGAATCCTTCGCAGAGAACGAAACCAGTGCCGCAGCCCAGAAACACTCCCTGAGCCTGGACTGGGACATGAGTGACTAAGCCCTTTGTTTCTGCATATCATTAAAGCATCAGCCAAGGCAAAATTAAGCTATCAGTCATACTGCACAGGTATTCTCCCTCTAGATTTTATTCCAAGTTCTGGAAAGAATGGGAGAAGACTGACCCTTAACGCTTGTCGCATATTGGCTGATTATACAGATCACTAACTGAAATAGTCCTCAAATGTCCACATGAAGCCTGTAATTGGATATTAAATACTGGTAATGACATGCAGTAATTATTAATACTGACATGACAGTGCCACATAGGGGAATAGTCAGATCTGCATTCACTCCGAGGTATGCTTGTATATATTATTCCCAGGAAAATTTTCCGTGTTAAGGTTTAACAGCATCTCAGATATCAGGTACCTCATTGTCCCCTGACCTTGAAACGAAGTTCAGGGAAAAGCCGTTTTAGTATGAAAGAACTGCGATTACAGCTCTATTCTCAGGCACACAATCACTGTACATGTTGAAATCAATAAGCTACTTCCATCATATACAAAAACACCCTCTCACCACATGCTGCTAGGTTAACAAGAGTCACTTTAAAAGACTTAATGCTTAAACTCATTCCCTTTCTTTTTCCCCCACTGGTCTTGAAGAATGCCTTACAGTGCGAAGCAAGTACTGTGTACATGTCTCGGTGAAACACCAATTTTAAGAACAAATATTATAGTTACATTATAGAACAAAACCAAATAATCACAACATAAAAGAACACAGCATCATCTTATATAAGAACATGTACGGAAATAACATAAAACCTGGGTCATTGCTAGAATCATAAGACATCTTCAGCCCAGAGCCCCAGTCTTATCTGAGGGTTCTCAACCTGTTAAAATATCTGAGGTAAACAAATCATTCCAATCCAATCCAAATCATTCAAATCAATCCCCCCCCCACAAACACCCCAGGCTTGTGATGAGTCTGGTTAAAACTTACTGACAATATTCAGCCCTGCAGTGCTTTGTCTGTAGTTAGTCACTACATTGGACTTTCAGTAACAACTTGATCTCATAAAGGGTTAGCGGGGTAGGAGTTAGGATACCGTCGCTGACTCTCTCCCACTCGTTTGAGATGTAAAAGGACAACATGGATAAGTCAGGGCCGCACGGAGGCCACCATTCCTGCTCACAGTCCAGGACAGGCTATTTCCAGCTCGCAGAGCCTGTCGCCTCAAGCAACCCCCCCCCCCACCACAACACTGCCTCGCAGACAGCTGGAGAATGGCTTCATTTTTCATGAATACCTTCCCACCATTTTAGTATCGCGAATTCAACACGAGCCCCCCCCCCCCCCTGAAAATAGGCCAATAATGAGAAGGGGCTCAAAAACCCCCTCAGTATCACTCACTGAACAGATCTCGCTTCCCCTCTGGGGTGCCCGGCTCTCACCGCGCAGACAGCGGAGAATTAATGAATATGAGGTGTGCGTTTGTTTTCATCGGCTCCGCCAAGCCCACGCGGGACAGCCTAGGGCCTCGGAGCCGCTCGGCATTCTCGTAAACGGCCATTGACCCCGGGTGTGCGCGGTAAGGTGCTCGATAGGCTTCTCCGGGTAGCGGTACTGCCCGAACGACTCTGCAAACACCTCATCAGCACATTAGAAAACGGCGCTTTTAAAAACAAATTTCATTAGCCTCTCTGAACACAATTAAACCTGATAGCTAGATCGCAAAATGTACGTAAACCATTAGGTTTTATCAGTTACATGGCTGACGAAACCCTGCAGTGGGAACTGATGAGTACAGGATATATTCTGGCAAGATAAACATTTACAGTGCAGATGTTCCCTCCGTGCCACGCGCTCTAATGTGACAGGCCGCAAAACAAACCACGCCCTGTTCCACACAGGGTCAAGTGATACGTTCTTGTGACCCTAACCCCCATGTCAAATGCCACGAGACGACAACAAACACTTCACTAAGATTCGCAGGCAAATTAAACTCTGGTCATCAACTTGGCCAGCTTTTCAGTTTGGGAAGAATGGTTCTTTACAGAAAGAAGGAGAAAATGTGGGCATCACAATAATTATAATAGACTTCATCTGATGGACATTGCCAACACAACATACATTTCATTCAGCATCAATGATAATTTAATCTCAATTGTCAGCCAATGGAAAAAGCAACCCAAATCTGTTCATATTTACAGCAAATGTTTATAAAACTATCATAAATGAAAGGTTAAGCAAATTGAACCGACAGCTTGGAATTGTTTCATTGAGTTAGATAAACTGTTTCACAACTGTTCATATTTCAAAAGATACCGACAATTACCGACATAAGAGGCCTTTCATCCGCGGCTGCTCAGGAGCGCTTTGATCTTGGCCACGGGCGGAAACGTGGCGAGCAAAGCGCACAAGCTGATGGATCACGGGGTAGGGTGGGGAAGGTAAGGCTGGCCGGGCAGGAGGAGGAGGAGGAGGAACAGGCAGGAGGCAGACAGACACGGCGCGGAGGAGCGAGGCTACCAGACGGCGAGGGAACCCCGCGCCAGAAACCAACATCAAGTCGCGAGGACAGCTTCGGAGAACGGTCCGGAGACCACATGACCGTATACGCTGTAGGTAGTGCTCAAACCGCCTGGCTGAGGAGGGGAGCCTGGAACTGCGTACGCAGGGAGGTGGGGGCTGGAGGGAAGAAGGGGCACATGGCCCACTTGGCTGTCCGACGCAGAGTTCTTGAAAGAACAGCAGAAAGGGGTCTGTCAGGTCCTTAATGCTTTTCCTAGCACAGGTCGCTCACACCATTAGGAGACGCATTTAATGTGCCGCAGCGCAGCACCAAACCTGAATGACGTGCCATTTCAGCCCCCTGGCCGAGCCCCCGGAGGGGTCAATGACATAGACACGTGTTTGAGAAGGTTGATAGCCAGGCTTTGCTCTTGCCCGTGCCATTCTAATCCCCCAAGCCAGATCATTTATGGGACTTCCCACAGGGGCGGGGACCAGAGGAGCACTGGCCCCAGCTGGAAGCTGATTGGCCCGCAGAGTGCCTCCTCCCCTGTCACTTTAAAAATCAAGACATTTCATTGGCTAAATGATAAGGTCGGCCCCTCTTAAGCCCTCCAGCCTTAAAAAAAAAATCCTAGGATCAACTTCTCCATATAACTCCATAGCTGGAGGAACAAACTCGACCAAAGTCACGGTCCAATGGGAACAGGCACCGGAGATTTCAGACCCCAGATACCGCCACGACATTCATCAAACCCAAATCTTCACTCATTCGGACTTTATTTACTTTGCTCCCACCGTGACAGACTGCCGCAGAAAGCCATGGCCTTGAATAGCAGTTACTGGTTAGCGTTACGGCCTACAGTCCCTCAGGTAGCAGTGGTGGCTCGTGAGAAAGAGCGGGAAATGGGCTGCCCCGTCCGGGAGAGTGCGGCAGCATGCCACAGTGCTGAAACCACGACTCTGCGCGTGTTTACGAAGCCTCAGGAAATTCCAGGGCAGTCCTGCTCCGCAAAACTCCGATGCGGGCCCCCGTGACTTGAGAACACACAGGCCCAGCTGTCTGGCTGCCTCGCTTTAGTGTAAATAAATAAAGCGAGAACCTGATCTGCATACACTGCAGACCCCACCCCCACCCAAATACCTTAAACTTAAGCGTGAATCACGCCACCAATTTTACGGACACTTTCCTCAACATTTTCCGGTAAATTTTATATTCAGGGGATCTTCTTGGCCATGCAGCCTTCATTACCATACAACAGATGGTCCTGTAATCGCTAACCCTCGACTGGCTTACATTCGCTGAACTGTTTTTGTTTAACGATAAAGTATAATAAGCGATATGAGCAATCAAAACAAAAGTTTAAGAATTTTTTTTTCTTCCACAAGTTTTTACACTGCAGCTCAAATATTGGAATTTTAAATCAGGGCAAATTAATGTGTTGACAATAAAATAACTAAAATATCCTCTAGCGGCAAGTCTCCCAGAAAGGATTGAGGATTCCTCCGATGAAGGATTCAGGTTCAGCTCACCACCGACGTAAATCCGACATTCGGCAGCACCAAATACGCTACATCAATACTACGATAAAAGATTTTTACACATTTTTACACAGTATTAGAATAGATGATATAGAACCGCGTGACATAATTGCCTTAAATACTTTAAAGATATACCCATTTTGTTCAGTTTGCATAAGTGTTTTTATATAGTGCATTTTCTGGTACTTTCCCACAGCTCTGTGAAGAAAAAGCTTTGTTGTCTGATTAAAGGCATGTCCGCATTTTGATGATCGTGACTTCTCACTACAGATGGAATACACCTGTCTACTGAAACCGTTGGCCATCTAATTGACCAATGAAATGAGGTTTTATGAAGTCGTCTATTTAACTAGTGTTTATGTTTGTACTATTTAACATTGGCATTCGTGATGGTCGTTTGTACGGATTCCTTCATATCACTTATTTTAAAAACAATGTCGATAGCTAGATAACTAGCTAATCACTAATCGCTAATTGATAGCTAATCACTGTTAATTGTGAAAATAAAGTGAGATTAGTTTGTATCTTGTTGACACGGACATATTTTCCTCGCCAACAACAATCCACGCAAGTCCATTTAAAACTTCAACCAATCACAGAGAGCTGTGTAATGATAGGTATCCATTTGTGGTGCTATGGGTGTCTCTATGTTGTTTTAAGATATTATTTAAGTAGTCTCTGAGGAAATGCATTTTTTTCCCCCTCGTACTCACGAAATAATGGATTTTTGGAGATGCGTGTTTTTCGTTGGACAGCGACGATAAGCAATGATCAAGGAAAGATAGCAAATAGAGAAAATGATGACAGGACATATAAGGAAAATTCACAGAGCATTTGTTTCGAGGCCGTTCTACCAAAATCCGACCCCTCCACATTAAAAGCGGAAAAGCACAGGAATTAGCACCGCCTGGTCATGCATCATCAGGCCCGAGACGCGCCAGCGGATGCCCAGAACTGCGTGCAGGTCCAACGAAATGCGAGAGAAATGAAAACGTGGTGAACACGCAAGCCCCCTGCGGCCCCAGCTCGGAATGCTGGGTAATTAAGACAAAGACTGAAACGCGGGGCCAAAATGGAAAGAGATCCGTGCCCCGGTAACTGATATTCCCCTCCAAGACTCAGTCCGAATTAGCTGGATAAAAATAAAACCAAGAACAAGATGCCGTAACAGAAGCAGGCAGAGGATAGCACCTGCGTATAGGCATTTGCGGACTAAAACAGTACAAAAAAGGGATCTTACCAGTGGATGATGGGTTGGTCTGGTTTTACTTTACAGGTAACCAGCAGTGTCTCTTCTACACACTCATCGATCACAGATTTGACCTGGGGAGGGGGGGAACGAAAATATGGTTTAAGAACCCCGCGGTAATCATAACTCTTAGATGAACATTTCTCAGAGATTTATCAAGAGTTCTCAGGGTAATCTCCGGCTGTGAGCTCATCAGGGCAACTCATGTGCAGTAGAGACTGGGTGGCTTTGAAATATCACGTCCCGGAAAAAGGCCGTCGCAATGCGGAGACACCCATTTGGCATGGATCCGGTACTAAACACGGAAGATGTTAATATTCAGTAAGATCCAGACATGTGATTCTGACAGGGTATACCTCAGATTCTCCCGTTTACACTGTTAAAGGTGAGGCTTAATGTGGCCAGCTGTAGATATTCTGTTCTTTCGTAGTATAGCCTGGCTGTTCATTAAATCATTTTAGGGCTTAAACGAAACAGTCATCAATTGAGAGTCTGGCAGGCCCTTGCCTGGTTAACCAATGAAATGACAGGTTTCGTAGTCATGTGACAGAGGCCCACAATAAAGCTCACGGAACAGCAGCCCCGGGGCCCCAAGACAGACACCTACCTTTCCCCGTCTAGTACTTGCAGGCGCTACCAGTTCATATGTTGACAATTTGTCACCTGACAGCATCACTGCCGTCAGCATACAACGGCAAACTTACCAGAGCAGCCATTATTATGAGAATCATCGAAACCAATTAGCCATCATAAACACATTTTAACTGCCCCCTACAATTATTATTCAAAACATTACACCCCCCCCCCCACCGTGTGCATTACAGAGATGTAAATTTGCACTGAAACAACCACAGTAATACTGTATAATGAGACTTCAAAACGAGTGTCACTGTGTTCTCGTGAATGGGATTGAGCCATTACACACTTGCAGGCCTCAACACGAGACCGGCTTGATAAAGACACGTAATCATGCCAAGGAGGCCTGGGAGAAGATCACAGATCCCCTTATCTGGGGAAAGCTCACATTTTTGCTAGTTTGCTTGCAGTTTTATTATTACGGGATAACAAAGTGAAACTGCACCAGTTTATTCCTCTGCAGGGGGCATCCCACTTCACATACTTTGAACAAAAACAGGGAAGCAGTTTTACCATGTGCTCGTCGTCAGCAAACCAGCTTATACTGGGATTTTTCTAGACAAGGGTGTTTATTTTAATAGAGAACAATATTAATTGCTCAGAGTGTTTGAATTAAGAAATGTCAGCAAACGGCATCATGAAACAGACACCGATTCTGAGTGCTGAGCACCAACGCTGTTCAGCAGCAGTAACCCAGGCTGGAGAACACTGCCCCATACGCAGCAGAGCTCTGTAAACATGCTTTTCACCGGCTCCCACTGTCATCCGATCCCATTACTGGGCCCTATTAAGTCAGCACATGGCGGGGGGGCACAGAGCGCACGCACGCTCCGCTCACACAGCGACACCCGGCATCCGGGGCGACAGACCGGTGAGGCGGACACGCCAACAGCGTTAATCACCGCGCGATGAGACCACCTTGATCCCAGATACAAGTATATGCTTATTAGGCCTCTTATGGTAATAGAAGGCTAATGACTAAAATATGTCATACATAAATGGTTTGCAGTGGTTCAAACACCTGCATTGTAGGTGTTCCTCGATCTCGGGCATTAATAATGTGTTCACTACTCCCCCTCCCCCCCCCCCCCCCCAACAGATAGCAATCCGAATTAAGGAGCAGCAATGATTTGGATTCAGTATTTGACTCGCGAGGCTCAGTTTTCGGTTTAATGTCAAGCCCCCCCCCCCCCCCAACCCGTAAGTTTTCT
>JAODKL010000041.1:8113133-8144730 GCA_026780765.1 Petrocephalus schoutedeni
CCCCCCCCCCCCGTAACCCGTAAGTTTACTGCTACTCAGTGCTGGTGGAAGCTATAAGATGTCGACAGCGAGATGGACACTTTTAGACGGTCACATGAGCGTGACACAAGCGGACAAACTTAGCTGCAACCCCGCAGACGAGACTGTCTGATCCAGAGGAGAACCTCGCTGGTGCACCACCACCACATGCAGACCACTGTGCGACCTCATGTTTTTAATTCAGATTTTTCTTTTGTAGGGCATTATATTAGAATGTTGATTAGCTACATAAGGTCAAGCAGTCACTGCTCATCGCTAAACCACTGTGGAGAAAATGAGTAGTCGTTATGTTAGGATTTGGTGGCTTTTTTTAAATGAAGACCCCCAAAACTTCTGATTGGATGACAGGAAAGAAAAGAAATTAAATCAATTGAAGGATTGCAGTTCTTCCCTAATAAAACATCACTTGGTGATTTATTGCAGGCCGAACATTGTTGCAGCTGTAATTAGAAATGAATATTTGAAGGCAGCCTTTGGATAACTGTGACTGCAATTTCATAATTCGATATTCATGTCCCAGCTACTAATCTGCTGTTTAATGGCAGAGACATTTTAAACTCATTGTCTCCCGACTTGCATGTTGATCTTCGCATTATCCCAATAAGATTGTCCTCTGTTTCTTGTTAAGAAAGTCAGGCTTCACTTTGCCGGATGGGAGACAAACTTACAATCTCCCAATTCCCACTAGGTTACAGTCAAGAAATGGTCAAGTAAGGTCAAGAAATGGTTTCCATCACGTTATGTTTAACAAGATGTGAACAATTCAGATTTGAAACATTTTTCCTGTAACTTTTTAAAGCTCTTACCCACAAAGTGTTGTACTACAGAACTGTACCAGACGAGCAGTCATTTGATTGTGATACCTTTGGTTATAGACAATTTATCTAGCATATTAGCCGTTTTCTGTGCCTATTTGTTACTCACATAAGCATTTGGACGTGCCACAAAAAGAAAAACACTAGATATTCCAGGTTTCCACACCTCATTTCAGCTTTCCCTTTGGTACACATCAGCCCTAATGTTTCAAGAAAACAGCCGTTGTCAGAAACATCCAGATAATTCGAGAAAAACCAAGAAATTCAGAAAAGCAGTCACAGCTGAATGGTCCACATTGTCCCGGGATGGAGTGCACCCCCCCCCCCCGAACGCCCACCCATCCTCCCGCCTGTGTGCTGCCCTCCCTCCTGGGTCAGCGGCCTCTATTTACAGAGGAGCATCGACTGGCTCATCCGTCACACACATGTAGTACGCCCACATCGGCCTTCCTGCAGGTGTGGAGGGCGAGAGCTTGCCGACCGCCTACGTCACTCTGCGCACGATCATGTCGGGCCGGCCAGCCCAGCCCAAGCCCGGTGCTAACCAGGCCCACAGGTCAAGGAAGGGGAAGACGTTATAAAAAGAAGACGTCTCCGACTTCCTGCTGCCTCCTGTCACGGTGCCACTATGTGTAGAATCCACACTATTTGGAAAATCCCCGGCCGCTGATGGCGACCAAACACCCATCAGGGAGAGGGGCTTCGGAAACAAACCGCGCGTTCTCCAGGAGGCCGGCGCGCCTCTACTTCGCCCTACCCGCTCTGGCATAGTTTTTCCCGGAACATGAAAATACACCGTGCAATCTTAGGACCTTGGCATGCCGCGGTCGTCTTACAACCAGATTAATCACGGAGAGATGCCACTGCGGACAGTACCACGCGCAGGCGGGCCTGGCCGCGCAACGGGCGGATCTGAATAATTCATTTCGGCCTGGCACATTTCGACAGGGATAGGGGGTGTATCCTTCACTTTCCCGCCCCCCCCCAATCTGTACCCAAGCACCCACTTGTTAGGCAGGTGGGAAGGTCGGCATATGCAGGATAAATAATGTACTTCAACATTCAGCGACAATTAGCGGCGGCGTCAGGGGCGACAGGCGGCTTCAGTGGGTAGCGGTGTATAAAAGGAGGGATCCCTGGGTGTCCTCAGGCTCCCCCCCACCCCCCCCCCCCATCCGGTATCAGCAGAGACGAGAATGAGGCCACTCCACCAGACGGCAGCGCCTTTCAAAATTACAGCGCCCGTTTTTAATAACAGCGGCGCGATACAACGGCTCGCCCCACGCGCCCCCCGCGCCGAGACGCACCGCGCGCCACAGAGACACCGTCGCACTGGGATTTCTGCTTGCAGGCATTTTAAAAGCCGCCGCCGGCCTGGCGGGTGAAGGATGGCAGGTTCTGTGATATGATTCTCTGTGACATGAAACCTCTACCATCTCCCAGCTCCCTCTGCCCCCCTTCCTCCCAGAAAGCTTCATTTGAACATGTGCCAAGACTGCAGAAATGAAGATATAACTGATGCCCCACCCTCACCCCCCCGAAGCCTTAAAACGACACATGCTTATTTCTGCAGAAGTATTTAGCTCGACTCCAACAAACAGCTTGATAAACAGGAAGCAAGTCCCTACTGGTCTGGTGTCACCAAAGTGGTTTAGGAAACCAAGCAGTGCCCCCGGTGGCGAAAGCACGTCATAGCATCCTGGGAAACAAGCCGCCTTCTGTCGCCTCTTCAAACCCGCGGCATTCCTTCCTTCCAACGCAGAGCGTGATGTGAAGGCCCAGCTGGGCTGGCCGCCACGTGCAAACGTCGCCACCAGCCCGCTGCTGGGCCGCAGACGCACAAGGGGCTGTCTGACACGCAGTACTGGGGAAGTTACTCACAAAAGAAGTCCATTACAGACAGATGTGGAAAGCACAGGTCCAGAACATACAAGTCCAGACCAAGGTTTTGCTTCAACCGACCAGTTGAGTATAAAGAGTGACAATCAGAGTGCTCAACCTGAGCCTTCCACGTCTGCCTGTAATGGATTCCTTTTGTGAGTAACTTCCCCAAAACTGCTGACACGTCCCCGGCTGTGACTCACCGAGGGCGCATCCAGAGAGAGGCGTCGGTTTGCCACAGACACCCATTTGGGGGCAGCTAGCTGCTATGCGTCCCCCTAAAGGTCACTTTCGAGATTGCACTTATCAGCTCAGAAAACAATGCATTCTTCAGTAAGGGGCCCACGGTTTCCTGAAATATTTCCACATAAGATAAATTCCCAGAGCAGAAAATACATTCTTATAGTCTGCTCTATCACTGGTAGCCCACACATTCATTTTGCGCATCTATAAAAAGATAATCCTGACTCGTCCAATCACATAAGACCGCCTTCGTTACAAACGGGAAATACCGTAAGCTGGCGTCTTCCTACAAGTTGCGGGGATTTTCCCACTGTGCGAGCACACAAACATGGAGATGCCTCACGACTTTTTCACCAGTAATCCCCATCAGGCATTTTTCACAGCTTTATCTGAGGACTTAGTAACGTAAACTTTCAGCGCCGCCTTTCCGTGGTCGGGCTGCACAGACGGCGGGGGTGCGTTGATGACGTTCATCAACATCGGCGGTGCCCAACGAGCACGTGCGAATCCCCGAACCCCCAGCTTGTAAATATCGAATCTGTCACAGAAACCACTGACCTGGTTAGACCAATGGGTTTTCAGTAATGCTAGGGGCGAGGGGGAGGGACTAGGCTGTGTAGCCAATAAGAGGTGGGCAGCAGTGGGAATGACATTGTGAGGTTTTAATTGGCCTCCACACCCAAAGCCCAGATGCCACTGACCTGTAAGCATCTAACGCACAGTGAGTGAACATAAGTCATCCAAACTTTTCACCAGGATTTCACCAGTGTACTACAGTGAACGCTAGCAGTTACATTTGCATCCATTCTAAATTTTATTAAACAGTCCAAAAATGTATTGAAAATATTTTAATCTACACGTGTAATTCATACATTAGTCTTGCTCCACTGGGCTGTTATATTAAGCTTAGCAAGGAGCTACCAGCGATCATGAAACTAGTAGCTAAAGGCTAATACGCAAGACCTTCATTACGTCACGCCTTTATAAGCATTATGTAAACAGTCGTAAACTTGTCAATAACCGCAGCCTGCATGGTGACATGAGTTACAGAGCCCTGCATGCGCCGCGCCTCTGCGAGCCGAGAGTAATGATTTAGCGCGCCGCGGCATCGCGGCGGTCTTGCGCAAACTTTATCCGAGGCGCGAGACGCGGCGCTGACTGACGGACGCCACGCCTGCCAATGGGCCGCCAATCTGGGTGACTTTAATTAAAGGGGCAGGCCAGGCTGCCTCCTGGGCCGTCGGTGAGTGGCAGGGCGATGGGAACTGATGACATCAAGATGGCAGCAGGTGCCGATCCAGGAGTCTTATGGCCTGTTCTAAGGAGACAGAAATACCCGCGACCGGGGCACAGACAGACAGTGACACACGTGCAGCTGTCTAAACACCGCTGCTGTCGCTCCACCTCCCGGGGGGAGCACACTCCCTTTCTGTCTGGCCGGGGGAACGCAGGGTCAGCCCCCCCCCCCCCCCCCCCCACGGGTGGGGGATAGCGGGGGCCACGTTCGTTTTTGGCGTGCTGTTGTGTCTACAGGGTGACCCCGGTTGAGACCTCGTACGGCCTGGCCGGGGTGAGGAGGGCAGTCTGCCTCCCTAGAGCGAAGGTCAGTAGCTACACCGCACGCATTTCCTGAAGCAGTTTCTGCCGGCACACGCATGCCTAAAGGCCAATTACCACAGAGTCCAGACGGGCATGATGGCAGAGAATGATTTGACAAGTAAAAGCACTAAGAACACATGATGTAGCCCCCCCCCCGCCCCACCATCTGATAAGACTTCAGATAAAAGGCAGCTTACTACAGAAGCCTGCCAAAACTCCTCCCTTCATGTTTAATTATCAGATCAACTTGTTGAGATTCCCAGGGAGAGCAGGAACGCATCGTTTACATCCCCCTCTGCCTGGCTCTCAAACCTCCCTCAGCCTCCACAAAGATTCAGCTAGACAGAGGATTTTTTTTTTGTTTCGTTTATCCGCCTAAACCTTTGCTCAACCAGAGGGAGGATACTGCAACCAGCCCGGTTTGCCGGTGCCTGGAGTAGGCAGTGACTTCGGCGCATGCTGTCAGCTCAAATCTCTTTGCGGTGCGAAATGCTAAAATGTGGATTGGACTCATTGTGACCCTAATGACACTTGATTCCCTTTTCGCCCGGCCCGTCTTGCCGTGACACAAAGACGCGTGTAGAGGTGAGAGCGAGCCTGGCAGAGAAGGACAGCCACCTGCAGCACTGCCAATGCAGCTGGCTGGTAATGTCCCTTGCTCAAGTGGCCACAGATGTCACTATTCTGCTGAAACTGGGCTTGAACCCGTGACCTTCCGAACACAGGCACGGAGGCCGGGCCCACAGAGCCCTGATAAAGAAACAACAAAGCATCAGTGCTTTAAAAAGAAATAGATAACAAGTGTATATTCTGACCTGGAGAACACTGTGGCTCTCTGGCTATCATGCGTACATCCCATCTTCCATCACTGACTCACCCCGGCAGTTATATAATACTTCCTTTGCGGGGACGTTTTCATCTCTTGGTCATGGTCCCATCAAGACGATTTTGGAAGTGTTGTTTTGTTTGTTTTTAAACAGCAAAACATGCACTGGTGCTGGTGTTTTTTTATACAGTGTTAGAAGCACCCCTGGACGGCATTTGGGGAGGTGAAATAAAACGTGGCAGAAATCTGGCTCACTTTAGAATTTCACGCGAGTGTCAGGCCGAACCGACCGACCGGGCCACGTGCCACACACTCAAGGGGTATTCTCAACGCACTTTAGTGCATCCCACGTTGCATGCTTATGGAGAACTCTGAATTATTCTGCCAGAAAAATCACACCACTTGACAGATTTTTATTGTCATCCTTATTCCCCCCAGATGCCTTTCAAACGCTCTACAGGTATCTCCCTGTGGAGAGATACACAGGGAGATACCAGTTGATGCCCCCCCCCTCCCGGCACGATTTTCACCACGCTGCCTCCCCCCGCGTTCAGAATTCCGAATCAGAAACCTCTGAGAAGTCAAGGATCTTGGAACAAACCGGCACGTCGCGTAAATCATATGCATTCTCTTCTTCACGTCTCAAGATGCAGCAACTTTAACAAGTATAATGAGCGTATGGAAGCATTAGAGCTTCTAACGAGGACCCACGGCCCAACGCCTCTGATTCTTCGGAGACTGTTCGCCCGCGACCAGCTCATTTGTTTTACGGAGCAGAGTCGCTTAGAACGTTACGCTAATCGTAGCGTTTGTTTACCGATGGAAAGAGCGTGAGCGGCGTGACATTAGATCGCTCATAAACCATCAGCATCCCGGCGACCAACACTAACGAAGTGCCGTTAATTAGTTCGTTGGCTTGCGAAGCATCGCATATTGTGGTCATTAATCATGAGCAAATCTCCTGAAACGTGACCCCAGAGTACGTCTCCAAACAATGGCGGCGTGTATTTAAGTATTCATTTAGTGCTTTTAATCCCCCCCACACCTTTTCCCTGCGGCGCCTCGCCCTTGTCGCGGCTACCTGGTAACGCGCCACGTAATTAGGCGCATTCCCATAACGAGAGGCCTAGGGCAGAGGTCCCGAGATGCATTGTGATTTATAAAATAGAGAAAACACACACACACCCACGACAGAACATCCAAGGTTATCTGAAGGGAAGACGTCGGTATGGCAAGGCTTCTGTATAAGACAGAGTTATAAATAGATTAATGAGACTCAGCGAGGGAGGGAGGGGGGAGGGCGAGAGGAAGGGGGGGGGCACGCATTACAGTCATGCCACATTCATACCATTTCTTTAACTTTCAAAAAGTTTCACTTTTTTACAAATAAGACATCCAAGCTACAATTAAGCCAGGAATGGAAGGAGACGGCGAGAACTCGATAGCAATGCGAGCTGTGAAGACCGGCGGAACGCCGAGGTTAGCGGCTCTGGGCGACCCGGCTTCGCGCGTCAGCCGATAGCTAGCGGGAGTGCGGCGGACAGCCGGCGTAACCGTAACTTTAGCCGCAGCGTATGGAGAGATGACGGTACGACTGCCAGCTGGGTTTCTGACGCGTCAGTCGGGCCCAGACCAGGACAGCCATGCCGATGGGGGGTGTGATATCCGTGCCGCTGGGAGGAGATGACGCTTCGCTATTTTTAGCAAGTCCCCCCCCCGTGCCGCTCGGTGACATGGATCATCGACAGCAGCAGAAGGCCCGAGGCGAGCAATGCTACAGACAGTGACCTCCGGCTAAACTCCTCGTTGGCTCTGAGGGTGTTACCGGGCTCTGGGGTGCCGGTCGACGCGGCCACCCCAGACGGGCACACGTGGCTTCCTGAAAGCAGTCACCCCCCCCACCAAAATAAGTAATAAAATCCCAGTCCCACACACCTATTGCTCTCAATATGTGAATGAACAGCTCACCAATGCACCGTTAATGCATCAACAGAAATTATGGGTATAAATATAACCATTAGGAAGCAGATATAAGAAGGCGCATGGATATGCAGCGAGGTAAAAGCCGGGTCATAAAAGGAAAAACACAACATTAATTTGACTAATCTCCTGCACTGCATTTGAATG
This sequence comes from Petrocephalus schoutedeni, assembly GCA_026780765.1. Lineage (NCBI taxonomy): Eukaryota > Metazoa > Chordata > Actinopteri > Osteoglossiformes > Mormyridae > Petrocephalus > Petrocephalus schoutedeni. The sequence goes on from JAODKL010000041.1 coordinate 8,120,664, forward strand.
TATTCTGCTTTAGAAAACACTGCAGGAAGCCTGGAGTCTTGAGTGCAGGGAGACTAATGTCACTGCAGTTACTAATTTTGCAGTATGAACTAATCCCCTGTGAGCCTGCATCCCGCACTTTATCAAGCGCGCCACACTAAAATCGGCACAATCCGCAGCCACCATAATCGCGTCTGTCAAACCAATTATAGCACCTCTTCTGGGGCTCCCCGTTACTCAGAATTTTCTGGTATCCAAACATTTACCCAAAACAAATAAATACATGCATATCATCCCTGCCGATCCAGCACTGTTATTAGCAACCGGGTCACGCTGTTAGCAGGTTTCAACACAATTCTCCCTGAACGGTCACGTGACGCTAATTTCTCATTAGTGTGTTACATGGTTTTGAATTGGATCTAAATAAATATTATTGAGAAACAAAACCTATTACACTATAACCATTTTGCTTCTGTTCTAGTGAGGCCTAACCTGGTTCAATTTGTAACCCAAACAAGGATTTTGATGGTACAAATAACTGGTTACTAGGCTAATCAAGTTAAAATGATAGCTACTGTATGGGCAAGTGATTTCATAGCAGAGTATCCAGTGTCCATCTGTTAATGAGAAATAATCTTAATACAAATGCATGAAATCCCTGCCAGGCATTTTTGCATTAGTGAAAATAAAAGTAGCTTAAGAAGCTTGTTCCCTGAACTCAACCTCAACTAAGAAAGTGAAGTATTATTTTGAAAATGACACAAATACCGATAGTGGGTGTAGGTTGCAAAAGAAAAAAAAAAAGAAAAAACCATGAAGATGATCTGATCTGATTGGACAAACCATCACCAAAACAAACACCAACTTTGGTAGCTAAGGTTACCAATCGACTTTTTACATATATAATTTGTTCTTTTTAATGAAAACCATTATTACCGTGTGATCCTCCATGAGACTCAATTGCCAAACAGAGTTCAGTTGGTCACCGAGTGCAACATTTTAACAGCCCTGTCCAAAGCAGTCACACGAGAGCCGTTAAAGAAAAACAACACCCAATGGAAAAACGATACGCCTCCGTGGAAGTCCTCCACGCATCGTTCGATCTCATCTGGTTCTTGAGTGACCCGTGCAAAATGAAAGTCCCTGGCAGGGCTTAGCCCTGGGCCTCCTCAGCCGAGCAGCACGGAGCCACGGGCGGAGGAACCCACCCCAGAGCCCAAACCCTCTTCCTGCGTGGCCGGCGGAGGCTCCACTGCTTATCACTTCCAGACCTCGTTGAGAAAGACCACCGAGAGGAAGGGCCTTTTCTTTGTCGCCCGCCCTTCCCTTCTGCGAGGCGAACTGCGAAAGTCCTGGCTGGATATTGTCCTGCTAGCGAGGCAAATAGGAAGTGCGAGCAGAAAGGAGTCACAGCCGGGACAAATTTAACGGTAGGGTCTCCCTCCCTTTGACTCGCGCGCTGCTGTCTGTCAGCCCAGGGCCTAAGAGAAGTCAACTGCGCAGTCTCTGAAAAGTGGCGCAGGACGGCACGGTCATCTGTGACGACAGAGTGCAAAGGCCCAGAAAGACCTTTAATGTTTAGAACCAAGCAGAACCGGCGTTTACCTCAGACAAAATTTTTACCAGTGATAAAAGCAACTCAATAAACAACTAAAAATAAAATAATAATAATAATAATAATTCTAAAAAACTACTATTACCACCAGGAGAAAAAATTATATTTACACGATTTCACATGATAGATTATGAAAACGTAATCATTTCCAGCTTCATATAATACAAGGATGCATTTACGAACACTATTTCCACTGACAGACAATATACCTTCCTGGTGATTTTCCAGCAGAACGGTATCTGGTGAGAACCAGCCTTCTGCCCGACGCATGTCTTCATAAAGGATTCGAGCAGCTTTTACAGAGTGCAGCCCGTCCCCAAGACAAAGCCCTCCACAGAGCGAGCGAGCACCGGAGCCGCACTCCCGCCGGCCGCGCCCGTCTCCATCCCTTGACGTTTCCGCGTTAATCGCTTTAGTTTATCCCGCTCGACTGTGTGTGAGGCAGATGTTTGTCAGGGCACAACCGTCCCCCGCAATTCACGTCGCACTAAGTAAGATTAACCACTTTTTCTCCCTCCCCATGTCCTAATTCCTAATCCTAGAAAACAGTGGATTGTCGGGGGGGGGATAAATGGAGCACATCAAAGATCCCCCCCCCCCCCCCCCATACAAGTCTAATGCTGTACAAATCGGGCAAAATACACATGAAAGCTCACACTCCAATAAGCATTATGCAGCATTAACAAAACATCCTGCAAGAAATATTATGATGGAAACCATGTATTAATATATAATTATAATATATATATTATTATAATATATTAATATTGATAGTCACACAAAACAGCCAAAGGTCACTGTACTACTGACACACCTGCTCACCAGAAATAATGTCTAAGTTGCCCCCACATACCCTTATAATGTCATAACCAATACAGTTGGCACCAGGCCATTTTATCTACACTACACTTCCACTACCATTTTCCTATGTTGATTTCAGGCAAGCACAAAATAGGTAACACACTCCAAATGAAGGGGTATCACAGGAAATTTTCATTCGCCGGTTTCTAAATCAAATCATGGTATGCGCTTATTTAGCTTAACACGGCTAACAGGTTGGCGCGGTCGTTGCCACGGGGAGCGTCTTCAAACAACACGGGTGCGACAGGCACACAGTACTTGTCCTATTGGCGAGGCGAAGCTGTCCGTTCATTTGTTCTCTTTGACTTGCATCTTGTCGAGCGTAGCCACAACAAATTAGAGCAAACTAATCATTACTTCATGCAACAGCTATTGTCGGAAGTACTTGATCTTCTTCAGCTCAGCTTAGGATTTAATCCATCCTAGAACTTTCCCTAGTTTACCCTAAAGGAACACTAGACTTTCAGTGATGGATCAGAAGTTGCGTTCAAAAATCAGGTGTCCATTGTATACTAAACAGACCAACCAGTTAGTCTCTACCATAGTGATCATGAAGTAAGATCATGAATTTTACGAAAATTTGGCCCCACCAACAACCTCTTGAAAACCAGCAGCAATTTTCATGAAAAACAGTTGGACACCAACACTAATAACCTCAGGAGTTACAGATGTCTTAGGCAGAAATATGTTTCACTGTAAATGGAGGATGCCACAGAAAATATACCGTTTACTGAAGACTGCAGATATCTTGGACAGACGAAAAGTTGATCAGATAGAGAAAGTTCTCTATTGTGTTTGGGGCAGGAAATGTGAAATTGTTTTGTACTTAGTGGGCCTTTTTTCTTCTACCAAAGTTTGACCACGCTGAATGGTCATCCTGTTCATTTAATGACCATGTGCTTAGCTGGCCACATAGCATGTCCATGACAAGTTTTGAATGACTAGCTATTGGCTTTTCATATTATTCCACGCAAACAGGATCAGTTATCAGTTAAACACACAAGCCATGATGATGCTGAAAATCAGCATACCTTAACAGTCAACCAAATCAATGAACCAGCTGCACCATCCAAAATCAATACACTTCTTACTAGTTGTCTTCTGCTGTTATTTTGTCCTTCAATAAACATAAAAAATGTAAACGTTGCAGGACAGGATAAATATTCCAGCTTGCGCAGTGGGCGTTAACCAGACAGCTACATTTAAATCAAAGCTCAGTGATTTTATTCTCCTTAAGAAGGAGCCTTAAAGTGTGACACTTGTGTGTACCATCAGCAACAAATCCAATTAAGTATGGAGCTTTAGGTACAGAAAAAAAATTAAGAAATAAGACTGCGGCTTCTCCATCTGCTGACATTTCTGATCACACGCTTGTGATGACTTATAGGTAAAGAGCTTCATATCTATTCGTGACATGGTTCATCTGCTCCCACGAACCCAAAAGCAACACCTGACATCTGGTGTCACAGCTTTAAGAAATACAAAAAATAATAAATGATGCAAATTTGATTTAGAAATGCAGGTCTGGGGTGAAGTCGTACATACCTGTGTGAACGCCAAACTTCGCGCACCTCCAGTGCCCGCCCCCCGGGCCTTTACATATCAGGTGGGGGACGTCCCTCTGGGGGTCCACGCCACGGACTGTGTCTGTTGGAACTGAAACAAAGACAAGGAAAGACATGAGTCCAGTAGGCAGTCTGCAGCAACATGGCCCAATAATCGTGGATGACAGGCGGCTTCTCCAGAACATAGATGTCGTCTTTCCGGAGGCCAAATGCTCTGCTCGGTCCGCCTGACGGCGACGCATTACAGGTCAAACCCAATTATGTCGCAAAACGGCTTGCCGGGACGCTCCCGAACAGTCAGGTACCCGCTCTCAAAGTGCGGCCGCAAGTCGGAGACACTCTTCGAAAAACGGTCGCATTTCGTGCGGCCGTGAGAATCGCTGTCGGTATCAAGGGTGACGTCAGTCCGGCACCGAACCTTATCCGCGGAGCTCACGACCCGGCCGCAGATCGAAGGATAAGCCCGTTAACGGGTGAGCTCTCTTTAACCTGGGACAACGGCCCCTGTCGGGTTCCCAGGAGCGAGCATGACCTGACCCAGTGGCCACTGCCCCTCACAATGTGCCAGGGAGCCTCTAGGTGATAACATCCACTATTCTCAGCCAAGACACAAGCCAACCACCCATCAAGTGTTAAAGACCTCCACTCCATCATTAGCGAACAGGATAACTGCGAAAGATCTGCTTATTCAAATATGTTGATACACACTGACAAAAGATTATCAGACACCGAAATTTAAAAAAAACACAGCAAAAATATAAATATAATATCCAATACACAACTGGTCCACTCCAAGGTACAATGCTTCAGCTATAGTCTCCGATAGTGCTATGGTCTGGAGATCACGGCCCCGTGTAGAAGTAGAAGGCCCAAGTCACACGCGTGTCTGGCGTCTGGGGGACGGCCTGCACCCAACCCCGCAGGCATCTCAAACCTCCTCTCCTTGCTATTCACGAGTGGGAGCGGTTCCATTCATCTGAGACTCCGGGGCTAAATTCGGCAAAACCACATGGCCGAGGCATGACATTCCTTCAGCTGAAGGACACCCTCCAAAAATCCTGAAGGGCAAGTATCTGCAGTCAGGCATTCCGAAAGATCAGCGAGCTACCGTTTAATGGTGATGGGCCAAACCATCCACGATATTCCAGCCCGGCCGTTTAACATGGCACCCATGCTGTGTGGCTTAACACGCCGGGTTTACAGATGAAGATTGAGCGTGGATAATGTCGAGATCTCATAGCACGGCCTCACGCGTGTATTTACAATTACTACATGTTCGAGGTGCATGATATTCAGTATAGCCACGCGACAGGTGCCTTAAGGCCCCCATTTAGCTAGTTAGAAATGTATCATGGTGGTCAATAGCCTGCGCATATTTAAAAAAGGAAGTATCTAAAACAAAAGAGTCGCAGTAACTGCCGCCTAGGGGTTGCAAAATCTTTTGGATTCTTTACTTTAGCAATACAAATGACCCATGTTAAGTGGTCCTTTCAAACTATCCATGTTAAAATATCAGCACAGTTACAAAGTCATCTATTGTGAGACCTGCAGCCATTTTAGCTGTGTGCTAATCATTTGAATATTTGAAAATGTATATATATGAAGTACAAACACTGCAAGAACATTCCTCTCGCAGAAATATGATATTCCAATATGCAGAAACGACAAATCGGCAAAATAAACATTTACAGGGGAAATAAATGTACTGGAAAATTTGTTTCTGGTGACGCACTTCACTTTGCTGGCAAATCTGGATGGGGGTAAACAAGAACTACAGACAATCAATGCCGAACGGGAAGACGGAACAAGGCCGACTTCTCACAGAGCACCCTGGAGAATGTACTTACACACTTGCAACACTTTCACAGTCACGCTAATACCGTGGAAAGAGGCGGGACTAGAGGGCTGCACCCAAACCATGTCAGCGTACGGCTGGCGCATCGGCAATGCGGTGGCCAAGCGAGCTCCTTCCCGAAAACGTGCATTTATAATCAGTTGTGTGAATGGGGAGCCGTCAGGATTTTCCTTTGGCTGACGTCATGTGATCCATCAGGCTCCTCCCATGGCACCCAAGCCCGGCATGAAATCCTCAAGGAAATTAAATGGCGCTGGATGTGTCAAGACCCCCGAGCCGTGACCGCGGCGGAAGGCGTGCCCCCTCCCAGCGGCCCCGGTGATATCCCGCCCCCCTGGATCCCAAAGGCCATCACACACACTTGTGTGTGAGGTAAGATGAGTGTGAGGTAAGCATCACATTTTGTGGGGGGGGGGGGGTTATCCACTGTCTGAAGGCCGCTGCTCCCCTCCATCGCCATGCCGTCCATTTTGCTCCGGTGAACGCAGGCAGAAAAACGGGGATGTGCAGCGTGAATTAAAAGGCGACCCCCCCCCCCACACGGGGCCCCACACCTGCCTTAGACTCCCCAGAGAGCCCCTTAGCCGCAGTGCTGGGTCAGGGTGGGGTGGGGCATTCATTACTTGGCCTATCTTACCAATTTTCAACCCCCCCCCCCCCCCCCCCCCCCACACACACACACACACACCCACACACACACACACACACACACATTTCTCATAAGCTGTTTTTCCCTGGGTTGTGAAAAATCAATGTGCTCCACGCTGCAAACAGTTCATAATGACAAGAACAGGGGGAGGGAGAGGTGGGGGGCACAGACTGCAACAAAATTGATTTGTTTAAGTACAATAATGGGGCTCTGCGGCATCTTGTTCCGCAGCCCCAGCGTCGAGACAAAGGCCGCATGTCACGGCGAAGCTCCACCGGCAGAAGCCAGGCAAATGGGAGGTATTTAACAAAAAAAAAAAGGTGGCGATCTGGCCATGAGATTCCCGCGGAATTCTGCCAATTGCTGTCGACGATGGGGGGGGGGGGGGAACAGGAATACCGCGGCTGCTGGGAAGCATCGCGCGGGTTTGGCGGGAGGATAATAGCCGAATGAGAAAATCCCCAGCAAACGGAGCGTTCAGCGAGTGCAGGCGGCTTCGCAGAGCATGGTGTCACCATGAGCCACCGGGCATGCGCAGAAGACACACACACACACACACACACACACACACACACACTGCGGAGGTGCGGGGAGCTCCGCATACAACAAGCGTTTGGACACACACGTCGAGACAGGTCGACGGTGATATCAAGCACCCGGCCGGCCATCATGAAAAGACGTGCTCATAAACCGGTGATGTCATGCCCCCCCCCATGGCGAGGCATGCTCCTTCCTTCCTACCCTTGACAACCGCCACACACAGACGTAAACACAGATACCAGTGTGATGGTGGCACACTCTTTCTCCCACTCTCTCCTCTGCTGCGGGCCGACTTCAGAGCGCAGGGACGCACACGCGTGTACACACACACACACACACAAATAAAGAGAGAGGGCTTGAAATCACTGAGGCAAAACGGACCATCAGAGCTAGATAACAGCGTGCGGCCCGCGCCCCCCCACAACCCCCCAGCCCGTAGGAGAGCTTTGCTCCCGCGCCCGAGTCTCCCAGCTTCTCTGCGGTCCGGCTGGCTGGACCTCCAAGGCCCCCGCCCTGCTTTGCAGGAGGTCTCCCGGCTTAATTGGGTCCTTGTGGAATCAGCCCCCCCCCCCCCCCCCCACCCTAGAGACAGCCAGCATCCTCACGCTGCGCCCACCTCCCAGCGTAATAAAGTGGCCCTTGGGCGGTCCTCAGCCTCTTGTGAAGTGGCCCTCACAACCCCCCCTTAGGTATTCTCCAGCCCCTTTTCAAGTGGCCCTTGTGGATCTCACTGGCCCACCGACTCCCCGGGTTGGATGCCGCGGGTCTGGGAAGCTCACACCTCTAAACCCGCTTCTAACCAGACATTAAACCGATTAAGCACCAATATAAAGAGAATTTCCGTTTCTGTGTCAGAAATGTGCGCGCAAGGAATCGATAACGTTACAGATTGCGAGGAAGGACGCGATCTGGGCAGGTAGAGATCGCACGACCGGGAAGTCATGCGAATCAGAGACGATGACACGAAAGTGTTTTTTTTAATTGCCATCGCACGAGGCCCCGTGACCCAGCGATTACCTCTGTGTGAGGGCCTCACCCCTCCAACTGAAAGACAGCCTTGGTCACTGCATTCACCCTGCTTCCTGCTGTTGACAAGCTGAAGGCATTTGAGGTAATCCCAGATGTATATCTTGGCTTTGCAAGATGGAATCTTCAAAACGAAACGTCCATCCCAACAATGATGTAGGCCGCAGGAGTAAAAGGAAACCTTTATACATTGGCAAATATACAGTATATACACTCTCACACACACACAAACGATGATATAATCACACTCAATGACGTCGTTGTCCATGACATGAAGAATGTCGTCAGTTTGGAAGGAGCTATTCATGGACTGAAGATTAATCTCAAACTACACAGTGAGACTACACAGCGCAGTAAGGTCCCCCCACTACCACCCAGGTGGTTTCCGTACGCTCTCTTCGCTTCGCCATCATGTCTGCAGTGCCCCGTGTTTACACCACAGCTCCTGAGATTGTCCCCCTCCCAATCAACATGCTGCAAAATGCACGTGGAAGAGGACCCCCTTCCTGCCGTTCCCCGAGACGCACCGGGGCGTCAGCGCAGTAATTACGCACCTGTTGGTTCTCCCGGGGCAGGAACAGCAAAGGGGACAAATCACACTCCGATCTGCAGCACTAACCCAGGTAATTTGCTCCACGCTGCGCCAGCTACAATGTCTTGTTTATTCACAGAGGGAAAAAAAAACCCTGCACCCAAAAGTCACACACCAAAGCCGTTTGAATGAACTTTCGGTTTTGTGTGTTTTATTCATCTCCCGAGAGAGAGAGAGAGAGAGAGAGAGAGAGAGAGAGGGCGCTCACCATACAGAAGTAAGCGAGACAGTCACCGATCACAGGGACCATCCACAGTTTGCATCAGTAGACAGGTTCCACCGCTATGGAAAGGCGGAACTCACCTGACCACAGTGACAGAGGGCGCCTCCCTCCCACACACACAGCCAATCAGGGTCAGCCTGAAGGGACCACATGTTCCAGCACTACCAAACAGGAGGAGGCCATTCTTAGATTTGCCTTTTTTGGAAGGAAACCGGCTGCTCTGAAACTGATATTTAGATCAATGTGTTTCACAGGAACACCTAGAACAGGTCTGAGGGAACAGCGTGCTACCTCACAGAAGACACTCGGATAAATCATCATAATTTTAAAAACCTGCAAGGTTGTTTTTTTTTTATGTGGGTCTTACATCCAGAAATATCCACCAGACGTTGAAAACTTGGGGAGAAGTAGAGAGAGAGAAGGATTTAGAGTGAGGTACGGGGAGATGGAGAACGGAGCGGGGGAGAGGGAGCGAGAGACTGTTCCTTAGTACATCACACACGCTCCGATGGGACCTGAACTCCACACTCCATTTCCTACTCTGACATCTGAACACTGTAAACACTCAAGGGCGAGTACACAGAGCGGCACACTTTTAATCAAGATGTTTACTCAAACAGCCCCCATTATTACTTATTCATCTGCTAATTGTTGGGCGGAAAAGGGCTGGGAATTTTAAAGGCTGTACTATTCAGTTTAGTTCAAACACTGGTTGGGGGGCGGGGGGGCTGTCTGATAAACTGCATGGCCGCCTTATGGTTATGGTGGTACTCTTGATTTAAAAAAATATATATATATTTTATATATACACACTTCTGTACTTCGTTTTATAACAGTTTCAAATCATGTCTTCTGCAATCATTCAATAATAAACTAATTAGATTCCCCCATGACAATTATGATACCATCACTCCAGAACCTACAAGTCATATTTTTATATTTAAACCCAAAATTGCTGAACCCAAGAACATTTCTCATGTTAAAAAAAATGATTTAAAATAAATTGGCAGTAGTTCGTCTGTGAGACTTCATAATGTAACAACTACAGACGTCATGTCTGATTCCCTTTAAGTTTCCTGGGCCTCAGTGTGCAAGGCCTCTTTACCCAAATCGGGTATTTGGCTGTGCTGAGTTATACCATCTAACGAGAAGACAATCAGTCAAGTACACGGGACCTGGCGGGAAGTCGTCCCCGAGGGCTGTGCAAGGCGCAAACAACTCTGCAGGCTCAACATGGGCCAGAGAGCTCATTTCAAATTAATCTAAATCGCTTGGTAAAAAAAAAAAAAAAAAGGGATCCAAACACATGCTGTTTAGCAAATGAGTGTTTTCTAAACTTCGTGTTTTACGCTAAATGCCATCAATTACCGGGCTGAGGATGTACTACAGTATACAAGGGGAACGTCTCAATGAGTCCGATTTCCTTTAGAGACGGGACGCGCGAGTGGGTCCGAGTCCTTTCCGCAATGCCATGGGGCTGCCTCATTCCCACATCTAATGAGCCTAGAAGTGGATTAGCCTGTCGAGTCCGTGCCAGGCTCTGTCCGCGCTCTAAGCAAACAGGGTAGCCGCCATGATGCAGGAGGTATCGCTTAACATATCAGCTACCGCGGCCCTCAGCGGATCCCGTCGACTGCTAAACACCTCACATAATTCCTCGACCATTGAGCCGGAAATGGAAAGATGCTTAAAAGAGAAAAGGAGAGAACGAGAGGAAGCGACTAGTGCTGACGTTCAAACCAAAGGCTTAAGAGCAGCAAGTCTGCTTCAAGGATCAATTTCACAAGCACACTATCTGTTCAGCACGGATCTAGCTATGTATCAAATAACCTGGATACATTCCCCCCCAAAATACATTTATTTAAATCTACCAAGATCACATGTTCCTTTTTAGACATAGCTAGGAGAAAAACAGTATTTACAGTATAGTATAGTATATAGTATAGTATTATTCTTATTATTATTGTTTAGGGTAGTAATGTTGGTGACTGTTAACCGAGACAAATTCTTAGACTTTTGGTGAACATTGTGAGGTTGCTCAGAGATTGTTAATTTAATACATAAAATGAAAATACAGAATTAAAACTAAATTTTCCACCAAACTTTTAGATGTGAGCAAAAGCACATGGAAAGTACTTAAAATACATGCTTTCTTATTTCTAGCTGAAAATAAGAATTGGGTCTGTCTGCCTAAAGATTAATGATCCATTGTTCAGTGATAACCGGTAGTTAAATGTCATTATACTACAGTAAGAACAACACGTTTATGTGAGGATGCTGAACGTGAACGGCAGTCCTACATTCAGTCAGTGTTCATCAGTGTGGCTTAGGAACACATTGGGTAGGTCTTCCTGTGCTAAGCAACAAGGTGAAGGAGGAATTGCTTCAGCTTCTCCTTCTCCTTCTTTGTGAGACTTGAATTACCCCGCTGCATATAGCATGGCTTGTTACTGGTACATCTTCTGTCTCGCTCCTGCCCTTATGTGATTCACTCCAGCTGCCTCTTGTTTTGCTCTCGTTAGTCTTCATATAAGAGAAATTCCCAGTCCTGGCAAGCAGTGACCTATACTCCCAGTTTTAGATATGCCATGATCCTGTTCTTTTTTGATAGGCCTTTTGGTTGAAATAAACCCCGTTTGTTTGCTCTATCTTCTTCTCCCGAGTCCTTCATCCCTCGGTGCGTCACATAAACATTTTCTCGTCAACGCCGGCAATAGCATCAAAGAATAGCAATTTTAATGCAATACTTCTCACCACATTACCACAGTGTCTTAAATCACAGAAAGATTGACCCAGTACTGTATATCAAAAAGCCAGACACATTATGAAGATTATTATAGACCTCTAAATTTGTACTAAACTGCTTCAAATTGTAACCATATCTTATTAACATGAGATGGAACATATTCAGATGTGTGAAGGCAGGCTTTGATCAAGATGAATTTTCATCATAGCGTTGTGGACCACCCTATTATTCTTATAGCCATCACCGCTGCCTATCAACATCAGCTTCAGCAGCTGCAGTGACTGCACACCCCCTGTAGGGGCAGTGCTCAGTCACCACTTTCAGAGATGCTGGCAATTGCCATGAGGAGTCTGGCTAAAGAAGGACCCCTGAGAGGTCCTGGCTTGCTGCTCGGGGACAAGGGGCCTCCTGAGGGGCCCATCATGTGGCGAAAAAAAAAAAATTACAGGTGTGAAATTAATACCCTTGATGCACAAAATGCAACACTGGCTCCAGACATAGTGGATGCTGAACAGGTACCAAAGACGCATAATTAGCCCAATTTATGATGAAATGTATAAACACCCAGGCAATCATGATAGAAAACAAAATCCCTGTAACACCTACGGGGTTGTGGCTAGTACTGACTGGGTACTATTGGCACATCAGGTATCTATTAGTTAATTACGATAACGAGGTTGATCGGTCTGTAGGAATAATTGCTTGTACTACTGAAAAACTCCCCAGAAGTATTTTTAAAAATGAACAAAATTCTAAATTGGATGAGAGCTCCAGCTGCCTCCTAAAAGGATAATGGGGGGGGGGGGGTAGGAAGATCAGCAACCCTCTTTGAAGCGTGACCCCCTTACCTACTACTGCACGAGGAGGAAACACTCTCTCTCCACACTGTGATGGCTGCACCAAGAGGTCAACCGTCACACTCTGGCCCCGCGACCCAGTCGAAGCCCAGTCCTAAACAAACCATGAGAAGGGTCGGCCACGTACATGCAGTGCCGTCCACGAGCGAAAACGACGCCACGCGAAAATCGGATGCTCTGCGAAGTGCAGGGGCCACAACACAGTAACAGGCAGAAAAAGATGCTGCAAACCTAAGTGGCATTTTTCACCCCTCATGTGTAGAACAATAGACGTCTGGAATGGTTTCTGTCGAAAACAATTGCAGGATGACATCGGCCCGACTGCAAAAAAAAAACAAACCAATGCAACAGGATTTATTCCGCAGATAGAAGAAATGTCCTTTGAAAAAAAAACGACGGCGCTCAAGTCCAACGCCGATTTTTCCTCTCCATCCTACCTTTTATGCGTTTTGGAGACTTTTCCACTGGACGTTCTGGAACATAAGGGCCTGAGAGAGTTTCGAAACTCCGGCAGGGGCGCCCGGCTTCCTAGCCCTGGCTGACTAGAATCACACGCCGGCATTAATGACCATCATTACTTTGCAGACGACTGGATGATCTAAGGAGAAGAGGAGTTTGTAATCCGCATTGGAAGCCACGCCGAGGAGGAAGGCTCCCGCTCACAGCGCCGTCGAGTTTCAGGCCCCGAGCGTAAACCACGGCGTTACAGGAGACATGCGAGACGAGCGAGACGAGCGGCGGTGAACCGACGCCTCTGCCGGCGCGAACCGCGTAACGTCACCGCACTCCACCATCCACCCGCCGAGCTGCCACTTTCAAAACCGCAGCTGGTTAGGTGTGGAGAGACTGACCCCATCTGCTTCAGAGACCTGCTCCCGTGGGACGACACCAAATCCTAGCCGTTTTTTTTTTGGTTCTCCATTGGCATCTTAAAAAACAAAAATATAAACAAAATTAAAAAAAAAAAAAGTGAATCCAGGCCCCGCGGATCCAGGCCGATGCCTTCTGGGCTGTTCCCGCCCCCACCACTGTTCTCTCGACGCTCATTTCCCGGTTAGATCTTCTGCTGGCCCGGTCACATCCGCCAATCCCCACACCCACTGCTGACGCTGCCTTCCATCGACGTGGAGAGGATAATAAACGGAGAGAATGTGCTCTCTCCGCCGTGCTTCCGAAATGTCTCCCCAAGCTGCGGGGCGCTTGGGCTCCATAAGAATGGGGCCGAGGGGAAGGACCGGACCAAAGTGCAGAAAATATGTTTGGACTTGGAAAGACATCTCCATGCTCATCCATAAAATGTCCACAAACTGTCATCTCATGAGGAAAATGGACTAGTTTTATATCATTTTATTTTTACATGTCCATGGGGGGGGCGGTGTGGGCAGTCAGCGGCTTCGGGATCTGTGCTTGTGGCCGGAAGGTTGCGAGTTCAAATCCCACGGCCGGCAGAGTAATCATATCACCACTGCACCCTTGAGCGAGGTTCCTAACCCCAAATTGCTCTGCGGATTCTGGCTGACCCCGTTCTCTGATCCTCAGTTGTACGCTTCTTTGGACAAAAGCTTCTGCTAAATAAATAAATGTAATACAGTACAAAAAATAAAAAAAAAGGTTCTCAGTGTAAAGCTTAACGTCAGTTCCAGCAGGGCGCGCTTCGGAAATTCCCTCACCACCGCACGCGTATCTGGAGGTCTCAGGCAGATGGTCCAGTTTGCGGTAGGGTTTCAGAAGGACGCCGTCTGGCTAAACGCGTCTCCTCCAGCAGGGAGGGATGATGGGGGTGAGCCACTGAGCATCACGACTCTGGCTCTGACCTTTTCACAGTGGCATCCGCTCTAAAGGCGATCGATGGCTCGCTCTGCGGTGAGAGGACGCCTCGTACACACAGCCTACGAGGTTGGATCACTAATGAATTAAGACCATTACAAAATATTATGGCCTCCTCTTAACCTGGAAACCAAACAGTCACGATGCTTCTACGGTAACCTCTGGGTCACCGATTCCAAGCATACACTTCCCCAGCGGTACCTCGACGGGGCGGACAGGACGCACTGCAGTCCATTCAGATTTTCTGTTAAAATGATGGATTAAAGTAATAAATCTCATGCTGGGGGGTGGGGGGTAATTCAAAAGCTTAATGAGCAATACAAGAACCACTCCAAACAAAGGGGGTGAATGAAAAAAAAAGGTTGAAATAATTACATAGAAACATACTGCCGCACTCCGGGAGATTTATTTTTTCCGATAATTATGTTTTCAGATAGATCCTTAAGTTCGTTTATTAGTAAAAAAAAAAAAATGTCCCACTCGAATTTCACTGGTGGTTCCCATTTAATTAATTTCCGGCCCACCATAGTGAGAAAAGGCCAATCTATCCCATGTACAGCGAGAGCCTTTTAGGAGAAACCCTAATTAAATCAAAAAAAAAATAATAAAAAATACAGTCTCCAGAAATTGCCAATTCCTCTGCCAGATATGATCAGCTTAAGGTTGCAAAATGATGACTCTGATATTTCATGTGCCACCAAAACACAGAAAGTGCTGTGAATTATTGATGGTCCTGGAGCTGGGAGATTTTTAAGCAGTCATGGTCCTTTTATCAATCATTCATGCGGTTTCCACTGAAAACACTTCAGTCCTCGAGTATCAAATCGCTCTTGAAGGAGGTGGAGAACCTGCACACAAAGATCTCACTTCATTTGAGGAGCTAAAATATGTCGAGGCAATACTCTCCAGACGATTAAAGATATTATGCTAACGTGGGAAAACCCACATTATTCGCGGTGAAATAACAGTCTGGAGTGTGACGATGATACTGAAAAGGACAATACACAAGAAAAATGCAGTATAGGCAGTTTTATTTCAAATTTGCAGTTTTGTTGATTCATATTCAAATAAATGATGGACCGTCATCTCGTGCAGGATGGATGCCCCCCCCACAACTCTGAAAACTAGAAGACTGAGGGATGGATTTGCAAAACCAAACCCTGAATTCGGTTGGCCTAAGAGGACAGACTTCAGCGATAGAATGTTTGACAGCTACCACGGTAAAAACCCTCCTTATCTAAATAAGAAAGCCATTACTTCACAACATGTTTCCCGTCTGGTCCCACTGTCAGAGCGGGGCTCCAAGACAGCCTATTGTTTTGTTATGTTTGGGCGTGCGGCCCATGCCACCCTCCTCGCAGCCCTCCTACACTCAGCTGCAGGGGAAATCTCCATGTTGGTGCACGACCCGCAACGTCGCAGTACAGTCTCGCCAAAAGGGGGAGCAGCGGCTACACGGGGGTGAGCGGGATTAGCGAGCACCCAGGCCTCAGGACAGCCCCGTTTGTCTGTGGGGTCCTTGCAGCCACAGGTGCGTCGCCTTCAGAGGCCCTCTTTGGGCCGTCTACCGCCGTCCCCAAACAAAATCTTCTCAACGGCCGACGCGTGATACAACACAGAGTGGGAAATCCGTCTGCGGTCTGTGGGAGAGCTCCCCTTCCTTCTACAAAGCTTGTGATACAATTGTCCCCCCCCCCCCCGACAATACATTTCTGAGGCAAGAATGAAGGGATTATTTGATTCGGCTTCTAGTCAAGTGGCCAATTCATCCAGCAATCAATACTAATCAACCAGCTTGGCAGCTCCGGAGATATCAGACAGGATTCAAATCTCATACAACAGAAAGCGGCTTGCATATCAAGATTTAACCTGGAGGTGAGCCCACCGCCCCCCCCCCACACCCCCGCAAGTCTATGACACAAAGCACAGATCTCATTGCAATATCCTGGAAACAATTGGTCTGTAGGACAATGTCAGGGGCCTGGGGGTTCCAGGGAAATCCTCTCTCCCATCCTGGAGGTTCTGCTATGACACGAGTCTCCACACTGGAGAGTGAGAGACCCAAACTTTTAGCCGTGTGACTCGGACACGTGGAGAAGGGCCACTCTGGCCGCCACAGAAGTTTCCATATGGCTGTGTAGGACACCTCCATGCAGGCCTAATACAAGGAACCTGACAGTCTCGGCGCATGGGTAGAGTACAAGGAAGCGTGAGGCTGGCAGGGTGGGGCGCGGGGCGCGGGGGTCAAAGAGTGTTCCGGGGATGTCAGCAGAGTAAGGAGGCATGGCTGCCAAACACGGAAGCAGCCTGCATGTCTTTTCAGCCTCCCAGCCTGGGGGAAGTCAAACCTACAATGTCCACACAGACCGGGGGGGGGGGGGGGGATTCAGTGGCCGACAGTCTAAACACCACGTGAAGAGAACATGAACTGCTGTTCACACATGGCCCATGTTCACGGAATGATTAGGAGACACACAGGCAGCAGAGCGACTGAGCCGACCAAATGACTGGATTCCTGGCTGGTTAGCGATTAGATCAGCACTCATGAATATTCGGGAACCAGGCGGAGACGACGCGTGTACTGCATGCAGGCGATATTCAGATTGCACGGCTAATGATGCCACAGAACATGGTAAGTATGACCACTCCTCAGATAAGGATGTGCACGATGGGGCTTTACTACAGCAGCCCCAATCAATACAATGATCGAGAGTTCAGGTTTTATCCAAAATCTTCTTTTATATATTTGAATGCTAAGCTCCACACAGGTTTGCAACCCTCATGTGGAAAAAACACCCCAGAACTTTATCTCGAGTTCTAAAGTGGTTACTTTCATTTTCATCTGAGCAAGATCATACTCCTTTGTCTGCATTTCTGACACCGCACCCCCTCCTAACAACCGGACTTTCTCCTTCATTGTCTAGCTCTCCGAAATGCATAAGCTAGTTGCAACAAAAGTGATAAAATCTGGTAAACACTTGGGCTGAAAAAAAAAGAGGAAGAAGAAAAAAAATACTGCTAAAATAACCCAACACGTCCCCTCACCCAACATCGAAATTGACACACGGGTGTAAGGCTCTCTCTGGCTCTCACCCGATAACACCCTCAGAAAACACTTCCATCCATTGTTAATGGCGGTGGCAGTGTGAACGAAGTCAATATTGACACAGCCAGTCCTCAGCGCTGTTATCCGCTAGGAGAGAACAGGTACTGCCGTAAACATCTCGACACGTCACCTCCGTGGAGGGAGTGAAGCAGCCATGGCAGTCAGCTGACCCAATATGCCCTCAAACTGCCATTACCACAACCTAAACCCCCAGGGAGAGTTGCAACGTCTTGGGTACAAACTGGTCTGCCAGTGATCCTGAATGCAGGTCATATACAGTCCCCCCTCCGACTGGCCTCAGCCTTCAGATAAGCCAGCCAGGTCTGGCCTATGTGCCCTTGGTGAGCCCTGAGCTCACACAAAACTCATTGCTGTCTTGCAAGAGAGACAATTGCCCTTTGGACCTTTTACAGAGTTTCCTTTAAGGCCAAACCACGGCTGGCTGCAGACGGCCATGTTAACGTGCTGCAAAGCCATCTCCATTGCACCGAGGTGGGGGAGGGGGGGGGGGTGGATTGGGCAAATTCCCACTAAACCAGACAAGGACAGCTCTGGGGTGAGACTCTGACTCATTCCTGTGTCCGAATGATGAAGCCTAACGTTAGGTGAACGGCACAGACGAGGTTTTTAAAGCTAGTAACAAAACATTGACAAGAAAAGTAAAACGTATCAATGAATCTGGAGCTTGTGAGTCTGTGTGGGCAACCCCCCCCCCCCCAAATCTTGTGAGGTCATCTGGCAAAAGGTTGCTGTATCCCGGTGGTTATATCTTACTATTCCCATCTGATAGGTCCCCAGGAGAGGACAAAGCCAACAGCGTCAAAGCAATGATTTCATAAACCCGGCATTTATTCTGGGACTAATATCACAGAGAACTCGGAGGAAGAAGAAATAATTGAGACTGCGGACTGGGGCCAATTAGCCACAGAGATGTTTTTTGGCTGGAAAACTCAGTTAGTTCCACTATGCTTTAGCGACACCTACTAGCTTATTTAATTTATATGTCAATCGAGTTCTGGATAGCTGAAAGTGCCATAACCACTGTAAAATAATCACATTTACACTTTAAACAAGCACGTTCACCCAAACTGGCTGTTCAGTTGGCATGGAACCGATTTGCAGAGGGTACATTCAAATCTACACATACAGACGGCCCGGAAAAGGTTGCATAATCACACCAACCGCTCAGCTTTCCCCGAGATCCTAACAAACATACAGCGCTGATAACCCAGCAATATTTTGCATTGCGTGAACTTCCACTGACCACACGTAAATCTGAAAATGCCAGCATTTTGTACTACAGAGACCTCGCAAAGAAATAAAATGTATCCATTCTTCAGCATTAAGACCTAATGTCTGCTTGCTATTGGTACTGCCAGATAGCCGTCTTTGCCCCACGCTGCAGATATTAAACCCTGGTTGTGCAAACTGACTGAGCTCCATAAACTCTTTCCAGATAGTAACGATACCCAACAAAAACGGCAGAGGATGAGGAAGTAAGTGCGCCTCAATGGTTTGTTTTGACATTTGACAGCCTGTTTGACTTCAGCACGTTTTCAGCTTCTCCAACTGCTTTGTGTAAGGCTTAGTTCCACCGCAGGAAGGTTGTCTGGTCCACACCCCGAAAAATGAAACATCTTCGCAAAGATTACCTGGCAACGTGGCAGAGAACAGGGACCTAATCGCTGAAATGGCGCGTTCCAGGGCTTTTCACATTGCAGCCTCCTGCGGCATTTATATTTATGTATATTGAAAGCATTACCACATCCGATAAAACGGCTAAATTCATATTGCCAAGTGCTTTAAGACTTGTGTGTCCAAGACATTCTCTAGCTACTGTATTACATGCTGCTTACTATGCAAAAATGGGCAGAAACACATTCCTGTCTGAAATGTTAAATTGTCGACACAAGCCACTTATTTCATCTGTCGTTCCACCAAAAGGAAGCAAAAATGACTTACTCTAGGTGCAAAAGGGACCACAGAAAGCGTTTAGCATGCATTAGGCTGCACAGGCGACTCGGCTAGCTTAAAATGTAACCATTAGTTATTTACTTGCTAGAGCTATAATCAGACTCGAGGGTCACTCTCGGTGGTCAAACAAAAAACAAAGAATCTACTCTCAGAAGCAGTGCCTGCAGAGGAGGCATGCTGTTTAAATAATGTATCTTTCTGCACTAACACTGATATCACAGGTACTCCCTCCCCCCCCCCCACCCCGACTGTAACTGACAGCAATGCACATTGCTGTCCATAGTGACTCCGCACACACCACTTTCAGACGCCCGCCCGCCCACTTTCCGGGGTTCTCAGTATATAAACAAGGCAGCTTGCGACATTTATATGAAAACATTAAAACGAGCAGTCAGCTCAGGAGCAAGGTTACACGTAAAGCACACTTCGATCATGTAGGATTTACAGAGACGGCCGTCTTTAACCCCACCGAGTTACACCGCAGTGACGGCGCTTGGCGAGTGAGATTAGCGGATTGATTTATACCCCTTCATACAGTATTTACTTCCTCGCAGGCCACGGAGCGAATTGCTCCCACCGTTCACTTAGTTTGTGGGTGGATCTGTGCCTCTCCAGATTCGGCAGCTGGAGGTAACTGGCAGGCCATGGCCCATGTCGATGACTGTGCCTCACCGGCAGCTCACGCACTGACATTTCAGGGGGGGGGTGCACGATAGCTACGCAATAACAGTTTCCAGCTATCTCACGTCGTGAGGTCGGCGCAGTCTCCTTCGGATATTTTAATTAGTCAGCATCACTCACTGTTAAGCACTTTTAGTTACGTCTGACATGACGGTTTTACAGTACCGTGTCTAAAAGGTTACTCGAAATGTTTAATAAAAGGAGAAAAATATGCTCACAAATCTGCTGCGCAGGGTAATATATGAGTAAAAAGAAATAGAATTATACATTAACAAAGGAACAGCAGCACATTGACACAGGCAAAACACGGTAATGAAAACCAAGCTAATTAGAAAGAAAACACAATCTAATGTCAAGAACACATACAGTCCGTGGTAAAACAAAATAAAACAACTGGCTGCACTATAAATCAATTTCCCCCTGACAAATTCCCTGTTTTAATACTGATTCTGTACTCTAAGAGGATAGCACCCCAGTCAGCAGCGCATACCCTAATATCCTAACAGCTAACCCAGCAGCTCTGATAAATTTCACTCATTAATTTCCTCTCCCAAACCCCTCCCCCCCAGAGGACTATTATTTAAAGTGCAAAAAACACTGAAATCAGCCAGAAGAATGCAACTGTTAATAATTAATACATTCTGCATTAAAATACAGAAGATATTGGACCATCTATAATGCTAATTGGTGCTGCATTTTCACGGGAAAGTCCTCTGCTACGGAGAGCTATCAAAACAAACTGAAGCTAAATGACGCACTTTCATTTTACTAGGAGCCCATGGTTAGCGATGCAAATACAAAACAAAGGCGAGGAAAGAGTTTATAGACGAGCGCAAGATTACCCATTGACAGACAGATCGGATCTCCATGGGGAGGAGAAAAAAAAAATTCTTCCCTCAAAGTGAAAATTTTCCTGACAGTCTGACAGTGGGCAAACCCTCCTGACGTCTGATAGCTAATGCTTAACCGATATTAATGATGCATCAGTCTTGGAGCGTATTGAAGAAAAAGATCCCGTCGATTTTTATCATGCATGGGGCAACTCGCTTACGTTTTACAGTACCTTTTAGTACAGCAAGAATGCCACCAGTGGTGGGCTTTTGTGGCTCTAGTAGGACTGGTTAAACTGTTGCATTGGGTGCCGAGATAATCCTTCTCAAACTCAAAAATGTGCAGTTGTAGCTTATAAGCTCTCATTCAAAAATAAATAAATACCAGTAACCAGTCGACACCCTCTAACAGCAATCTCTTAAATAAATACAAAAGATATCCAACTTCCTCGAACTGAATATAAGAAGAAACCCAATATATCAATGACATACAAATTATGGGTGTTATTAACACCAAATAAAATATGGCACAGATTTCCTAGAAGCAACTTAAAAAGTCCCAGTGATCCTCAACCATCAGGCTGCGGACTGGTGCTGAGCCATGGATCATTTGGTACCGGGCCGCACAGAAACAGCACAAAAACTTTACATTTTTATTTCCCTTTTATTGACTGTTGGAGTCCGCAGGGTGTTTCATAAAAAAAAAAAATACCAGATCATCTCCCCATCACTTACATCTGTGCCTCTTTTACAGTTAAGTTCATGGATATAAAAAGTTATATAAGGAGTTTGCGGTTGGACGTGCGTTACTGTATCGCAGACTGATAGTAGACTGCTTGGAAAAATGCAGGAGGCGTGTGCAGTGCTTGGTTGTACATACAGACGAAACACTGAAAACAGGTCTCGCGGGATAGCTTTGCACAAATAAGTGGCAATTTTATTGTGTTGTATGACTTGTGATGATGGCTATCTAATGAAAACATAACGTTATGAATAATTGTTAAAGCACTACATGACTAGGGGTAAATGTGACATTTCCTTAAGTGACCTCATTTGCTGTATAGTTTTCTTTATATAAAATTGTCAGCTGGAATACGTTCGTGCTCATGAGATTATACATGCGTACTAGCCTAAATCATGGTGCTAGCTTAATGCGCTAGTCGCACTGTTCATGCCATAAGTAATTTTAACGTGACTGCTTGAGACTGCAAATGACGGCGGCCTTAAAAATATGCTTGAGACAACTTCAAGACTGCCGACGTTCTGTGCTGAAATCAAGGCGGGGTTTTCTGAGTTGACATCAACTGAAATTATGGAGACTGGACAGAAAGAACACAAATTCGGATGTCAATGTGTCCCTTCACCCCTAGATAGGACCACCTCATTGCTGGGAAAAAAAAGCTCTGGGCTCGCATCGATTCTTATGGTGAGCTGTATTCATTATGTACTTTATTATGTTTTATTATGCACACACGGTCAGTCTGTAGAAAACTTACATGAGACCAGTCCTAGGTGCCATAAAACATCCTCCCAATCAACAATCAGCTGTTTTAAGCGTGCCACTCACAAAGTAGATTGTAATAAAGAACCACCCATCTGTCCACAGGTGGGGTTAATTTGCATAAATAAAAGGAATCGTGCCACTTCTCTGCTACGTACAGCTGGGAGTCCCTGCGTCACTCTGAACACCATCAACTCCACCGTCACCCAAAACTAGCCAAGGCCTTCCGAGGCCTGAAGAAATCTTAATCCTTGTTGGGCGACCAGGATATCTGCCATAACAGGTAATGAAACTTCTCTTAGATGGCATCGCGGATTTCAAGGGATGCCGTTTACAGAGTCTGGCAGCTCGCTTTGTGTGAACGACAGCTGGAGCTGGATAAACCATGGGGAGACTCAACAGTAGCTCAATAACTGCGACATCTACAAACAAACCCCATCTTCCTGATTCCCGGGAAAATCCAGCACTTTTGTTTAAGGAGTCCTTTTTATTTTTATTGAGTCTGAAGTAAATATGCACAACTTAGCCGAGTTAAAGACTGCCATCTTGTTAAATCCCTGACAGCATACCAGCTACGTTTATGCGACCATTAATTTCCATATAAATGAATACTCTACATTACATAAAGGGGTTTTGTTGAAGGAGCATTAGGTGGTGATTCTGTGCACAAGGATGTTCTTAACTACAGAAGTAAGTTGGTAGACAATTCATGCTTTTGTTTATCTTAGTAAAGTGTAGCCACCTCAAGTCATTTTACTCAGCCTAACTCTGACTTTACACACCTAAAGTAAAAGTGACAACGTGGCTTTTCTGGAGAGCTCTCGTGCCGAAAAACATGAAATCCCCCATACAGTCCAAACACACAAAGCTCATTCTTGTTTTTGATCTTCTTAAACATCCAGGTTAAACCAGGTTAAAACCTTAAACCATTCATTTCTCCCACTCCAAGAGAAACACTTTCATCCAGATGGAGCCAAGTCAAGTGTTTGTCTTCCGATATCCAATCAAATCAGGGCACGGGTTTACATACCAAGTACAGAGTAGTACTTAAGCAACATTTTCCACAAAAAAGATGAGCTGTCCCTATTCACTAAAAGTAACCTTAAACAAAAACAAACTAGCTGAACTGAAAAAATTAACATCAACTGAGTCCACAATCAAAAAAGTAGAATCAAGGCATTAAAACATATACAACTCGTTTCACTGTATGATAGTAAAAATAAAGAATAAAATCCTAAAAAAAAAAAGAAGAAAACACACATACAATCATATTTGAAGGAATTCTTCAAGAAATGCCGAAGAATCTCTTTGAAGACCTGCACAACTCTGAACGACAGAGATACCTCCAGTGAACACCACAGACGTTACCTTTCTTGTCTAATTAAAGTTTACAAAAAGACCAGGGCAATAAGGAGGGGGGAAAAAAACATCTTCATAACAGGCTTGTCAGAAACAAACAAAATTATCACAGCACAAAAGTCGTCTTTTTTTTTTAAGCCAGTAACAAGGCTTTAATCCTCTGTAATGATTTACAAAGTGACAAGTCAAACAGATTTACTGTGACAGATTGAAAAGGACCCAACACAAATATAATTACCCCTCACGTGATCCAGCCCCCCCCTCCCTCACCAGCCAACACC
>JAODKL010000041.1:8144830-8167627 GCA_026780765.1 Petrocephalus schoutedeni
GGGGGGGGGCGGGATTTCTCGCAAATAAGGGGATACCACTGCTCACCAAGGAGAGCTGCGTTTTTCCCAAATCTAAGAAACTCAGGGATAAAGGCATCTAGTCCAGGGCTGGCCAAACCTGCGCCTGGAGGTCTACTACCCTGCAGAGCTGAACACACTGATACAGATACGCATCTCCTTTGCTACCATCTTAGGCCCCGTCCACACGTACACAAGTAAAACTGTGTTTTCCCTCCGTTATTAAAAAAATAAATAAATCTCCGTCCACATGAAAACACTAAAAGGCAACTGTCGGGAGCCTGCCAGGCCAACTGGCAGCGATATAACTAACTGTAAAGCTACGACGGCCAATCAGAAGCCTTATTACCGGTACCGCTAAGCTAAAGACAGCCAACGTAAACGGCGGACGACACACTCTGACGTCGAACAAAGCAAATAACAGCATACATGCTAACATTAAGAGCGAAAAACTCAGTTTTCCCCATCTGAAAACAGAAATCGTCACGAAGAAGTTTTACAAAAGCTCCATTTTCAGTGACCTAAAACACCTAAACATTTACAGCTAAAAACACCTAAAATATCTGCGTGTGGACGAAAGGCCAAAATGTAAAGAAAAGGCTATGTTTTTCAAAAATGCCCACGTATATGTGCACAAGGCCTCAGTATTAGAGAGTCAGCTAAGCTAAGCTGGCTCTAATACTGAGATATTATTTAAGGCCCTGATTATCTGTATCAGGTGTGTTAAATCAGGGCTGCGCCTAAGCTCTGCAGGGTGGGAGATCTCCAGGAGCTGCGTTGGGCTGCCCTGATCTAGCCTAAGTGGAATCATTTGGTGGCCAAACATAGGAACAGAACGGAGAGTCGCACAGGGACTCCGGCAGTTGAAGGAGACCCTCTGTGAAGGCGAGCCCTCACACAACAGAGGCCTGTGGGAGTTTTCAAGCCGTGGGCCACTGCGCCCAACCCCCAACACACCAGGTCATTCCCGATCTGGTTTCCCACATTCCTACCTTGCAGGGGAGAGGCAGCCATTCTAGAGGAAAGGGGAGCACAGGACAGATTTGCGAGGAATGACTCTGTGGGCCTTGTTGGCGGCGGGGGGTGGGGTGGTGGGGTTGCAATTCAGTCGCATTTTAATGACATCACTTAGAGTCTCGGGCCTATATTGTTTACAAAGGACAAATAGATAAAATAAATTATGCAACCTTTTTTCCCACCCGCAGTCACAGTTAGCCTAAGAGCGGGTGACATGCAGCTTGCACAGGCCGGGGGGGGGGCGGGATGCCCTGGGGGCCCCATCGTGGGCCGGGCGTGGCACCCCTGGCCAGCTGACTCGCACATGCCTGTTTTATAACAGATGGTCAAAAAATAGCAGACACCATCAGCACTTCATATGCAATGAAGCTCCCATGGGCCTTGGGGGGGGGGTGGAGCCTGAGGTGGGAGGAGCATCATCGCAGGGAAAGAATCCATGGCGACAACTGGCTCCGATGCCCAGAGGGTGCCAGCTAACGGGGGGCACTCCACGGGCAGCCCCTACGAGGGCCATGTTTTTCTGCCGACTCTCCAACTGCACGCCTTCACTGGTCCGAACCACAAATACAGGATAATTTAAACTGTAGTTATTTCTAAACGGTGTATTTCATTACCCGCAATTGATACAACCCTCCATAGTAAGCAGAAGTACCCAGCAGAACAAAGCAGCACGAATAACAATTTGGCACCTTAAAAGCAAACAAAACGAGTAGCCGTTCGCATCAAAACGCCCTAACAATGCGATCCCTGGCAGCCATTATTACGCAGAGAAACCTTTTCCCCCTCCCCTCCAGACGACCAAAATAATTAGTTAGACTTCGTCACCGGTAAAAATCAACGACTTCAGCTTTCACAGAGGCGATGTTCACCTCCCCTCAGGCGGGTCCTGTCGTTACCGAGAAAATGAAACGTAGACACTGAACATGGATGTCCATGGAGACCTTCCCCTAGGAGGTCAGTTACAGAGGGGCAACAACAAATGAAATTGAAGTAAAAATTTTACTATAATTTAAAAGCTGCCACTAATGTGGGAGACTCTGCAGCACCAGGGTCAGCTGACCAGCTGAGGAAACGACAGAAGCTCCCGTCAATATAACAGACGACACTCTTCCCTAGCTAGTTTTGCGCTTTTGGGAAAAGAAGGCGAATTCCTGACCTGGTGGCTCGCAGCACAAAATTAAATAAAACAGAAACACTTAGACACAAAGGAAGGACGCCAAGGCCACGGCCAAAGACCAGGGAGAGCGCTGATCGAGAGTCGGGCAGCGGGGGTGGGGGGGGAGAGCGGATGGCGATGTTTACACAGCGAGTGCAGGCCGGGGAACATGCCCTACCTGGGAAGGGAGGCCTGTTCTAGTCGATCCCCGCACACGTGCTTTCCGCGTCACGCCGAGGACGCCGCGCGGACAGGCCGCGGAGCGACGCGACACCGGACTCCACCCAAACAAAACTCGCGCAAGTTAGGCCCGCTGATAAACAGTGTGTCGCGGTGCTTATTTATTTCCACCAGCCTTACGCGAGGGGCATTTTTCATGATTTACCGCCCTTTTCCCGCAAGGACTTTATCCTGAAAGATGTCCTCGCGAGGTTAGGAAAACGCATGCAGACAAGACGCCCACACACCAGGTTTACTCTTCCTGATTTATGACTTCTCGTGACAGTCGGCATTAATTGCCCGGAGCTGTCTGCTCACAGGATCACAAGCACAGAAAGTGCACTAAAGTAGAAAACGAACAGGTTCATGTTTCTATGCAAAGCATATTCACATGTGGTTTATTAATTTCAGTAAACTGCAGTGCACTGACCGTTTATGTCCATGGAAACTCCACCTCACACAAACCAGAGTCTTTCATTTGCATATCTACCTTTGCCTGGGAAGGGATTTGCTGTTGCTCGGGAAACAAATGGCTCGAAGTCCTTTCTCTTCTCATTCTAGGTGTGTGTGTGTGTGTGTGTGTGTGTGTGTGTGTGTGTGTCTGTGTGTGTGTGTGTATATATATATATGTGTGTCTGGTGTGTGGGTTAAACATATTCCCTGTATATTAGTAAATCCCAGTTAATTTGCCATGTCAAAGAACAATGAAATATGAGTCCCTCTAGGCAACACTGAATGTAATTCGAACACATTCAGAGGATCTCCATCACGGTCCCGAGGTGAGAAAATCTCCTAGATTAAATCCGAGCGAGCACAACGGAGGTCGTCTATTGCCCTGCGATGGAAATTCTACAGGAATGCTGGCGTTCATCTGAACATTTCATTTCTCAACCCCAACAGCGAAGTGGTAGATCAGAGGCATTTTACAGTATGCATTTAATCCGGCGAGGCCTTTCAGCTGAAGCCAAGGTCACGTCATATCGGAACAAAAGATCCTCAACAACCAGAGACACCTAAACTGTCATTTTCAATAGAACGACTGAAGACAGCTACAATGCTGGCATTTTCCACTGATATCAAAGCAATGTGGTGTCAACATACATTCCCATTTAATTAACAGACCATGCAACTGGTCACTTCTAGTTCGTACATCTAGGCACCGGACCGCACACATTCCCTATTGTGTAGAACCTGCAGAAGCCTGCGTCACAGCAGTCGTTAAAAGGGGGGATTTTCCCAGCAGGCACGGCACATGCCCGGCCGCACCTGTCGCAGGGCCCCGGCAGGAGGAGAGTGGGCGTGTCCCACGGGCCGAGACACCGGGGCAGCACTTTAGCTCCACCCCCCACCCGACGCGGCACGTTTTCACAGTGGAATTCAGCCCGTTCCGTGTGGTACGTGTTAACGCATGAACTGTAATCAATTCCCAGTTTAGTGCTGGGTCACACCGGAGCGAGCAAAGCTCAAAGGTGACGTTCGTGCATATATTGGGGGGGGCGGCTAAACGCAAAACCAGGTCAGAGATGCTCTTTAAGAAAACTGATGCCGCGTTGGTGTTAAACATTTGCCTGCAGACTGAGCTTCGCGGTACCATAAAACCGGCAAACTACTCATTCTCGAACTTCCTGGCGTGACCCCAACACCCCACTGAAGGAAAAGGTCTGATATTTTCCTGTTTCCGATTTAAATGAATGTGAGGTTAGTCGGTACAAACAAGACAAAGCAGGGAAAAAAATATTGTTTCTCTGGGAAAACCGACAACAATGACAGTGGGGACAGAGCAGCCCTCCCCTCCACTTTTCAAAAATACACAAAACATGAATGTACGCCAAACACACAGCGCACTTTTATAACAGAGTGCAGTGAACAGCATCCAGGGATGCTTGAGATGAGGTATCAGTTCTAACAGCAAAAGTGAATGGAGCCATGAGATATAAATACAAGATTAATAGTGGGAGTTTATAAGGCCAAAGCCGAAACCTATTTTAAAAGGAGGAAACAGGTGCCCTTGAGTTAGAGGAGAGTAAGGGAAGAAAATTAAAAAATGAATAAATACTGCCAGGAGGAAAAAAAAAAAATCTAGCCGAAAAAGACGACAAAAAGGTGAAGACGGAAGTTCCAAAAGGAGGTAAGTGAAACATCATCCATACTAATGAAGCATTCGGTTTTACCTCCGAACACAGCAACCTTGATCTGGTCCCAAGCAGCTAAAACTATTGGACGTACAAGCTGTCAATCAAAGGGGTGCTGGCAAATCAGGTTTTTGAAAGCAACGGATTCAAATCCACTTATTCTGCATTCATCTAGTATTCTGTGAATTAATCACACTCCTTTTCAGGAAATTATTGAAAATTCCACGCTTTAATTTTAATGATTTTAATGATTATGACTCCACTCTTCTGACCTACTTACTGCAAAATTCTAAACAACAGTAGTTTAATATTCATGCTCACTTGAACATAATTTTTCCCAGCTATGAGACCAACTTTTTTTTGAATAAATATTTAGCTGTCCTTTTACTGAACTGTACATATAGGAGCCTTTCGCCCTTAACCAGAAAGAGAAAAAAAAAAAGACTTCACATGAAACGTTTTACTCAGCACTGGCCTTTGTGTACGCGAATATGCGATCTATCCATCTTCCGAATGAGGACCGAGAGCCCATCCACAAAGGTCACTCTGCGGTCTCACTCTGAAAGTTTGCCTAGCGGATCTGGGCAACTGTATTGCGGCAGTCGGTTTGTCGAAGACTTAAGACTTAAACGTTATTTTATGATGTGGCATCATTTGCAGTCTATTCAAGAGGGATATATTAGATTAAATGAGATTAAGCCAAGAGGTCCCGCATGAAGAAGAAAAAGATAGAACTCACTAGACACTCGACAATGAGGTCCTACTGGTGACAATCACAATGAAGAAAAAAAAAAATTATATATATATATATATAGTGGGAACAGGGCAAACGGCCTCAGACACGCCTGCTGTCGGATACGGACAGTGTGTGTGTGTGTGTATATATATATATATATATATATATATATATACACATACATACATATACATATACACACACATATATATATACATATACATATATATATACATATATATATATATATATATATATATATATACACACACACACAGTCCGTATCCGACAGCAGGCGTGTCTGAGGCCGTTTGCCCTGTTCCCACTAGTAAGAAATAAGAGGCCGTCAACACAACCCAAAAGAATCGGTTCCGGTCTCACTGGTTCAGAAGTCACACTTCCTGCAGCAGTCCCACCAGGACCCGACTTCATTGAGATTCAGTATTATTCTGTACTTTTCTACCTGTTGGCAGCACAGAATACCCAACATAGCGCAAAAAGAACGACTCACACCCAGGATTAATTATGGTACTTTAAGCACAATATTAAATAAAGAAAGAAAAGCACATATTGTATAACACCACTCCGGACTGTGCAATAACAAAAAAAAAAAAAGTTAGACTACAGCTCGATTCAACAGAAATATATTTCCCAGCTTTTCACCATCGCAGACAAACAAAGGTTAGCTTTTAGCTAAAAACAGTCAAAGTTCAAACGCGTTCCTCTTTATGACGTCATCAATGGCAGTGCCCCGAGAATCCTAACCAATAGCGTTTCACGGAGCCCTGGTAACGAGTCCCTTCATTGTGGCGAGCCCCAGATACAAAAAACACAATGTAGCCATTTCCCGAACCCAACTCCCATAAATGGCCCCCTCCCTCATCTTACCTCAACACCCCAAGCAATTTAATCCCACAATAGAAACTCCACATACAATGATAGCCACACAGATTCACATGAGGAAGAAGGGTATGATATTACAATCCATTTTCCCCATACTTCATGCCGAGAAACACACTAAGGTGGAGAATGCTTGGGTCCAATATTGTTCACTCGCAATCTGTGTTGCTATTTGGTCACTGAATCGACGTTCATTCCAAATATGCCAGCCTCCTGCATTTCTGATTCTCATTCAGCAAAAAGAAACATACCGGATGAACCATTATGAGTAAATAATGTTCGTCTCTTGACATGTATTCAAACTTTAATAAAAAAAAAGCATTCCTTAAAGTCTTAGATGATTCCATTTTCATACTATTTAAATTTCAGAAATCTCTGCACTACCAACATATTTTCAACTTTCTCAAGGTCCCAAGACTAGTTCCTTTATACAGCCATCAGACTTACCAGCTGGATTAAAAAATTTGCCAATTTGTTAGCTATACAAATAAAACCTAAAATCTGAAATTTCACTACTAAGATATCTGTCATTATAAATACCCCTTTTATACAGAGAAGAGAGGGGTCTCACACATTCTAAACACAGACACAAAAGCACCATTTTCCAAAATCAATGCTGTCACGCAATTAGAGACTTCCTGCCCATGCAAGCCCAACAATGAAAATGAAAGGTTTATGAGACGTTACGGGAAGGACCTAAAACTAACCTTCTGCATGCTAATGTTCACATCAATACATCAGGAGAAAATGTGCACACACTATCAGAGTATCTCAGGTTAACAGAGCACTTGACAAAATCCTGGCATGAAGTGAATCACAGGGACAACCCTCACTTAATTCTAAGAAAAATTCTCTGGAACCGTTCAGCATACAAGCTATTCTTTATCTGAAATGGAAAATTGTAAAATGTAGCTGCAGACTCATACGACTCAGCAAAACACTGATACAGTTACATTTTAGTTATAGTAGTAAAAAGTGTGTAAAATAACTTGGGCTGGAACTTACTCCACAATTTCATACCTCTTGTGTGGTGACATTTTTTAGGTCTATGCTAAAAACTACCGACCCCACAGTGATAAATGATCAGGGAGGAAAAAATCTACCCCCCCCCCCCCCCTCGGATTTTTCCAGATGCATTGTCTGAATCCTCAAAAGTTATGCCTAATTTTGAGCGGCGCAGTCTTGCGGGACCTGCAGATGGCATTTGGGAAGCCAAAGGAGAGAGAGGTATCCACACGCTTGCCGGGGCAAAACAAGAGCTTAATACCAGTTTAGGCATTTATAAATACTCCCTTGCTTGTTGGCCGTTTCCTTCAGCTTGTGGAAAAGCCAGTTAATAAATGGTCTGCTTCAGCACTGGGCCACACGTGCTGGTTTGCAGATCTCAGTTTCAATGTGCCTTTTGTTTGACTGGTGGTGTTTCAACATCCTCAACTTGAATAGAAGAAGGTCAGCACAGTGCTTCTGCCCTTGGTAATTCAGAAGCTCAACCTGGGGCCCCACGATCGGGTGGTAGTGGTGGGGCGGGGGTACTTAACTTGGCCCCCCCAGACACATTCACCATTTCTAAACTGAGGTCCGGCAACCTTATCGTCACCAGCACGACAAACAAACACGTCATTTAAAAGGAGCACCAGGAACGTGTGGCTACTACAATCACAACATGTAAACAGAGCCTCTTAATGGTACCTGCATTTGTTTTTAATTACTGCTCAGGACTTAAACCGCGAGAGTTTTTCATGCGTAGGAATTTCTTCAAAAAAGAGCAGCTTACCATGACCTTCTCTTCCCCCCTGCTAAACACAACATTCGATGCTTAATTTCCCCCCTCTTTTTTTTCTGAAGACATCATCTGACACAAAACATTTCACCATGTTAAGTAGGCTACAAGCATGCTTGATCAGGAATAGGAATGTTAAAGATTAGATATACATTATACTGCCCCGGGATATTCCCTTCCATTTCAGATCAAGGTGTCAAAAAAAACGGAAAAAAAAAATCTCACGCAGCTATTATTTTAGACTCCCCCAGGATTAATAAGTTCCAAGCCCACTGGTTTACATTCGAGTAACAGGAAAAAGACAACTTGAACCCGGACACTTATTGTCATGCAGCGGCTGTTACAATGAATTAGCTTCATTTACATCTTGGAAATGAGAAGGTCTCCAGGATTACTCTGAATTCACTCAACACAGACTGCTGCATTTGCTCTTCAATACCAGGACAAAATAGCTTCAACCCACTAAAAACACCCCCCTCCCCACACACACACACACACACTGTCCCCAAGATTATTTTTAAAAAGCTCCAATAAAGTATTTAAGTAAACGTGAGCCGTGATGCTACACTAATGGAAAGGCATTAATATGTCAAACACCAACGTTTAGTGGAAAGAGTGCAAAGGAGAGGCATGCAAATTCCGTGTGGAACAGGAGCACCTTCAGCGTGCCTTTTAAAAAGCGACGCGCGCTGCTTACTGCACAGTCTCTCCATTAAAACTAGCTGTTGTTATATTGTTATTATTGCAGTACTTCCCCTTCTGTAGACCTTACTGCTGCCAAGCAGCCCTTCTGCGAGTATTCGCTTTTATTCCCCTCACTGCCTCCCTCACTCTCTCCCCCTCTCTCTCTCTGACAATAGTTAGAAAGCAAAGCAGGGCGCTCTGTCTGGCTTATTTTTTTCCCAGTTGGCTGTTCTTTTGCTTCCTGGACAGATGTACAGCAATGAAAGGGAACCTACTCCTCCGGCTTGCCCTATACGAGAGGCCCTTCAGTCCCGAATGACGGCATATCCAGACAGCAGGAATTTACAGTAATACTTTGTATTTTTTAAAAAAAAAAAAAAGCAAGATAGATATAGACAATATCCCACATCAAGCTGCCTTTCAGCCCCGCACTAATAATAATAATAATAATAAAAGAAACTTTGCAACACATTTTCCGGAATGATTTAACCCGGTTTATTTGTTAGATTCGGCAACACTGTTGCGACAGCGTGCATTAAAAAAGCACGGCGCCGCAGAACATCAGTTTCGCAGCCAGAAACGGTGCACGGGAGCCCTGCATCGGATCAAGCGTGTTTTAACTAGTTATTTAGTGACGCCTCGTTTTGTCAAGCGAAAAATCGGGCAGCCGGAATCGTTGGCGAACTGGATTAAAATGCCCCAGATTTACAAACGCGACGAGAATCCACAAAATAATAATATTAATAATAAAAGTGACCCGGACCCACCTCCAGGGCGCCCGGCTCCGGCTGATTGATCGCGTCTTGATTTATTACGCTTACAGGCATAACCTACATAATACGGAGCACGCCTCGGACCGCCGAAACGCGGCCAGCGCCGGGAACAACCTGCCCGGATCCCGATCCGGATCGAGGTGCTTTCCCCCTTAAAATAACAGCAATGACCATAATAAAGGCTCCCCGACGCGGCGAGCTCCCGGCTGCTTCTTTAAGTGCTCCGCCACTCCATTGTTGAACAGGATCCTCATCCAAGTAGACACAAAACCTTCCCAGGCGCAAGGCGAAATAGGTGTGAAACCAGATACGGAAACCAACGCGGGACTTACTTACGGATCCGGTCCGAGCGCAGAGCAAAAGGGGGAAAAATCCCGTGTGTTTTCGGGTCTTGTTTTTTTTTTTTAAATATCTTCCTTTTCCCCCCCTTCTCGTAACAAACACCGAGAATGGGCTCAACGTCAGTGGGTGAGTAACTGAATCAACTAGCAGAGAGCACAGCAAGTTGGAGTGTCAGATTACATCGGCTATTCTATTACCGAAGGGCCATGCTCGGCGGCTGGCGCCAAAACGCGGCGCGGACTGTCCGGGGAGCGGCCCCCGGAATGCGAAGCTGCCGTCCGGACCTGGCGCCGCCTGGCCACTGCCCGCTAAAGCGCGTCAGCGAGTGACGGCGGCTACCGCGGTGTCGCCCGTGATTCACTCCGGTCCGATTATTATTATTATTATATAATCATCATTAAATACATAATTATCATCATTATTATTATTGTTGTTGTTCTTGTTAGTATTATGATTATTGTTATTATTATATTGTTTGTTTGTTTATTTGACCTGACGTTGTTATTCTGTAGGCCTATTTTTCTGCTCCAGAATGTCAGTAATAATTAAAGTATCAACAGCTTTTTTTTTCTTTAAACGATAACTCTCCCTTATTGCCAGTTTAGCTTTAATTATAGCTTCGGTACAAGAAAAGATTTTGATTGGCTGACAAATTATTTCAGTGTGTCTCCTGTTT
Organism: Petrocephalus schoutedeni; assembly: GCA_026780765.1. Classification (NCBI taxonomy): domain Eukaryota; kingdom Metazoa; phylum Chordata; class Actinopteri; order Osteoglossiformes; family Mormyridae; genus Petrocephalus; species Petrocephalus schoutedeni. Next base: position 8,155,264 of record JAODKL010000041.1, read on the forward strand.
AAAACGTGAATTCTGATTATATTTATGACTGCACTGGTATTATAACTGTAATCGATTAAAATACAGAAAGTGAAGTTTACTACTACTACTACTACTAATAATAATAATAATAATAATAATAATGATAATAATAATAATAATTATGAATGCACTGCTAATAACAATAACAACAATAATATTAGTAATTAAAAAATAACAATAAAAGAAGAATTGGGATCCTGGTTATTTTCGGTCCGTGCACCTTCTGCTAATGAGGACGCCTTAAGTTCGTCCCAGATCCAGCGCAAGGCTGTGCCGCTTTCCGGAGTTTCGGGCTCGCCGGCCTCCGATGGAAAGCTCTGAATAACAAAGACATGTCTGAGAGCGGCAGCAGCAGCAGCGGCGGCGGCGGCGGCGGCCTCGGCGGCGGCAGCAGCGGGTTCGCCTCAGCGCTGACGTCAGGGAACAATGACCGTGCCAGCGGCGCCGCGACACGAGCCCCCGGTGCGGCCGGCCGGACGCGGCGCACGGCGCTTGCTGCTGCAAGGCAAGTTCGGCAGCTTTGGCTATACCGCGAAAACTACGCTTTTTAAAATCGTTATACGTGCACAATATGGGAATACTCGTGCATATTATATACGTTTTAGTTTTTAAATTGTACTGAAATGTATTATTTATGTGTATTTGATAGTTATTTCATGTAGTTTGTGAATGTCGTTTACATTGTCTAAGTATGTCTTTTATATTTGTCATCTTTCTGATTCATTTAGCTTGTAAAAAATCTTTGACCTTTTGATTTAAATATAATTTTATATAGTCTTAGTCGTATTTCTACCACTAGGAAAGTAGATATTTTGTTTGATATTTGACAAGTTTACATTTATTAATTTAATATCATAATTACAAGGCAAACATAAAGATCAGTAGCACTGGAGAAATTAACAACGCTCAATAATGTGCAAAAACAAACTAATTTCGAAGTAGCAGAATGCTGAACTACTGGCTCGTGTCTTCCATATGCGCAATTACAAATAATTACAATTACATTTAAAAACATTTACTCTAGTAGAAGTCCCATCCATCAGTTTTCTATCCACTTATCCTGTCCCACGTACCACAGGGCTTAAGGCAGGGGTATACCTGGATGGGATGGTTATAACAGTGTTTTCTAGTACTTGTGGTATTTCTAGTACTTGTGGTATTCACTATCGCACGCATTGCAATCCAATTCTTCCATCTGTCTGGAAATCTGATGGTAAAAAAACCTGCATTATTTGTTCAGTATAGAACTTAATCGCAGTCGTAACTTTTGTGTGTTGACATTTTTGAATGAAAAGCTGTACAACCTTTAGCCATGAAACATATATGCACCCCTTTTCCTCTGATCTATATTCACTTATCGAGTTAGGGTGACAGAGATCAGGATCCTAACCCATTAAGCACAGGGTTTAACCCAGGGGCATCCCGGACAGGACTCCAGCTCAACACAGGGCCGACATAAAAACACAGGTTAACTCACAGTCATGCAACATGAGCAGCTTTACAGCCACCGCTTCTCCTGCACTGCATGTGGGAGGAAGTGATCTCAACAGGAGGAAGCCCACACGAGCACCACAGGAGAGTAACCGAACAGGGAAAACCTCCAGTTAGATTCGAACCCACAACCCTGGGGGTGCGAAACAGCAGCATGAGCTTGTAATTGTCTGTTGCACTGTACATTCTTTCAGTACCATGTAAATTCTATAAAAAACGTTTCCATTGCTAATATATATTTGACTCTGCTTTATTTGTGAAGTATTAATGTCATCTATCCTGGTATTAATTCAGGCGAAAGCTTATCCTAGAACATACACTTTAATACATACATTTACATTCTACTGTGAGCCTGACCAAGGTTAATCGACTACTTTTTAATTTTTCTGAATCTCTCGCCTGGTTTGCAAAGTGGTCAGGTGGCTGTGAGCAGCTGAGGTTAACCTATGACATGATGAGGCTCCTGAGAGTGGCAAACTACAGGTGGCGCTGTGGTTAAGAAACCAGATTTTTTTAATAAGAGGCTCAGGAGCCTAAATCCGGGGGAGTGAAACTCAGAGGGAAGAAAATCCGGAAACACTTCAGTAGTAAACAAATGCTTTTGCCTTTGTTCCAAACTGCTGGTTTGTTATTTCGAGGATGCTGTTAGATCATCCCAGCTTTGACACACAAATCAATTGTGTTTAGTAAATTTCAGGAAAACACATTTCAGTATTAGGCCTTTTGGAAACAAATGCTTCGCATGACAATAAAACACAGGCACTCAGAACACTTTTTACTATTATCAGATTATGTAAAGAGCCGAGTCTAATGGAAACAAGTACTGCAATATTAAACGCAGAATCACACTGTCAGGAGAGCGCAAGGCTCTGTGTAAATATTTTTTTGTTTGACTTTTTCTCCTGTGATACAAAACACCACCCAAAATAATAGATAATCAAAACACTATGTGTTAATTAGTATATTGTGAAAAAATGTACATATTACGTAGAGGCATAATCATTGAATAAGGCAGTATTTATGTAATCTTTCTTTTAGTACTTATTACCGAGATAACATCGTGCAGAGTTTCTTTTAGATGTTGCAATAAAGACCATCATCAAAAATAAAACTGCTGTGAAACAACCCTTTCATGTTTTTTTCTAAAACAAAAACAAAAAAACTCTACAATACTCAAGTATTCAGTCATTTCCTCCCGTTAAAAAAAAATCTGAAAACAGCTGCCAACAAAAAAAAAGCTATTATTGAGAATGATCATTTCTCAGGAACGGTTTGCAATTGCTTAAGCTGTTGCGTGTTCTTTTAGTAGATGCTTGAACGTACACCGTTCTTTAAATTTAAATAACGGCAAACTCCAGCACTTGGATATGTACTGCTCATGTCAGTACATTCATTTCGAAAATAAGAAACCAGTAGAGTGAATTAAAAGTGAAAGTGACGTAAGAAGTGCGTTTTAGAAAAATGATGGAATCCGGCCCGGCCGACAAGAGTGGTCCAGCGTGGCGATGATAGTGACCTCCTGATAGGGCTTATGTGACATGGTACACAGACAAGGTTAGAAAAGGCACTTCTCACCCTCCGAAGGCGGGAGGCTTACAGCAGGAGGTGACTCCTGCCGTCGGGCTGGATAAACACTTCAAACCCGAGGTGCCATTTTGTATAATTGGCTTAAATGCCAAGGGAGTCGCGCTATCCTTCCCGATGACAGCGGCCACCTCGGTGACCAATAATCATCGCAGTGAAGTGGCCTGAGCCGTAGCACCGCCGTAGCAGATGTGCGCCAGTACATGACACTTGACTCCGGGGATCTCACAGCTAGTAGCTATAGGGCAGGGAGCGAGCGCGGAGTAGGAGACATTCGGAGCGGCGTGCCGAGAGGGCTTGGCCGGTGTAACAGCTGCCGAGCTGAATACCAAGGCCGTGTCAGTTGATTTAAAGCATGCTACATCTAGCAAAACCATTATCCTCGGCAACTGGGTGTACCTTCTTGAAACCTATTCCTCGCCCGGGATCTTCGGTGAAGATTCTACATGCGGATAAATCTATTAATTAGTTTATATTTATAAATGAACATGTTGGTTTAGTTCAATATATTATTACTTACCAAAACCAGATGATGTGATTATTTGCCTTTCAAATTGTATAACTTGTTACACTGCCCCCTGTTGGTTCACTGTTGCTGTGTAAAACAATCTACTATTCAGGCACAGCTATAAAGGTTTAGAGTGCCTAAAAGAAATGGTGTGTTGATAATTATGATAACGTGAAAAATATGAGTGTCGTTGACTTAAAGCCTTGCGGGACCCTCACATTAGTTCCACTATCCCTGCACACCATGCCAGAACTGACTCAAAAGACATATACTCTTATGGCACCCTGACAGGCTACATCTCATAGTACAGCTACATCTAATTTAGCTAAATTAATGTACCTCAGTTTGCGTCTTAGTTATCAATCAACAAAATGATATCGGTCAACGATATCAGGGAGAAAAATCATCGGGAAGAAGTTATATTATTTTAAGACATATTAAGAATCTTACAGACATGTATATTTAAAATGACTAAATTCCCAATGGTTCAGCCGGTCTTAACAGTGGGTTCAGCAAGGCTCTGAACACAGTTTGTTCAGGTGTTGGGGTACCTGTATGCTGCAGGGGACTCTCTGTGTTTACACAGGTACTAGTCTGAGCATTTTCCCTAGTGTCCTGTCTGACACGGATACTGTAAACAGCTTGGGTTCCAACTGAAGCGAAACTAAAAACAATTAAACGACTGACTTCCATGTCTGAAGCCGCATTTATCTCATTGAGTTATAACACATTATGAGTCCCACGTTCCCAAGCCCTATAGATCGCCCCCATCCCCAGTAAACCTCTAAACCACCATTTGTAGATAGCAGAAGAAATTATTCTTCATGCTAGTAATTTATCATGTCAGTCAAAGCATAACTCCATATATTACACTGTCTACTGCTACTAAGTATGGCAGGACTTATAATTGGATTTTACCAATATGCATCAGTACCTCATATCGTTCTGACTAAAGCTTAAACACATGTATAAGCGTCTCCCTTCATAATGCCTGCTGTCCATCCATGGGATTAAATAAGACAATCAAATTGTCATTAATTTCAAAAGTCAGGCCAAGATGTTTTTTTCCCCAACAAGTGAAGCATTCTTCACATATACACACTTATGCATATTTCATCTATTTAGCAGGTGCTTACCTCCAAAGAGGGTGCAGGGTGCAGTGAGTCCCATGAGCAGTTGGGGGTTAAGGGCCTTGTCCATGGGCCCAGCAGCGAAATCACCATGTGGGCTGGGATTTGAACCATTGACCTTCTAATCAGAGGCTCAGCATCCTAACCTTCTGAGCCAAATTATGCATAATGTATATGGATAGTCTTAAGCCTTAAATTAACTATAAACACATGACAACATGTAGCATGTATGGTTGTAGCCTATCAATTAATAATAAACAGATTACACCAAGGACCAAAAACAGAACAATGTAGCTTACAAGTAAATTACAAGACAAGGGTAATACTTAGACTGGATCTGGGGTTGTGTGTATTAAAGACAGAAACTGAAGACATGCCCTTATACACAGGATAATGTCCAAGGAACATAAGAATAAGTAAATATATATGTTTCTTACTGTCAGCCCAATCGCCAGGCCTGTCAATCCCAATCAGCTTATCACTCCACAGGAAGACAGTCCTCCTTGTTCCTCCTGCAGCCTTGTTATGTGTGTGTGTGTGTTTGTGTGCGTGTGCATTTTTGTAATTATTACATCATGGGGACCACATTTCCCCACAGTTTAATAAAACCAGTTGTTTGTATGGTGTGGGGCTATTTTTTCGGTCCCCAGAATAATAACCTTAGTTTTATAAAAATTTGTGAATGCAATCAAAAAAACTAACTTATGGTTAAGGTTAGGGCTGGATAGGGGGTACGGGTGTCATTATTGGGAGTAGGGGTTTTGACCATGGAAATTAATGGATGGTCCCCACAAAGATGAATACAAATGTGCGTGTGTGTGTGTGTGTTGCTTTAAACCGGGGCGGCGCTCCTCAGTGGCTCCCCATCAGCGCCAGTTGCAGTGCCGTGTGGCACTCTCGCCCGTCCCCCTCACGGGGCTCCCGAGAGCGATGTGCCGGGTCCGTTTTCAGTGCGCCGTGTCTGAAGGACACTTGGCTCCGAACGCTTATCTGAGTTGGCAGAAATAAATCTAGGAAATGACATAATTGGTCACAGCAGTCATTCATTTTTATACGGCCCTCTTCTCAGACAGAGAGACTGTGTTATTTCATGCCACTTAGTAGGGGGGGTTACAATTTATGAAATTACAGCATACTTTAACAGAGTCTGTGTTTACACATCTTGGTTCTTTCTTCAGCCATTCCATAAAGCACCGAGTAAATTCAAAAACAGACTGTGACTCCTCTGCAAATTTGCCCCAAAGGAAATGTCTTCGTTAATATTACAGCACCTGTGTGTCTCCATGTGCCTGCGCGTATAATATCATAATAACGTACGAGTGCGTTTACATCGCCACGGTTTGCCTTCGGCTTCCCGTACAGACGCGGGTGCGACTCCCGAGATTACGCACCTGGCCGGTTTTTACACTCTCATTCCCAGATTGGTTTGCAGGGAGCGCTTTAACGCTATCTCCTGGGGGGTGGGGGTGGGGGGGGGGGGTCATTTGTCATGTTTTCAGAACGCACCCCTGCGAAGATGTGGACAGTCGCCGACGTGGGTAGGCCGACCCTCGGCCGGCGCGCCGCCGCACACCGCTGGTTTCCATAGCTCCTGACGCGGGGGGGCGTGCCCCCCCCCTCCCGCCTTTCAGCACAAAAAGCTGGGCCAGATGGCTGCCATGAAGATGGATGGATTATAGGTGGGGCAGCTTCAGCTCTGCTGCGTCCATGTATAATTTCACCCAAACAGGTGCTGAGAGACGGGCGCCCCGGCGGAAATTACATTGTTTTCGGGGCACAATGCGGATATTGTGCGTTACTTGCACTTTCGGCTTAACCGCGGCGTGACCGCGATCGGGGGAATCACGCGGCCTTTATGCTCATGGAGCGTCTGTCACTTATATGGCAAGAATCCGGATGATTCTCAGCCAGGCATGGCGGGACGCACAAATGTTGATGTATGTCTGCGTCATCCTGGCGGTGCACACGGAAGACCCCGCAGAAAATGACCGTTCATCAGCGGTGAGAAAGCAGCTGACCCGGTGCCCCTGCCCTGAGACCCCCATCCCAGGCAGGCCCGCCCCGGTCATCCTCATCTGGAGATGTGAAGGGGAGGCGTGCCCTTGATATGCAGCGACGGAGGCTCCCCCGAGCCATGCAGAGAGGAAATGGATCCCGGGTCCTGACAAAAGGCTGGCCTCTTCGCTCAAGGTCGGCTCCCTGCCCCTGCCTGTGAGAAAATCCTCCCCTCCTGATTGCGCTGACTGGTGGACTCTCCTGTCCGACGAGGACGCTGCCTCGTCACAGCACCCTAGGACTCTGTCACAAACCCCATTCGCTTAGTCACACCAAGCCATCGGAAAACCCATTATTTACAAAGAAGCCTACAGACTAGGAAGCTGCTGTCAAACGCTATAAAACAAAACCGTGAAGATCTGCATTTTACATGTAGCTAGTTGGAAACATTTACCTGACACTTTTATCCAAAGGGAGTTACAGTACAGGGAAGACTTACGAATTCCAGGTACTCTTTGGGATTTAAACCTGTGCCTTTTACATCATTAAAGTAATGTGCTTCTCGTTGAGCTACCGGAGCTCGCTTGTGTTTGGATGTTGCTTCTCCCCTTATAAGGCAGCCATTTGACCTGTGGTGGGTGCTCCTTGTGAGTCAAAGTTTCAATTCCCGTACGATCCATTTACACAGGTAATTGAGAGCGATGCTCATTTATACCAGAGATGAGCCGGCGGCTTCAAAAGAGATTTATTCGTAGTAGAGGGTCTGTAAATAATGTTCACACACAGCTCCTCTGGCTTCACAGATGGAATTCCCACTTAAATTATTTCGTAAAAGTTGTTCTTAACAAATTTAAGGAAAGGTTTGTGCTACCTGAATCCATATGGCCCTGGTTTTTTTTGTTTGGATCACTGGCTTACTGAAGCAGGGTTTAAAGACCTTTTGCAGTGCCAAGCATTCACTTTCCTAACAGTTGGTTTTGTGCTGGATGTCGAAATCAGTCACCTAAAAAAAAATAAAAATGAATTTTCCAGTGCGTAATAAAAGCTCTTCCATGCATCGTTTAACCTTTATATAATTCTCCATGGATGTATATGTAATGCTGAAACAAATATTAAAAATGTACAAATGTTACTGCAATTCTTTTAAAGTATTTTAAAAGTAAGGAAAGGCTTTAAGCATCCAAACGTTCATGGAGCATTAAGATTTACACAATAATACGGTAAAACGTGGCGAGTCATACTCAGAAGCCACTGTAAGCTCATTTACAAAGTTAAGGATCAGCTCAATTGATGTCTGAGAAAATCTGATTTACAGCTGCGAGTGCATTGCAGTACACAAGAATAGGAAATAGGGAAAAATACACGATCATATACGGTAGCTGTCTTATGATGTTTGCAGTATCCAATCTCCTTTCCGCCTTTGTGTACAACTCAATCAGGGATGGGTGGATCTCATTTATATGGTTCACATGACAAGACCCACAACCGTATGATTGATAGGTTGTCCTCACAGTGGGCAAAAGAAGGTTAAGGAGACCATCCGGTCCCCACGAGGAAACGTATAACCATTTTAGCACTCTTTAACTGGTCTAAAATCAGAGTTTAATTCATGTAAGGCAGGAAACATTGATCCTAGCTGAGGCCATCCCCTGCAAGTCGAGTGCACTTAGGCGTTTATTATGCCTGGCCTCTAGGGGTCACCCGCTACATTTAGTCACAATTAATAGGAAAAAAGCACCCCCCCCCCCCCTTTTGATTAAAGACCAATCACTGAGCAGTCTGGTTGCATAGCGTGGTGTCAAATACGTGAACGGGATCAGCGCACGTGCTGATTTTAACAGCACTAAACGGTCGGTCCTCGGGCTATGAGGCATGTGGCTAGCCAAACATAAAGCAATAACGACGTTACATAAGTAATTGGTGAAGCGACATCTTCCGTTAAACGGATAAACAACTGTAAACCAATACAGAGTGTCAACATATTTATTAGTGGCGCGCTGAGGGCAGCGGGAGGTTTGCGGGCTGCAGACCCGCGCGGCGCGGCGACAGTTAGGGCGGCGCCGCGGGAATCGCGGCGAACAGACAGCGACTGCTTAACAAACGAGGCTGGCGGGATGAAAGCAGGCAGGAAGGGACGGCGGGGAAGGGTGCGGAGTGGGATCATCTCGCAGGAGGAGAGGCAGCGGTGCTCCATTTGACAACAAGACATGAGGGAAATCAATTAAGGCACTATTGATTCTCCTCAGAACCCGGTGAAGGGAGCAGGCAGATGCGTTTGGCTGCCGTGGGACAATTTCTGGAAGTGGAAAGAGCCTCTAGATGATTTCCTTTCTCTGTTTCCCCACAATTTTTATACCACCCCAAAGTCCCCCCCCCCAACCCGCTTCGTTTCAAGGAGCGAATGCGAGCCGCCCCAGCGAAAGGCAGTCTGCGCCCGCCCCATGCTGGTTTGCCTTGGAGAGCGGAGAGGCAATCAATGTGTGCTCACAAAAGGGGAAGAGCTTTCGGAGAGCCAACTGTTCCCTCAGGCCAGGGAGAGGGGATGAGAGAGAGGGAGGGAGGGAGAGCGAGGGAGCGAGCAAAGGGAGGAAGAGAGGGAACGGAGTGAGGGAGCAGACATACAGATTGGGGGGGGGGGGGTGCATGTGATCAGTGATGGATGACAAAATGTCTGTCTCCTAGCCATAAATCTTTAAGGATTTCTGTCAAGCGATACATGCCTGCATTGGGGCACTCCAGACAAGCAGGGATGTACTGGAAACAAAGGCGCAATTTGATAAGCCGTTTTATTTATATATTTTTCACCTGGAGAAATCGTAATCTTATATCCCCTCGCGCCTAGAAATCCCACTCCGAGGCATGCCATCAAAGTGCTGCCATCATTTGGAGACGTCTCACCTCCCTACGGGACACACCGGAGCACTGTGCGGATCGGTTTAGGGTTTTCTGTCAGGTGGGGGCAGCACGTAATATTAACAGGAACAAGGCCTCTGCATACAATCTGATAGCAGAACAGTCTTTGTAAAGCCATTTCTCGCCTGATACATCTACAGTTCATCCAAAAATCTTTTTTTTTTGCCATTAGAGGCATGAGTTCTTTCAGGCTCTTTACTAACAAGACCCTTTTACACTTATCTGCAGGCAGAAGTGAACGTCTAATTTCTCTGCTCGCCTCCCAACAACCAAGAGAGGGTGTTGTGCTACAGATTCATTGGAGCACCCACAAAGCAATTACTATAATTATCATAACACTATAGCCAAGAGTAAACAAATCTCCCGCTTTGGTTTGGGATTATAGGTTTTGGTAGGACACATAAGGAACGCATAGGGACCGTTTTGAAGGCACCGCAGTTCAGCTGCAATTGTGATTTTTGGTGGACTGCTTTTTGTTTTTCTGTTTTGTTTTCCCAACACATTACATATTTAATCGCTTATTGTGAAAGAGGGTTTCTTTGAATTGAATCCTGGTCCCAAAAACAGTTGCGTAGTTACAGCAAAATAAAAAAGAAACCCAGAGCTCAGACGGATGATCTTAAAGCTTGATTGCTGAAAGGTTACGAGTGCAGAGAGAAATTTAAATATGAATTCCAGCTGTACTGTATTCCCTGGTCATTATGCATTATCTGTACAGCTTGGCGTGGCGTGACCATCCTCATACTAATGTCTCCATGTGAACTGAACAATGTTTCTGGGACTCTAACTGTGACCATTAGTGAGCCAAAGGTGGAGAGTTTATTATTTTTGAGTTGTGCACTTTCCACACTGGGTTGCGTTTATTATACATCACTGCCTTAATTATGTTCTGTTTATTCGTATACAGTGGCTGATCCCATTAGTTGAGAAATTCTTAGATACGGCACAGCTGTGTACTTTTGCACTGGGTTTTGCCAATGTGTTATTCTAGTAAGTAAAGGGCGCAGTAACCATATAATAAGGCAAACCACTGTCTTTACATTTTTATACTCGGCATGACATATTGTTAAAAACTTGGAACTGCTTTTCCGTGACCAAGATTAATAACGTGTGTACAGAGCGTATCTCACAAATATAAATTGTGCAAGAACAAGCTCCAGTCCAAATAACCGATGTCGACCGATGTCAAGGTCAACAATTTTCCGGGTAAAATAATAAACAACCATCACGGCAACCTATCCCCCAAGGAAAAATAAAAGAACTCCAAGCAATTCTCTGTAAGGAACTTTTTCATTTAAAGTGCTACATGGCATGAGGTAAACTAAGAATTTCTTGAATTATTATTCTCACACTGCTCCGGGGCCAAGCAGAACTCAATTATATAACAATAAAATGAGTTCCTGCCCGGCAAGATCCGCGGCTTGATGTATTCAATATTTTAATTCTGAGTTGCAATGCCATAGAGAGTATTTTTCTAATTAAAGGGAAACATTTGGGACTTAATTAAATGATCCTGTAAAACTGTTGGAAATAGATTTAAAAAATTAACAGACTGATTTTGAGAACTGTTGGAAATAATTCCAAGCTGTTTAATATTCTTCAGCAACCTCACTGCCATTATCTGCGACACAAATCCCTATTTGGACATTTCTTTGTATTTGATGCCATTTTAAATTATTAGAAAATGCTTGATGCATTTAAAATTGAGCTGGATGTCAGAAATCGAAAGCCAAATTAAATTAATTTTGTTTACTTTTTATATGTATAAATCACCCTCACAGTGATATTAAATCAATGAATGCACAAAGTATTTTTCCATGAGTGTGAAATTTAAAGACTTACAGGAGATGTTTTTGTGAGAAGTCATGTGTTATGATAATGATATCATATGTGTTATGATATGTGATATCATAAATTGAATCCTGATTACTAAATTCCTGTGTATCATGGATTGTGGGATTACTGGATGGAGTCAAACCCCTGCATCTCCAGTCAGGAAGCAGCATTTCTGTAAATGGACACACAGTGCAACCCCCAGGCTACGAACTGCTGTGCACTGGGCCATGGTGATGAAAACTCGTGTGCAGCATCATGATTTAAAAATAAATGTCTTGAGATGTTTCACATCGGCAGATGGAAGTAAGTAATTGGTGCACGGTGGCCATGGGCCAATGTATGGACAGAACGGTAAGACACATGTCAATTGGAATAATTAACCATAATGAAGTCTGTAGTCACTGTATCTGATATGACATGGTGCAGTATGGAATGAAAATTACAAAATAATCTCATTATTGCCCTTAAAGCACAATATTATTGCAGCTCAGGGAAATATTATGGTACAAATATTAAGCATCACTGTCAACGACATTGTATAACAATAAAATTGTAAGGGACAGCTGATTCACTGGTAATGATGCAGTGATGCATGCCAGACTGACAGGACAGCAAAACCAGTGAAATACGATGTATTATTCGTATGACGTGCAGTGGGGGCAGATTTTTCACATTGTCCTAATTTGTGATGGCTTCGCTGGGTGACAGAGCCCGTTCCCTGCATGTGGGAACCCTACTTCAAATTAGGCCCGTTAGATTAATTATGCAGGACGTTCTTTCCCCTAACGATCAGCCTTGCTGGATTGCGTCCACGGTTGCGTGGCGATGCGCGCGGAAGTCAGTTCAGCCCAAGGTGATCGCAGTGTACGCTGTTGCATTACCTAAC
>JAODKL010000041.1:8167727-8194736 GCA_026780765.1 Petrocephalus schoutedeni
TAAGGGACAGCTGATTCACTGGTAATGATGCAGTGATGCATGCCAGACTGACAGGACAGCAAAACCAGTGAAATACGGTGTATTATTCGTATGACGTGCAGTGGGGGCAGATTTTTCACATTGTCCTAATTTGTGATGCCTTCGCTGGGTGACAGAGCCCGTTCCCTGCATGTGGGAACCCCACTTCAAATTAGGCCCGTTAGATTAATTATGCAGGACGTTCTTTCCCCTAACGATCAGCCTTGCTGGATTGCGCCCACGGTTGCGTGGCGATGCGCGCGGAAGTCAGTTCAGCCCAAGGTGATCGCAGTGTACGCTGTTGCATTACCTAACGCCGGTTGCCCTGGAGAAGCTGCCCCGCCACCTTCCTCATTACGTTCTCCGATCTGCGTTTTCTTTAAATATCACAAGCCTGATATGTATCTTAATTTTAGGCAAACTGAAAACAAAAAAAGGATGAAAAGGAGGAAGCACCAGGCACTTCACCGATTTTATTTAACAGCCCGTGGGAAAGTGGTGTCATACGTGTTCACTTGTTTAGGCTTACCCATGACAGGTTAGATGGTGAAACAAAATCAGAGGGAGACATGCCTTCTTTGGCGGTGTGCAGAATGCCGCAGCATTTTTTGAGACAATGAGCCACCTGAACCAATTGCTGTCTAAGTAGTTCACTGGTTTGCCGCCTTTGAACCCATTATACTCTAGACTGACACCCAGAGGTTGACTCCTGTAATGACAATTGGCACAGCATTGTAACAACACCTGTGAATGGTGTATTCCCCTTGGCGAGATGTTAGATATGATAGTAAAATCTTACTGAAGTTGGATTTTTAGATAATTTTATTTAATTTATGTAGTAGCAAGTCTTGGGATAACACATTCACTCCTGTTAAAAGGATAATTGCCTTAACATAGCAGCTGATGTGCTTTGGGATAACATGACACTAGTTTGCTGTATGTGGCAAAATTATCAAATTAATTTTCTTCATTTAATGAAATAGAATGTGTGTTGGTTTTGCTTTGCTGTAAAAATTAAACACTGTTTTGACTCTAAAAATCACAAAAAAACTGCTGTGGATAAACAACGTTCCATTTGGAATTGTAATCATATTTGAGGAAATAAAACAATGATGAGTATCTAAATGGCTTTAGTGCTGAAACAATAACCATGAATTATCAGTGAAGCTCCCCAATATCCTTTTAACTGACATTTTAATGGCTGTAAGCTCACGGTGGATCACAGAGCAGTTAAAGATGCTTTACTGTGTCACACTGTTATTGTGTTGCCATCTTTACTGTGTCACTGTGACATTCTGTCACATAAACTTTAATTGCGTACACTATTGGGGTTCTGGTCATAATCCTGTTTGATAATCGCAGAGATGATGCTTGCATTGTACTTTATAAAAATGTTTGGATGAATATTTTCATCAGATGAAGCAACTATGGTATGTAATTTAATTTTTTTAAATATAAAACAAAGAATATTGTTACACCTATTACAGCGATGGTATACTTGATAACTGATGATCATTTTTATCAGCATGTTAACAGAGCACTATACACATGATCTGGTGCAATAAACAAATCTTCCCAATGCACAGATGTTAACCAATTAAGCTTGGTGTGAAGTTTTTGTTAAACACTCCCAAGTTTGATATAGCTTAAAAATGCATATATTGCATTATCTATCCACCCATCCATTCATCCATAATAATGCATTCAGTAGAGTTACAGTGAGCGGAGACCTTACCCCAGAATGCATTAGAGGATACCCTGGATGGGATGTCAGTCCATAGTAGGGCACACACACCATCACTGCACAAAACCCGCAGGAGCATTGGGAGAAATGCAAACTAACAAAAAAAATACAATATAAATATGAATATGAGGCCAGGAGTGTGAAAACTGTGGAGCTGTGAATGAGCAGAACAGGGAGTCTCGGGGAAATTTGGAGACAGACTGAATAGTTGTATCGGGTGGGTGTACACTTGGCCGAGGGAGGTGGGTTACTCGTGGGGGCGGGTGACTCCACAGAGCGGCTTGGACGGCAGATCAGTGCGTTACAGTGAGAGGTGAGGTCACAGATACTCCGCTTTGAAATGGAGCAGGGGGGTCCACCTGCGGAAGCGGAGGAGCTTGGGGTCATGGTGACGGCACACGGACCGAATGGCTACAGAAAGCGGATCGAGGTCCATGCCAGACCACTAAGGCAATACAGTTTATGTGCTTTTTAAAATCCATGACATCTGATTTTATATTTTAACTGTTTGCATTGCTATAATATCATAGAAGTCACCCAATCCATCCAAGGATAGATTACGTCCTACTGAAAAAATTATACCGTGTGGCTGGGTGTCACAGATAAACTTAGAAAAGACGAATATGAGAAGGAAATGTAACAATCAGATATATTTAAATACTTAAGGTTAATACTTTATGATTCGTGGTTACGTATACATTTCAATGTCAGAAATTATGTGATGAAACAAGCTGGTTTTTAAATAACATTTTTAGAATTTGACTTGAGGTAAAATAATATTTAGTGGAGTATTGACTAAACATTCAAAATTACACATTATCAATATTTTTAAATGATCCGGCTATAAAATTACAAATAAACATATACCCCAATAAGATAAACATTAAAAGCCCCAACCCACCCCTGGTTCAATACAGCCCAAAGCACCCTTGAACTTTCCTCTGTGGGTTTGCTACACAAAACGTCCACTTCATAGGACGGGCTCACCTGAGCAACAGACCCACAAAGTCCTGCACAGGTCAGTGGCAGGCCCCATTCATGGCGTCCTTCCTGGGAGGCACAGGTTGCCTGGCAACAGCCTGCACAAAGGCCAAGCTTGGCTCTGGCCAATGGGAATCCCCGCCCAGTGCTCCCCTACAGCAGAACAGCATGCTGACACTGCTGTCCCAATACACTGTCACCTTAAGTAACGTGGCTTCACACATCGAGTGTTACAAGCGTCTCCCTCTTCTCCACAACCCGGTCGCAAACCTTTTCCTTACGCAACTTTTACCGTGCCCTTTCGTTCGTCCACAATTGGCCGCTCCGTCTAACGGATGCACCCTAATTTATATCGATACGCATGGAGACAACAGCATCGGCATTGTTAGTGCGTCACCTACCCTACTTTTATCCGTTCCATCAATTTATTGTTATTGTAAGCAGTTCAACAGATTCTCCCCATTGATTTCCACCCCAACAGAAGATAGAGTTTAGAATCAAGACAAATTCCATATCCTTTATCTAATAGAATTCCTCCCCCAAGTGAACATATGGATTTTCCGCCATTGAGCCAAAAGAGAGTGGGTGGGTATGAGGGGTGTACGTGTGACTAACTAGCTCTAGTTGCTGCCCAGTACGTATCCAGTGTACAGATTAATGCAGGAGTGGACAATACAGTGAGCCAAAGGCATATCTGCACTGGTAACAGGGTTAAGTTGCAGAGTGCAGTTTTCTTAGCCTTCCGGTACCTGCAACTATACTGCAACTATATGGACCTGTTGTTCCAGATGATCTCTGTAAAAAAAAATCATGTGAAGTCTTCACGTAGTAACGGCACGTGGTATGGCTCCGCCCACAACATTTTAATTCACGTGCAACTACGGACTAATAAACACTCTGTAGCGCACTACGCACTATGCATCTTCCCAACCACGATGTAAACACGAGTTAATATTTACACTACACAGACCTATTGTATACTCCTGCGAGCTCTTTTAGCTAGACGGCCCGTTATTAATTATTTAAAACATACGCGATATATTCCACAATTGTAGATTTTAAATAATATATTAATGTTTTTTAATTAGACTGATATTAGCGTTCATTAATCTCTGAAAGAATCTGTAGGTTCACTTCTGGTTGGAATATTAAGGATTTGGAACAATTGGTCTCTTTAATTTAAGCACTTTAAAATTTTGATTATGAGGCTCTTTATGGGAAATGATCCGGCCGGGGCTCCGCGGAGGCTCCGCTGGTAATTGTGGGCTTCCCGAGCGTAAGCTCGGTCCTCACGCCGCCGCTTGACTCTAAGCTGTATGTCACGCTCCATCTAGGGGATCCGTGGGGACAGGGCTTTGTGTGCATTACACTAACATGGCTTGTGTGGTGTGGGGGGCAGTTTAAGTCAGCCTGGCTCTCCTGGGAAAGCCGCTCATGAGTGCCTGTTAGGGAGCGAGGCTCGCGTGTAAAGAGAGCGCTCGGCTGGACGGAGAGGCTCCTAACAGCGCCCCCTGCAGGTACGGGAGCGTCGGGCTCAGGCGCAAACGCAGCGGCACCAGAAGCAATTAAGCCTATTTTAAACGTGCCGATAGTTTGACGGTCGTATTTATGAGCATTTAGCATTAATGCGGAATACATTTTCATAGACAAAAATACATAAAAAACGCGTAGGCTCTTCATCGCGTCCCCATTTCGCCTATCTGGCAAGCGTGTACAAAAGACTTTGGGAATAAAACAAACAAAAACATGAGTATAAATGAGTTTGGAAAACGCTTCGGGCAAACACATTAAAATGCTCAAAAAAAGAGAAACAGCAGCAACAACAATCATCAGTAGCCTACTTACTGCCGACATACCATCAGGGTAAATTAGAGTCAGCAGGATTCTAGACTTAAAAGAAACCCAGAGAAACTTGCAGATATATTCTGAATCAAAAACAGGAAGCGTAATCAACAATAATTGCAAGTAAAGGGAAAGTATTTGGTATTCTTAGTAAGATGTACGCTGTCTATTATTCTCTAGCCCCCTTACACACACACACACACACACGTTTTGATCCTTGATTTAGATGTCTATCATATCAAGCTTTCCACCTCGGCGCAGTGCATCCAAACTCAGGGATAATTAAAGTGTTTAGATCCTCCATCTAATTATGGATTTTCCCTGTTTACCTGAACGAGGACCCAGTTACGTAAATATCATTAATATATAATTAAAAGGGCGCACAGTATAAGGTACACAAAGATACAGAAAAGCGCATTATAAGCTACAGCAGGTACATTGACTGTATCGACCGCGTTGCTATGGTAAAGATGTGGGGAAGCCCTTAACACAGTATCGCTGTCAAATGTTCACAAAAAGGCAATTAAAGGCAGCGGTTGATTATACCGTGCATGGGCGCAGCGGAGCCCGAACGCTGAGTGCGCAGCGCCACAGATCGGCTCCCATCCCCGCATGAAGCCGCGGACCCCCGCTGTCGGCCCGGGGAGATAAAGCTCCGCGCAGGACCAGGGGTCACAGTCTCCAAATTGAAGGGAACAGGAGAGATAGGCTGCCGCGTCCATCAAAGTATTCCTCCAGGCGCTCTCTGGACGCGGCCATTTGAGACGTCGCCGATTCCTTTGAATTAATCTCACATGTGGACTGAAAAGATAGGCAGCGCGTTTCTCCCGTCGGAATTAAACTTGTATCACGCTGTTTTGTCGCTGCGTTATGAGGACTGAAGCCATTTCGATTTCTTTTTTTTAATAGGAAGCAGGTGTGCATAACCAGTAACCTCAGCCTATACTACGTTTCACTTTTAGCGGCCTGGAGGCAGAGTAGCTCAGGTCTCCACATTAATCATTTATTTGCTAACAGTCCACCCAACATCTACAGTCCCCATCACAGGCTCTGATTCATGTACTTTAAACCTACAGGAGAGCTGTGTTTTCTTGGCCAGCTTTACCGTTGCACGCCACTTTAGTTTGATAAAAGAGGGTTTGTGTGGTTAATGCTGGGTCCCAGCCTTCCTCTCTGCTGTGGGTGCAGTGACACATGAGTCCCTTTGCTGGGACATTACCTCCGGCCACATGGGAGTCACGCACAGGCCTTCCAAGCCCCATGCACTTATAACAGCATGTTTGCCAGTGTGTCATTATGCAAATTTTATTTCCCCCCCAAAAAATATAAATTACCTTCCTTGCTGTAAATTTAGCAAGAGCAGTTTTATAAGACCTTTTGAATTCACTCTCTCTGAAAGTATTCATGTTAATAAGCTATTACTGGCTTAGTCACACTGAAATTTAAATATAATTGATAAAAGCACTTTTAAAACAGGAGCCGTCAGTATAGACCATATCTGTTAGCTTAGTATTTTCCTGCTGGTTTCCGCTGTGAGTCGACAGTTTAATTAGGTATTGATATTAGCGTTTCTAAACCCTTCCAAGACCTAATGTGTGGGGGAACCCTCCCCCTTTCCATATTATCAAGTCTAATTAGAGCCACATGTTTTGTGCTCTAGTAATTATAAACTATATTAGTCATCGTTTTGTTTTCCTATTTAAAATAGGATGCAGTTAAAGACCACAGGACCAAACACAGTACGTCAGGGTTGGCAGCAGTCACACTTTTAGGCTCTCACACTCACGCAAGCAGTCTTAGGGCAAATCTGTATTACTCCATTATAAACCAAGAATTAGCTAGATCAAAAGCACTGGGGCACTTTGCAAACCCTACAGACTATTAACAAGGTAATACACACATGTAAATGTGTGTGCGGGCTTGTCTAAATTTGAAAATCTCTCACCAGCCAGCTGGCCAAAGCTGGAAACACTAGAACATTCGCTATGAAATGAGCTTTAACAACCCGTGTACGTCGTTTCATTATACATTGCGCACATGTATTTTTAAATTTTATTATTATTATTATTATTTATTTTTTTTCTTTTTTGAAAATCCATTGACATGCTGGAACACAAAGATAACCTGTATTTCCAATTCCTGTCCTGCATTAAAAAACATTTCCTAGTGGCACACAGCTCAGGTGCTGTGGGTAAAGCACAGATAGTACGCTAAAGTCACTTTCCCATGTGAAAACGTAGCCTGAGACGTGATTGAAGGCCAGGTGCTGGAGAGCAGACCCTCTATCTGCAGAGGGAAAGCAAGGCACACCTGTAACCTTGGATTAATGTAGTGGTCTAGGTGCACACGCTGACTGTCACTGGGGCCTGATTGCTGATAAAACGCTTCTTCCGTTAGCTAGTACTGTGGGTGCCCCGTGGCCCTACGGGATGGGTGTCATCGTGCACCATCTCTCGTCTGTAGCCCAAGGAGGACTTTGGCTCACACTCACTCCACACCAAGTATCTCGTTGAGGCTTGTTTCATCCAAACTTTGACATCGTTTTCTTGAGGCCTCTGCAGCATCATAAACATAGTGTACAGTAGGAATGTGAACTATAGATTGTTTAAAACAAGGGAAATTAAACTATTCTCCACCTAATCAAACTATTACCAAACAAAGAGTCTGCAAACAGCTCTTTGGTGATAATCGTGTATTAATTTCTTCTACTTCAGCTCAAATGGCATTACAAATTCAATTACAGGCGTTCAATGAAATACTTTTTTCAAATAATAAATCAAATAGAGCCAGAAAACTGGAATACTTAACGAAATGTGACACAAACATGAACAGACTCTCTTAGAGAATGCTGACTGGTTTGAGTTGTGCTACGTTGATTCAGCAATCACATTAGTAATGAGTAACAAACACCTTTAGTACCATATTATAGGGACATACATGTCTCATGATTGCTTTAGGAAAGTAGATTCTTTATTGGCGTGAACACACATCCCATAAATTCTGTTCAGGTGAGTTGCAGTCTTGTGTGATGACAAGCCTTGTACATGCAGGCCCATGTGGTGCATTCCTCATCCATCCTGGTGCCCATTCCAGTGATTTATGGGACAATAAACCCCCATCCCCATAGCTAAAAGCACTCCAGAAAGTTATAACTTTAACACAGTGTCTCTTTTAACAAGGGAAAGCTCACCCTTAGCCGCTAAATTAACATCAGGAACAATTAAAAGCTCAAGATCATAGCGTCCCCCCCGAGCGCAAAGGGGAGAGGGGAGGTCACGATTTTACTGTGCGTCTCTGGGAGGCGTGACATTCTGACGCAAGGACACCTTGAGGGTGCCGTGAGAAATGGCCCCCGGCGCGTTTAATGGGCAGAGAGACCCTGAGTGTGTTTCGGGCGAGTGATGTGCACTTTGTCTCTGAGCCCGTCGTCCGTTCAGGTGCAGATTATTCCCGCAGCTGAACAGCCCCGATGATTAAGAACGGCGGAGTCACAAGCCCTTCTTGATGGCTTTGGGGATGGCACCAGTAAAAGGTTTTTATTGTTTGCCACCTGATATATAGATAATCCAGAAACCAGACGCAGCAGTACTGCAAATTAACCAAACAATCTGGACTGTGGTGCAGTGGACGGTGCATAGACGTTCCCCTAGCAACTGTAAAATCCATGACATGCCTGTTATTAGCTCCATATTCAACAACAGTCAATGTAACAATTAGGTCAATTTGCTACCAGTCAGAGCTGTCAATAGGGACTTTCACTTCACGGTTTGCATTGTGTGTGGAGCAACTTGGGATGGTGGGGGGGGTAAGGAAATTAATCTCATATGTGCTTATTAATCTCAATGTGTCTTTTCCTCGACTCGGAATTATTTCGATATGCTCGCTCTCCATTTTATTTGTCTTCACAGCCTCCTGTTTGTATTAACTTCTGATAAATCACCCCAGCGTGCCCCAAAAAATCTCACCGCCCCTCAAGCTGCATCTCCTCAATGCAGTTCTACATTTTCACATTTTCTCCCCCCCTTACAGTTCAAACTCCGCAAAGAATACTTGTGGCACCTCATGTGGCCGTAACATTACAGTGACATGAACTCTTATGTACTATTTTTATATACACAAACGCAACTCACAACAAAACAGCGTGAATGCACCTGCGAAAGATTCACCTTAGGATGTACAGCAGCTTGCGCTGTTTGGGCAAGACGAGGGTTAATATTATTATATTATTGCCAGCAGTTTTTGTAGCACATTCCAATGACTAATATTTAAGGCACTCTCAGCGTCCACATACATCGGATCCAAGCAAGGTTGTCTAGTTCAAATGTGGCTGCTGAGATGCATGGGCTGCAAAATAATTGCCTTCTTGGATGAAGACAGCCAGAAGGACATTGCCTGGGATCATTTTTGGCTGGTTGAACAACCTCCAGGACAAGATGCCGGATGGAGAAGACCGGCCAGCCAAGTTCTCCTAATGGGGCCGGTGAGGACGGCCTGTAGAGCTAATTTGTGCACGGTAAAGCGTGCAGAGAGGACGAGTGGACAGTGCCGGGCAGAACAACACATAGCTTCTCATCTAGCTGCGTCTCACGCTGCAAACCAGCAAGTACACCCTGTTCTGCAGGAGGACCATATGTTACTAATAGTGGATCATGTGATTATTATATGTACAGACAGCACTGTGGACGAAAGGGACTTCCACACCGGGCTGCTCAGGCTGGAGGGCAGCTAGGGCAGAAACAGGAACTCCTGCATCACGTACGAAGATTCTGCTTTTCATGGTCCACCAAGCAAATGAGGGGAGATGAAGTTCATGTGAAGTTTTCAATGGATTTCACTACACACACACACACGTTGATATTCCTTAGTGCAGACCGTCCATTCATTTCTATGGGAAAAAACCCCAATCCCAGTCACGACACCCTTAACCCTTACCCAGCCGTAACCTTGACCATAACTAACCAACCAAAATACAAGGGTTTTAGCATTTTTACTTTTTTGATTGCATTGACAGACTTTAATAAAATGAAGTGTGAAGTAGAGAGGACCGAAAAAGAGGACCTCACTAGTCACATTTTTTGAAAGATTTGCTGCTATACTTCTGATGTCTTTTGGTCCTCACTGGTATAGCTAAACATGTACGCACACACACGCTGTGTGCTTCTGCGTGTAAACTTGAACTTGGAGGTCTGCGAGACCTATGAACGAAAACCAGCAGTCGTGCATGCAACAGTCTCTGAAACAGATGCTGGACAGTAGGTCTGGCCACCAGGAAAATAAGCAGGTGGGGTCTGCATTTTTTAAATGGGCTCAGCACATGGGTCACAGGCATGGGGGGAGTTTGGGGGGAGCAGGGGCGCAGGGGGGGGCACTGACTATGGATTTAGAATGGAATGTCATAAAAGGTCCTTTGGGAGTGATGGCCAGGTGTCCCAGTACTTCTGTCCATATACTGTACATGCGTTAACACATAAGGTAAGCAAGATGCAATTTTTTTTGCACCCCTCACCCCCTCAAACTCTGCTTATGGTCACAGGGTGCATGCAAATCAGAGGGGCCTATGCACAGTTGTGCAGGGCAGCTGGGAGCTTAATGTAGCATGGGGCCTGGGAGCTCATTCGAAGTTAAAAATAAGCAAAGGCGATCTGCCCAGATAATGGATTTAAAGGATGTCAATAGAGGTATAAATAGCAATAATCAATTATCTGGTCATATGCTGAATCACATTGTTCAGTTTGTGTAATTATATATATACATATATATACGCTCACAGTCATATAACTGGTGTTAAATGCCTGGCTGAAGGTCTAGCAGATAGATGGAAATGACAGAGGAGGTATGTTGCTGTAAAGTATACTTACAGCGGACCAGTTTTAGAAAGACACATACCAGCGCGAACATTTTAGACTAAACAATTTAGATGAGAGTTATACACAAAAATCCTGGATAATGAGGATTCCTTATTTTGGGAGAAACTGAATAATTCCAAAAAAAAAAATTAGAACTGTGCTGTGAGGTTCTAAAAGGTGAAGTAACAGTTTTAAGGTTTGCACAAGGCTTCATTTAGAACATAAATTAATTTTAGGGGATAAAAAAATGGCCGAGGCAAGTTGCCAGATGCATTCAACCCCATAGACAGGCTGGCAGTTTTATTGGGCACCTGAAATAAACTTAAGTAGCTTACAGGGTCATAAGCAGCCTGAGAGGTACGTTATGTTCCTTTGGATACCTGCAACCGTAGCAAGGCTAGTGGTCACAGCCATGATGCATTCAAATAAACATCTGAGTCCAGCGACAAAACGAGGCACCATTTTAACTATCTTACGTGGGATTGCGCAAACAAAGATGTACTTCTGTCACAGCCAATTAAGTTCAAACAGTGCAGGGGTTAATTAATAGTGAAGGTGATTAATCATCATTGTTGATGCACCACAGCACGCAGCAACGAAACATGATCTTTGCTTTCAATGCACATGACATTGTGACACAGCAGGGGGCAGATATGTGAGTGCCTGGGGATGGTACCTTGCTTAGGGTATGAATGGGGTACTTGTGGGTTGGGGACTCGAACCAGCAATCTTTTGATTACACGGTCACATCCCTAACCACTACACGGCTGGCCTGCGCCATTAATAGTCATGTAGTTCGGTGGTGAGGCTACTTCAGGCATCTTTAAAGTTAGCAAGAATTGCCATTGGCACGTGGGATTGGTGGTGACAAGCAGCCAATCACAGCTGTCCCCCGTCCCCTGGAGCTCCCGTCTAGCAGCAACACAGAGCAGCCTCTTTAACCGAAACCCGGGCTTATGAGTTCGCTAAGGAGCTCATCAGCTGGCCATGCTGGGTAATGAGTTTAAAGCCAATTCCCAGGGACGAATATGAACTCAAAATATAGCATAACCGTTTCAGAAGCATCACTGGGAAACGGCCACCAATCAGGTCATTCTCTTGATGCCCCGCCCCCAAAGGACTATTAGGACCTTAAAGTGGGAAAGACACTGAATTTGTATGCAATAAGAAGGGTTTTATTTAATGCTACCAAATCTTATCAAACTGGCTACAAAAACATTTACATAGGTGCAAAAAAAGTGAATAGAGCCTATCAAAACCATAAATGGCTAACAGCTGGCTAATGGTATCACATATATATAATCGTGCCATTGGAGAATGTATATGCTGTGCTGTCAATTGTTCTTCTCATGCAAGTTGAACAGTGTGAAGGTTTCATCCCTTTGCTCTGAAAAAGAGAGAGAAGCTACAGAAAGTATGGTAACACTTTAATTAGGGGTGCTCTATGACAGCTACAGGGCACCAACATAAGCCCATCATGACAGCCGACATAACCTGTCATAAGCATTTATAAAGGTTTCGTGGCTGTCATAAATGCTAATATAGGCAACTCCTGTGTCAAGTTCCCTATGTGAGCATTTATGACAGCCACAAAAGTTGGATCCATGGGCGTAGCACCAAATTCTGGGCCCTATGCACAAGCAGTGGCCATGGGTCCCCGTAAGCTCGAGGTTCACAGCTACCTACAACCTCAGGGGCCCTCCCCCCACTTGGGGCCCTGGTAATTTAGTCCCACTTTTCACCCAACTACGACGCCCCTGGTTGGAACAAACCTTTATAAATGCTTATGACAAGTTACGTCGGCTGTCATGAAGGGCATACGTTTGTGTCATGTAGCTGCCACAGAGCACCCTTAAGTAAAGTGTAACCGAAAGTATAGAGGATACTAGACTAGCAGACTACATAATAGAGATGACAGAGAGGGGGGGGGGTGCATAATCACTTTAGCCCCAATGAGAGGCAGCTGAGGCTGACAGGAGCATAGATACTTGGAAAGACTAACAAAGTAATTCGCGGAGACTATTTCAGCTTGAATTCTGTGAACAGGGTCTGGGGACAGGTGGATGTTTCAAGCTGGCATTAGAAAAAGCTGCCTGGGATGGTTCGTTAAAGCCAGCGAATGTTACAGTTTGTTTTATCGGAATATTTGTGGTGGCAACTGTATCGCCCATTGTCCGGAACCGAACTGGACACAGGGACAGGTGCAGGTTAGTGCCGATAAACGGATCGCCCTTGTCAAGGCTTCTATAAGGCTTTTACTAGGAAGGGGAATATGAGTACACGTGCACAGTATTTGTGACACGCGCGCCCGCGTCCACACACGTGTCTGGACGTTGAGTCTCACAGAGACAGTAACAGAGGTTGAGGAGTGAGCGTGTGCATGGCTTTGTAGAGTAGGCGTGGCCACTCGTGCGAGTGGCGGGTAAATTCGCGGCCGCTTGGGAGAGTGTGGGCGAATAGGGGAGAGCGGGTGTGTGTGGGTGGGTGGGTGTCTGATTGCCAGCTCCTTAACAATATTTAATTGTGCTCCTTTTGATGGAGAATTAAGTGCCACGCGGCGTTAGTATGAGAATAAGAGGCCTGCTGTTCACTGAGTTTAAATCAGGCCGTAACAAGTAGGACCGCATAATTCGCAGGGAAATATCCGTAAAATGCTAGCTGGAAGGAATCTTAAGCTGGCCGTTTCAGCGGAGCGTTGGCACACCCAGGAAGAGATATTCTGCAGATTGCAGAAAGATAAGTGTACGAGAGATTGAGCCGGGTTCAATCTCTCGTCCATACTTGTTTTATTTTTATTTATTTTTTGGCTGAATAAAACAGGTTCAGAAATAGTTCTGGTATGTGAAAGGGGAAGAAACAAAATGGCAGGTTTAAGCAAAACATCAATCTAACCGTTCTGCAATTCTGTCTGTACAGGATGCTGTAGTTTCTTTGCACCCTAAGATGTGGTATAATAAAAGCCACTTAATGCAGTTTTCCCACATTACATCCCATTTCCAAAATTTACTGTGTAATTCATTGTGACTGTCAGAGGTGGAAATCTCATGTCCAGGACGTAAAAATTCCAGACCAGGATTTTGTTTCAGCCACTCAGCTGAGTATAAAGAGCCAAAGTCACAGAGTATTCAGCTGGTTGGTTGAAACAAAATCACGGTCTGGATTTGTACTTTCCGCCACTTCTGGTGCCTACATCCTGTTTCCTCATCATTTCATACCTGTCTCCAGGGTCAAAGCTGCAGGGGGGGGGGGGCACATGTAGGGATTGGACAGAGAGCTCTCCGTATTCATTCGACAGGTATGCCACGACAGGCCACAAGTTGCTTTTCTAGATAGGAGCCAGGGGTGGGGCTAGAGCAGAAGGCCAGCACCATCTAATCTGTGACCTGAAATCTAGCAGCTCAAATAAACAAATATATCAAAGGCATCAAGGGCACAAGTGTCACAAGTGACACTTTGTATTCATATCAGGGCACATGAGGAGAGGTTATAGAAAAGAAATTCTAGGAAAATTCTCATTTTCCTGCTTTTTTTCTTTTGCAATATGGAAGGTGAAAAGTGGCAGTCATGTGATCAGCGTGTCTTCCTCTTTCTTCCTAAATTGAAGTGCTGGGCCGGTAGTAATTTGTCATGGGTGAAGTGAAGCAGAGTCAAGGAATGCCACAGTGATTCCAGCTGTGACGAGGCTCAAACCGATTTGCCAGTGCTGCTATTATGCAGGGGTGATTCTAGGAGTTTCTGAAGGTGGGGGAGGGCAAAAGGGGGGCCAAAATTCATACAGAGGGGGCCTTATCATTAGCCAATGACATGTTTTGAATTGGTGAGTGACAGAAGAAGGGCATTCTGGGAGCCAGTCAGCTTTCGGCTGCCCCCGTGGCTCCGCCCCTGTTTACGCCTCAGGAAGAAAGTCATAGCTGTTTAGCCAGCGTCCACAAGAAGATCAAAATGGTCTGTTACTGTTCATTTATGACATGCATCTTAAACAGTTTAACGTGCCCTTTGTCTTTCTAATTATTTTAAATGTTATTAATTTGGCTTTTAATATTTATCATGAAGAAACGTATAGGCTAAATGTGTCAAGAATTCTATTTCTTACGCAGGAGTGCAGTAGGGCCATGGATCCCCTGGCAGATTCAGGGGCCCTGGCACTGTACAGGGGCCCTTGAATGCACAATATTATGAATTATATTTGGCTGTTCAAGGTTACATTTTGCTAAGGGCCCCCGAATCTCTAGCTATGCCCCCTGCTCATATGTCTAAGAAAGGAGAGATCAGTTCTGCGTTCTTGCATGTCGAGAAGTGCTAAACCACACAACACTGACTGCTGCATATCGTTTTTAGTAGCAAAAATCGCTTTGGTGTTACTCAATTGCCCAGCTTCAAATTACATAACAGCCAGCTCATGTGTCCTGATGTGTCTCTGTTTGTATTTTTTGCTTTAAATAAAATTAAATAAACACATCAGAGCAACCCACATTGTTCACTTAACACAAAATGCTACCCCATTCATATTTTTTATATAAATAAAAGGCACAATAGACAAACAAACAAATATATAAATGGCTGTGTTAAAAAATAATGAAAAATGACATTAAAGAATCTGTTCCCTGAAAACCGTCAACAATGTTTAAATAACTCGAAAGATACTATCGGATCCTAACTAATTTTTTAATCTCCTGAACATCCCTTAGCATCACACACACCTTATCATATTTTTTTCGGGCTGCAAAGCTGATTAGATGCTAACGTAGGGAATCATAGCAGCCTGAGGTACGCTGTGTGTGTGTGTGTGTGTGTTTGTGCTTACGCCTGCATTTAACCGCATCCAGCGGCACCGCCAGCGGATCTCACCCACGCTCTCCCGAGTGCTCCTTTACAGTGAGACAAAAGCCATCCTGGCACGTATCGGACAGTTTGATTCAGGAAGCCTCCCGGGGGGCTTAAGCGAGCCCCTTAACGGCCACATCCGCAGTCTTCCAGAAACAGGGGAAAGGAAGGTGGAGGTAAAGATAGCGTCGGGGCCGCATCCCACACATGAGACGGCTTCCCTCGCTAATAAATCATCCTTGAAGGACTTAGAGGCTTGATAGAAGCTTCCTGTGAGCATAATGTGATTTCTCTTTCCAGATGTAAGCCATTTCAGTTCCGTAATAGTGTTTCACCAGCGAGCAAAAATAAGTACCATAGCAGCACAAATAAATAAATAAAACTTAATATGGGAAAAAGGGGGCTTTGCCTCTCCGAAATGTTAATGCCAACATTGTCTTCCAAGGTCCGCGTTCATAAAAACGGAACTGTTTATTATTTTTAGAGCTGATATTAAACCATCCTGCAAGGGGGGTGCCAAGGAGAGGAAATGTATTTAAAACAATGATGCAGAGAGGATAACTAGAACACGGGTCCGCTGTTGAGACGGGGTGTCAGAATCGTATCTGCTTATATTTGCTTTCCAGCTTCCCTATTTGTCACAAACATTTATTTTTCCAGCAATTTTGCATGTTATGCCAGGGATGGTATAACACCGAGGCCGGCACCATCATTACTGTGCAATTGTGAAAAATGTGTTGCTATGACATTGAACTTAATTAGACATAATAATCAGATGCATTCTTATGAACTGGCTTGCCCATCTGCCTGCCGCGCAGTTTGAAGGATTTATTATCGCCATCTGCTGGCAGAAGAGGTCAAAATGCTGCTTTCCGTTACTTACCTTTCAGGGACGCTGGACTGTCAGCGGGTATCAAGGGGATTTAACCTAAAAGCCGTACATCGTGGCAGTGATATGGCCACTGCATTGCATTCGTTTAGCTCGCGACTTGGACAGTGTTTGGAATCCAGGTACACAGGTTTGCAACAAGTACGTTTTTTTTTTCCAGGAGGTAAGTAATAGGTTTAGGAAGTTCATTCTAAAGGAGGCTTATTATAGGGAGCTGCATCCATGGGCTTTTTTTTTAGCAGTTTCTAATAAGCAGAAGATACAGCCCGGTGTCGTGAGTAATGGCACAGGAAATATTAGCAGAATATATTTTGGTGCAGGTGAAAAGCAACAGACAGGAAGGTGACGACCAGCGAACAAAACGATAACGCGCCGCCCCGCGCTCACACGATCGTATGAATTGCCGTAGCGGAATCATCGCATTTGCGGCGCGCATTCATACGCGAGTGTTAAAAACCTTAAGGCGTCCTCGTCGGCGCTTTAGACAGCCTAAACTTGTGATCGGAAATAAGGGATTAGTGCTGCGGGGAGTGACTCACAACTTAACGAGCGTAATTAGTCAGAGAATGAGACGCGTAATGGATGTGCGTGTCATGGCGAAGTGTGCATGTCGTACACCTCCCCTGTGTAGGATACCTATTTGCGCTCCCGTTCCAGCACCGTGGCTACGCGTGTTCCTTCTCTACAGCCTCTCCCCCGCCCCGCCCCCCCCCCCCCTTTCAGTGCCGCAGTCACCGCTTCTTCTCTCAGTGCACTCACCTTAGGGCTCCGTGCCTGTAAATGATTTAGGGGGGGAGGGGGGCTGTGAGAGACAGACATACTCTCCAGTCGACCTCTGTGCTAGCTGGCCGTTCCTGCAGAGTCTCAGCCAAGCCATCATTACCCACACACACCCACACATACCTCCTCAGGTTTTTTCAGGGACCAATTGAGGGCACATCACGGCTGTAGTATCACCACCACAAACCCATAGCTGTTGCTTTCCTACATAACCTATCAAATTTAATATCCCGAAATGTAAGTGGATGCAAATGGGAGGGGGGTGCTTCAAACTGCAAAGTAGGGTATTTACACGTCCTCAATGAGGCTGAATATGAGCACCTCCAAACGGACAATGCCAAAGCACCTCTCAGACCACAAACATTGAGGGTTCTTGTAAACCTCTTATCACGTCGTCTTCGGCTGTCAGGTCGAGTTGGAGGCACGGCTGGGTGGTAGCGATTCAGGTTTTCAGAGTTTACAACGAGGAGTAAACAGTCTGCATCTGCCACACGTCGCTAAGTTAGCATTGCTAATTTAACACTGAGAGTGTTCACTCTCGCCAACACTGTCAGTGTTAAATAAACACCACCAATTATGCGCTATGCATCCTTTGCTAATGGTAATGTCGGACAACCATAACCTAGGAGAACAGCCCTCAGTGCCTCCTTAATCAGTCCGGTTCATTGCCTGTGTGAATATGACATGAAGGCCAGTTCATGTTAACTGCGATGTGAGGAATTAGTAATTGGTAATTAGTAATGACTTCTTGCTCAGGTGTATGTGAAGTCTGCTCTATTTATAATGGCGAGGATGTGCAATGGGGCAGCTTCAGAAGGAGCTGGTCAGTACCATCAAGGATCCCATGTAATACAGACTGGGGGAGAGTGTGGAGGTCACAGCCTCCTTCAGGGGAGTCAGCAGCACAAAGCTAAACTGGGAACCGAGAGATTTTTTAAATGCAGTTGTATTGTATTTCATTTAAGAACAGATATCAATAATGCGATTTGCCAAAATAGACGACTGACCAAAGAATCGCTTTAGGATGTGTCTTACCCTTCCTGTCATGCCATGATGCAACTAAATGTCAGCGCAGCGTGTGGCAGAATTAATGCGTTTTGCAATCGCAAATGTCACAGTTTTAATAAAAGATTCACAGAGTACATGTCACTGTGTGCTGGCAACCAATAAATAAATAAATAAATAAATAGAAATCCAGTGACCCCCCATCTTGACATTTCGGCCAGAAACTCACGATTGTGACATTATTGAAACCGAAAGGTCTCATAGATTTTGGTCGGATTTGATCCATTCTGTCGTGGTTCTGTTGGCAACCGGTAGCAGGAGAACAGTGATCGTGCAAGAATATCTCTTTGGTTTTATCCTGTGCTGTCATTTGGTTTAATTTCAGTGCTCCATAGATGCCTGGTCACCTTGTGTTCTGTAGCTGTGTCTTTGGGGGATTTGCTTTGCTTGGGGAAGGGGGGTGTGTGAAAGTTAAGCTATAAGAACAGGCCCTAATTGATAAACTGCCCCCCATCCAACCCAAACATTTTCACACCCTCTTTATAGCTTTATTTATTATATAGCTGCCATTGTTTTCAACATCATTATTATTTCAAGGCCAATTTCCTCTAAAATAAAAACTGGAAGGATGAAATTAGATTGCATTAAGTATGCTATATATGACATAATCGTATATCATATTATACCTATCATATTAGTCATATTATACTGTTTTTCTCAGATTGTGGGCTCAGAGTTTGCTGAAATGGTTTTTATTATTGTAAGATTGAACAAAACACAGATGCAAAGCTTTCGCAAACCGGCCCATCCTACAATCACTGCCCCGTTTTCGAGTCTCTGAGTCCGTCTGCCAGGACACCACAGGAAGGAGTTAAGCACAGGATCTTGAGGCAGCTGACTGGATAGAAGGTTCCGGAACGAGTTGTTCTGGAGAGGCATTCGAGGACGGATGGCTGGAGGAGCAGGGGGGAAGTAAAAACCAGGTAATAAAAGACAAAAACACAAACAGACGAAGGCTACAAAACCTAACGGGAGACAGAAAGAGCAGGAGGGGAAGCAGGAGTGAGCCGCAAACATTATGTATTTAATGGAAACGCAACTCAGTTTATATGAAGCCTGGTAGACCCCAGGTGTAACAATAGCATAAAACTTTATGAAGTCGTCTCCAACCCTGAAATGACTAAAAGTTACATAATTGCAGCCGTTGTTTCTTGTTAAATGATTATTTAATGAGTTTAACTTAATGTTGATATTTTGTTTGAACTTTAGTCTTGCATATTACACTTGTACAGAGCTGCAATAATTTTTTATATTTTTTTGTAAGTTGTAACTCCACAGTTTTTGCACCCGTCCCCCCCCGAGGATACAATAAATCAGAGCAGATAACAATTCAGAATGCCCCCCCCTTCCCTAAACACTTCACCTCTACTCCCCTTGCACTGGCCATCACCTGAGGGCGGGGTCAGTCCGCTCCTCTTTCCCAGTGCCGCCCGCCCCCCATGACCCCACGGAGCTGGCAAGCACAGATTGGTCTCGAGTGCTACAAAGGGGTGTTTCAATTTCCTCCAACTCTGCCCTCTAGGCACGTTCCAGGGGAAAGATGTGGTCCCTTATACAATCAGACCCGGCGGATACACACACACGCACTCAGACGCAATGACAGCACTTTGATCATTCTGATGATCCGTGGACCTGGCCTTGGGGGCGGGAGTGGCACTGTTTCAGAGAAGTACATTTCCCCATGCTTCACAGTTGCGCGCCCCCCGCCCGGGCTCTCAAAGAAGCAGAAGATGTGAAGTTCTCGCACTGCACTTCTTTGGAGGACAATTACTCCCAGAGGAAATTGGATTCGGTTTGGTTCCTGTAAACATGCCGATGAGATTAAATCTCCTCCTTTTCCCTCCAATTGAATCTTTTTGCACTAATTGGCCATATTGAATTAATGACCGTATTAGCGGAACGTAACTGGAATGTGACTGTTCTTCTGGCTTTGCTGTGATGCAGCGCAGGCCTCACACTTGAGGAGGGGTGACAAAATGATGGGAAGGTTTCCTTAGGTTCTTAAGTGTTCCATAAATCGAGTCATGTCATGTTCTCAACATCGGTGCCTGACTGAAGGACAGGATGCTGTGTATAAATCACTGTTGCAATGTGAAATTCTATTTTTGGTCTAAAGTATGCACCTGAAAAGTTCTTTATTTATGCAATTTTATACATTTACTTATCTAGTGTTTTTCTTGAAGTGGCATTCAAGCAAGGCTCAGAGAGCAGGATCAGGCAGTATCCCTAGAACAATTGAATTGGCCTTGCTCAGGAACGCAACAGGAACATCACTGTATCAGTCACAGGACTGGATCTATCAACCTTCTGATCACAGGCACAACCCACAGAGTCACCCCACCAAAGTTGCCATGCCTTTGTGTTTTGGTGTCATTTTCTAGCAGAAATGCTGTGACTATTAAGTTTATGTCCGCTGGTTTGGTGACAGTACTGAATTCCTCTGTGAATAATCTCATTTTGTAGTTAGAACCACATTATCCATTTTCACCACTGATAACCTTGGTCAAATAAGTTATTAATATATAAATGGAATTAAGCTTTTGTTAATGAAAATGTCCATTGCATAATAGAAAGTATAGTGTGAAGAGGGCAGGCCGCTGTGATGAGTAATGCTAACAGCTCCTTGTAGCATTCTTTGGTACTGCGTAAATGTCAGCATGGCTAATGGCATTGAAGGCTCATGTAAATAAGAGCTTCTTCGCCAGCCTGGACGGCTGCAGATGCATTCAAACTAAATGGAAAGTGCCAACAGGGAGCTCCTTTGCCACGTCTGCTAAAACAGGTCCCTAATGTAGCACAGATATATTTCCAGGGCAGTGCACATCTGCCAAGGAAAGGTACAAAATGCGATCTACCCCTCTTTTGCTGTATGGATTTTTATATTTCATATTGTTGGAACTGAATGGTTTTGGCTCAGTATAAACACAAGGGGAGGCATTTTGGCGTTTGTGCTGTTCTTGGCACTGCTTGGAGGGCTCCATTAACTCAGCTACGGTAGTATATGGTGAAAAATGCAGATTCGGTTAATGGGGATTTGGGAATGTATTCCTCCTTGGAGACTAAACTCAAACTGGGTAACAAGGCCCCAGTGAATGTCACCTGACTCCCCCCCCCACCTGCCATACACACATACACACATCCACAATTCTGTGTTATGTTAGTGTTATTTTTGTCTACTGATCAGGCTTCGGGTGAATTGATGATTCAGTGGCCAAAACCGTATTGTCTATGTGCCATGTGATGGACTGATATCCAGTGATGGGAACAAGTCACTCCTTGGCGAGTCAGAGTCAAGTCTCAAGTCAAAACATTGCAAATCTCGGCCAAGACTCCAGTTATCTGCCCTCAACTCCAAGGAAGTTAAGGTCCAAGTCTTTCCATCATTTCTGCTGACAATTCACCAAGTCTATAACTCGAGTCCACGTTGAGTTGTGAGTCATGTAACTCGAGTCCTCACCTATGTCAGGTCCTAGTCTCGAGTCATTTACCCGAGTCCACATCTTTCCATCAGTCTTGCCAAGTTGAGCCACAAGTCGCCCGACCTCTGCTGATGTCCTGCTCCGGGTGTTCCCCATACCTTGTGCTGCCTGGGACCAGCTCACCATGATCCTGTACCACATAAGTGACTATAGAAGACGTAAGGGTGGACAGTTCACTGCACCATTGTGAGACATGTAAATCATATACAGAAGGGCAGCTTGCTCCAAAAATGTGCAAATGGAAATTATTGCTTCTAATTTTGTATAATGTAGGAGGTAATCTAATTGCAGTTCTATTTAAAAATGTTACCATAAAGGCAAATGTGTCAGTGGAAAAAAAACCTTTAATATGGCTTTTTAATATATAGAACACACATTTTCCTCTTTCATACTTTCCTCTCCTCTCCTTGTTTTTAATTGTTCTTTTTTTTTACCCGCAGGCTTATCTGTTGAAATACTTTCCCGCCTACAACTGCTCTGGAGTCAGACATTTATTGGTATGTCATGGCTATGACGCTGTATTCCACTGTTTTGATCATTTGCCTGTTTAAAACAATTACCATCATTACCATAATCACGGGCTGGGAGAAAATAGCAGAAAATGTACAAAATGCACTAAATCTGAATTACTCAGTTTCAGATTATCTTTATTATGCGCAGTAACCCTGAACACTGATTTGAAACGGTAGAAGAGAAATACAGACAAAAGCGGTAATTTCACTGTAATTCACATCCGAATGGATGCAGGTCTGATTTTCTGCCGTGCGGATCCAGTGAGTGAAATGTGCCGACTCCCTTCATCATGCGCCACGGGGTCTGGTGCAACAGTTAATTTACCATCGGATAACTGCACAGCAGCAAAGTCAGCCGCTTCAGCCAGTAATTAGAATAAGAAAATTAGGGCAATTCAATTAACGAGACACATATGCGTACAGAATGGGCTGTCTGGATTAAACTGTCTTGAGCATCATATTATTTTAGCTGTTTTAATTCACATATAATGGTAAAGATTGTGAATGAAGCGCTGCAGCCGTAATGCAAGTAGGTGTCACCTACTGCAGTCATCAGCGGCCGCCAAAGCAGCGGCAGCTCACCGCGGACCCGCGTCGCCTTGCCGAAGGCTTCCGGGGATCCGGGAAGCCCCGCCGGCCAGTTTACATGAAGCAGATTCCGCGTCCGGCGATCTCTTGGCGAAATGCACGCACAGAAAATCGGGATCGTAACGCGGAGAGCCCGCAGCCTGCTGCGGTGATTAAATTCGGGGGTCGAGATGAGTTTTTGCACTCTCTCCGGGATTCTCCAGGGCGGCCGGCGTCTCACTGTGCCGTATGGAGCTTCGCAACAGGAGTCGGGTCAATAAATCAGAGAACAGCTTCACTTTTGCTTCAAAAACATTTATTATCTGCTACATGCTTCTGATTTGTTCCTCCATTGTCAGTTTACATAACCTACGCATAAAGAACATTATCTTTTTACGCAGGGTAATGTACAGAGGGGGAAGATGATTCCAAACGCCCAAGAGGGGCCCTAAAAATATGGAACACAACTGGATTGGTCTAGGCTGGGAGCCCAATACAATATGCTTTTATGGGACCTAAAATCTCCAGCAGCACCTCTGTTTTCACATTTTGCTAAACAATGTATAACAATCCATCCAGCCATCCATCTTTTAACTGCTTATCCAGGTCAAGGTGGCAGGAGAAAAAAAAATAGAAATATCACACTGGTATTTTTGTTAATTATATTAATTGTTGGTTGTTTTAATATATCATATATAAATTATAAAATATATATTAATTGTAGGTTGGTTTAAACTTTATTCATACAATTAAAAAACTGAATGCTCTCCTCACAGTCCAAATCCATGCTAAGGTGAATTGGAATCGCCAAATAGTACACACAAAGGTGTGTGTGACTCTGCATATGAATGAGGTGTGTGTGCCCTGTGATGGGTTGGCGCCCTGTCCTGGGTAATTTCCTGCCTTTGCACCCGTGACCCTGCATGGGACAAGTAGGTAAGAAAACTGGATGAATAAATGAAAGACGAAACATTTTATATTTTGCATGTGCAAAGATATCGTTATCAAAAACGAAATAAAATCTGGTAAATGATTCAAGGCTAGTGATGTTGACATATGCCGCAATTCATTTTAGGTTTTAAATAATATAGTGGTAGAATTTAGAAATTCAGATGATTTATTTAACTACGGCACTGAGTCATATGAGCGCATGTTCCAGTTATTTAGGAGAGCAAATTTTCAGGGTTTCCCACAAGCGAAAGAGAAGTTAAGTGTGTCTTTTTAATTACTGGCTTTCACAGGCTCCTATAAGAAAGCAGGTTAATCGGGAAGCGGCAAAGTTGATATAAAGAAATGAACCATGGCTGTGAGGTAAGGAACCTATTTCAGCGGGTGCTGGGGGTTTGTCTGTATGCATGAACTGGGGAAGGCCGAGGTCATGTCGTCACACGCCGCTTTAATTGGACGGTGACGTCCTCCAATGTGTCGCAGGCTGGCCGAAGGCCGTCGAGTGTGACATTGCAATTACAGCCAGCAGGGCATGCAGGAGAGAGCATCCCAGGCCGCTAGCAGAGTCCCGCCACTCTCTCTTCCTCTGCTGTGATTGATTAGAGGATTGTTGGACTAGTCATTTGCTCGTGGTGCGGGTGACCTTGGTATGCAAGAGCAAGCAGTCAATGAAGGAACGACAAGCTCTCTGTTGGATGTGAAGCCACTGGAATACATACACATACGATAAATATATCTATATACGCACACACACACACACATTAAATATATATATATATACAGCTATGAGCCCATTAAAGCAAGTTACATGGCAGGGGTGATTCCAGGATTTAGGATTTGACCCATTCAATCTGAGGAACCACCACTGATAAAATCTGTCAAGTGGGGAGACAGTCTCCAACTGTAAAATTTGCACGAAATGGGCACGGAAACATTATTTCCTTATTTTTTTCTGGGGCATTGAGACAAAAAAACAGGATTTAGAGTCGAGACCCAAAATAGGTCCATCCGCAGCAGCCAATGAAATCGCAGCCGGCCTCCCATAGGCCAAAGTGCCACTCTGGCCATAGACAAAGGTTTAGCAATTGCCAATTGACCAACGTTGTAAAACATGCAGAACGAGCCAGACTCCTACTTTAATCAAAAAGACCTATTGTGCACCTGTTTATGATGGGGGAGGGGGACGGGGGGAGGATCCTGGGGCAAAATGAAGCCTAGCAATAAGCATATTCACTCAGCCGACCCCTGGCGTACTCCCGGCTGTCATATCAGAGTGAGGGAGTGCTCCGACTCCCAAGACCAAGTCCTTTCTGCACCTAAAACCCATATTACGGGTGCCTTTTCCTTGACTGATATAGAAACAACTGTTTTGTTTTCCCTTCTGCCTGCTGCTGTTATTAAACCCCCCCTCCACTCCTGTCCCCAAGCAAAGTTCCTGTTCCTTCATGCCGTGTCACATGGCAGCTTGCCATCCCACCCGGGGCCAGCGTAACACTATGTTTCTCACTGAAATGCTTCATACAGCATATTAATTACGTGATGAGCCACTCCTTTGCACATCGCTTTGATTTATACATGGACTGAGCCTTGTACAGCATACTCAAATACGCTCTGATTACACCATTTCTCTGTCATGTCCTTGGGCTGCTGTCTGTTGGGCGCCTCCCTACTGCAATCCACATCCTTTTTTTACTGCCGTCATAGATGCTGTAAAATGCACCCAATATTTGTACAACACCATATATACCATGCATTCCACTGTAAAGATGCACATTTTCTATTTATCATACATGTATGTATTTGTGTGATAAATACACAACATATGCAGTTGTTTCTAGCACTTTTGCAGTATTTTGCACATGCCGATTAGATGCAGAACTGTATTACGTTGTTTGAGTACTCGTACTTTACACAATGGCTAATCTAATCTGATGTAGTAGACACAGCAATAAAAGCCATGTCATGCACAGATCCTTCCCTTAATAGCTTAAAAAATGTAAACCACAAATACAGCAAATGGTCATCACCCAGTATTACCTCCTTGTAGGTAGGGGGCAGCAGTGAGTTCGGGACTGTCATTCTCCTGTATCCACCTGCAGAACCGCAGATTCATGACGGGCTTCCCATTTCTTTGTTCCTTTCCACCCCCTTGTTGGGGCAGTCATCAGTTGCTGGCTGTGTCCCATTAGCTGGTGATGCTGATTGCCCCTTATTGGTGCCCTATGACTTTGCAACAGACCATGGTATCACAATGGAAGTTCCATCACTTTTACTTGCATGCCTCTTTTGCTTTTTGAGTTGTTCTAAGCGCCCTCCTCCCTGCTTGACCTTCTCCTCCAGCCAGACCTGCTGGCCTTCCATCCAATCAGTACTCCAGCAATGTGTCCCAAGGGCTGATGCCATGCAAGGCTCCAACATTATATTACAGTGATGAACGGTACATTGAGATGAAATCTTTGTGGCAGAATGAAAATAAACAGCACAACATTTAGCTAATTTCCAGCCCTGGCAGAATTCTGCTAACAGGCTACTTTATACTCATCAATTGATATAAATAAGTAAGTAAGTAAGTAAAACTACTTATAAAATGCTTTTCACAAACAAAAGTCCCAAAGCACTGTACAAGTTAAAAACAGTCAAAACGTAAAGTATATAAACAATAAAATAAATAATATGAATAAAATGAAAGGCTACATTTAAAATAATCAATCAAGATAAGAAAACAGTTGTGCTTTTGCAGTAGAGATTGTCATATAGCTAATATGTTGGTATGAATTTACATGATAATCACAGATAGTCATGATATAATTATTATGTGCTATCGTGGGATAAGGCGATTGTTGACAGTCATTCAGAAGCTGGCATCCTGTCTCCTGCGCTGCCTGGGATAGGCTGGAATGGATAGGTTTTGAAGCTCTGTTATTGTCTTTGAAGCTGACGCTAGCCTTCCATACTCTCTCTATTCCTCTCCACTGTATTGGTCTGCCTCAGTGGGTGGCTTCGCGACCTTGTACCTCCTTAGTCACGTGATCATCTCTGGCCCTTGGTGAGTGTGTGGAGTTTGCATTACCTCCACATGTTCACGTGAGTTTCCCTCCATCTGCTCTGCTTTCCTCCCACAGCTTAAGGACGTTTGAGTGTCCTGTAATATGCTGGTGTTCTGTAAGCTTCCTGGTATAGACCCCCGGTATAATTATGACTCCAAATCAGATAGAAAGCTCTGTCTTGTAGACTTCAATGGGTCGTGTTTGAATTACCAAAGAGCTCTGCAGCATAGAAAGCCATTTTAATGCAATGCTGTTTAGGCATTATATAAGCAAGTTTGTAATGTTGATCTAATTGAGTTTCATGGAAAAATAAATTAGTCATCTGGGCTTCGTCTTTTGTCTCCCATAAACACTTTCGTCCAAGATTACAGTGAATCTAGACAGGCCCATAGCCACACACAAATTTTGTGGCGCGGGGGGGTTAGGGGGGTGGTTCAGCGACTTTGCCAATAGGGCCATCTTGGTGT
>JAODKL010000041.1:8203107-8218093 GCA_026780765.1 Petrocephalus schoutedeni
TTCGACAATGCACACATGGCCACGCCCCCACTTGGCAACACCCATTCGACAATGCACACATGGCCACGCCCCCACTTGGCAACACCCATTCAACGATACACACATGGCCACGCCCCCACTTAGCAACATCCACCTAACTTCAAAACATACCATTATCATATTCATTGTTTACCATAAATGTAATAGGACCTCTCTGAATTAAGAACCTTGTGAAGTATTCAGCTTGGCATGCTCCTTCATAATTCAAAGATTCAAGATTCAGAACTGTATTATCATTTGTCATTACGTACTCCCTGCAGACTTAGGCAGCATCTAACACAGGGTACAGTAAACTATACATACAAAAATACAGCACAATAAATCCAAAATACATACAATAGGTACAATAAACACACAATATATATGGTATACACAATATACACTGTGTATACCCAGTATACCATACAAAATCATGCACGGTGTTAAATTAGGATTGAAATGAAGTGGTCAGTCATTCACAGCTTGTGGAATTGAAGTGCTAAAAACAAAAGTCTGAGGGGATCGACACGCAACATATCACCACTCTCCGCCACCATTTTATATTCCGGCACCATCTTAAATATAAGCGGTGCTCTTTGCTTCAGTTTACTAGTCACTTCTGGAATCTTACTTGTTTTCTGACCCTGTCAGCGATTTGGATTTGGTCTCCATATTGCAAGGAACTGTTTCTGATGTTTGCCTCTGACCAGCAATTCATGGATTGTTATTTGGGGCTGTTACTCCAGAGTACGATCCATTAAACCCACTAAGTCTGCAGTTGGATCTCAAACCTACTTTATTACACTTAACAGGATAATCCAGGTGCCTAATCCATATTCTAAAAATAAATTGCACATCAAATAGACATTAATCCAGTTATTAACTTTAGCACCCTATTTCAAAGCTAAGAAAGTCGGTAGGGCAACAATGCATATCTGAAAATTTCCCTAACCCAAAATTGCTTTCAAACCAATTTCATACTTAAACAATAAGTGTATATTTTCAGTCTAACAGTGAGGTGAATAAAATCACTCATGTAAACATATGCACCAGTTATTCTCTGTGGTCCTTTCCCTGTCTCTTGTAGGATGAATGCTTCTGATTTGCATGTCACCCTTTTCAGAGCAGTTAGATGAAGCTCAATTTAACAGAAGAAACTGTACGGGCATTTTTCCACTGTACCAGGTGCCGTACTTTTGTTACAGTACTTTTGGTTCTTTGCCCTTTCCACTGTCTTCTGGTCAAGTTCCAATGCCTAAAGTGCTAAATCAGATGGGGTACGTTTTTGGTATTTCGGTACTTCGGGGTGGGACTTTGAAGGCTTTCTTGTCGATTGATTATGCAGATAGCTTGCCGCTATAACACAATGCAACCGCCGTCCTGAAAAAAGCTACCAACTCAGAAAACAATGATAAACGAAGTAAAAAAACAATGAAACAACACTGGAGGCCTGGCAAATGAAGTGTGACTACTTGATTGGACATGACATTTTGCCAGGACGAAGATTCAGGATAGCTTATAGTAATACGTATAGATTTATGCAAGTGATGAGAATTAAAGTTGGTTGCTGTGAAAATCATGTAAAGTCCAAATACATATAGAGCTTGAGATTCAAATACCACCATGTCTGTGTGTATGTGTCCCCCTGTCCAAAGCAAAGCAGTTAGGTTAACTGGCATGTCTAATATGTCCATAATTTGGGTGTGTGTGTGTGTACCGAGTGATGGATTTGTAACCTGCCCAGGATGTACTCATGCCTTGTGCCCCCGCCACCAACATGCTCACTATAAGCAGCTGGAAGACAAATGTATATAAATTTCCAGGCACGTGCAGGAGGGTACCAGCCCCTTTCACCTGAACAAATGAAAGTAATGTTCCAAGTGCCCTTTTCCCTCTTTTGATAACCAGCAATCATGCAAAATCTCCCGAGGGGGACTCCCCCCCCCGCCCACTGGCAAAAAGTACCGTCTGGCCACGCCACGCCCCCCCAGCTCCAGCACCTGCCCCTTGGAACGTCTGTGCACATCACTGCAGATTTCAGATATGAACCCTTTATTTACACACACATCATCACTGGATGTTCAAGGTGACAACTATCATGGTGGGGATAAAAATGAGCCTGCCCAAAGGTAACTTACATAGTGCCTCGATTCCTGTCGGTGGCAAACTTAAGAAAACGTTGACGTCGGTGACAGATATCGTCACCGACGGGGACAGCTATTGACAGGTGATGACATACAGTGTTAGAAAGACCACTGCAGTGACACCAGCTCTGCTGGACCCACGGCACGGAACAGAAACAGGGCGCGGAAGGAGGAGATG
Source organism: Petrocephalus schoutedeni (assembly GCA_026780765.1). Classification (NCBI taxonomy): domain Eukaryota; kingdom Metazoa; phylum Chordata; class Actinopteri; order Osteoglossiformes; family Mormyridae; genus Petrocephalus; species Petrocephalus schoutedeni. The sequence continues at coordinate 8,205,448 of JAODKL010000041.1, forward strand.
AAAGGACAGGTGGAAATGGGCTGTTTAGTGAGGTTGGAATGATGTGACGGAGGGAGGACATTTACACAGCAGTGCCCAGTAATGCAAACCTACAATGCAAACCATTGAATGGTTTGAAGCACCCACTACAGTACTACACAATATGTGCTCTAAATAAAGCATGCCTTATAGAAAATGCACCCTAATGATCCTGGGTACAGGCAGAAGCTGAGTGAGATTCCCTCAGTAAACAGGATGACAATGAGTGTTTCGGAAATACAGTTCTCCCCCCCCCCCCTTTTTTTTTTAAAGGAACTACAATTAGAACCATATTTAAGGCATTAAATGATCTCTTGAGTTGACCTTTGGTGCTGCACATTTTATACACCGAGCGCGCTCAGTTGTACCGTCTGCCAGGCAAAGCGCGGGAGCGCAGTGCAGGACCGGCGCGTCGTGGAGAGACTATCAACAAGCCCATGCTCAGAAATAGCTGGTGTGCTCATGGGAGCCCCGCGTACACATCAATTCATAGCCGAGGGCTCTCTGCAGACGGGGAGGTGCTTTCCGCGCGGCGCTGCGGACCCACAGCCTCTCATAGTGCTACCGCCGACTTCTTCATCTGCCAGACACGCCGAGCCATACGGCGCCGGTCTGTAGGCGATGCAAATGTTTCGTTATGGCCTTCTGATTTTCATCACGGGGGATATGACTTACGGAATATTAATTATTCTGAAAAAGGCTGATGCGGAATGGCAGGTTTAGCGGTTAGCGCTTTTAGCCTCACACCTCTGTACAGTATGAGTGGAGTTTGCATGCTCTCCCCGAGTCACGCAGGTGCCTTCTGGGGACTCCGCTTTTCTCTGGCAATCCAAAGGGCTAATTGGTGTCTCACAAATTTTGTGAGTGTGTGTGCGTCCCGAGGTCCATATTGGGGCACATATATACATATGGACCTAGGTCCCGTCCTGTGTGTTCCTCCCCATACCTTATTTATATATTCAGGCCTTTCATGAATAGCTTGGAGTCGCAAAACTGCAGTTAACAGGTAAGAAATTAAAATTAAGTTTTATCCCCCAGCAATGTCACATTGTGTAAATTATTGCTGAATTTGTGGAACTTGTGCTAGAACACTTCTGGATTCTTGATTGACATGAATGACTTGCACCAAGGCTGTATAAAAAATTATTGTGGCTAAGCGTAATGCTTCAGATCCCATATATAATACTTAAAAACAATCATCTGTTATCACAAGTCAACGCAAGATGTTTGTCATAATCCTTTTATTGAGTGTGCATACTTTTAGCCTTAGCGATGCATTTGATATCAATGGGCTGCCAGGTTTTTGGAATGATTATTTAGCGTAATCCTGTTGGCCTAACTCTGCCTGACAAGAGAACAAGGACAACCGAATCGATTCAATGCAACTGAAACCTCCAGAAAGGCCAATTTGCTGCTGACCATGGCATTGCAGAGCTTAGCCGACGTGCACAAATGGCTACTTGCACATACTCAGCTGACAATTAAGCTGTGCAACCTTAAGCTTCATTGTTATTTATCTGATAGACATGTTTGAAGCTGACAGTTGCCTGACAATGAGTTTTCTATGCACAGAGGCAGATGTTACATGTAGGTATCTCTGTACTCTCTTAAAATCATTTATGTCAGTCTTAGAACAGAATTCATCTAACATTGCAGATCAAGTGTTGTGACTGACTTTAGCTAAAGGCTCCCAGTCCCCATAACATATTAGCACAAAAAAAGAAGATAGCCTTACATTGCACAGAAATGTGGAAGAATGTTTGTCAAAATGACCCGAGGTCCTCTCATTGATGTGGGAAAATCAAACAAAGATGTCATGTCAGTGATTCCATCAGGGATTATAGAGATTCACATGGATTCAGGAGAACAAGTGAAACTTCAAATGTTGGTTATTTAAATGAGGTCAATGCACTGCACCTGTCAACATGACATAATCAGTCAATAAACAATATGCATAGAATATTTGTTATGCATTTCGACAGTCTTACTATTATCATATTTTGGATGTATTTTAATTTAAACACAAAATTTAAAATGGCTTAAAACAACTTCATAACAGTAAAATACATAGTAAAGATATGGCATATATTAAAGTTAGTATTAGTTATTTATATTGCCAATAAAATATAGTAAACATTTAATAAAACATTTATTCCATAATATTTATAGTAAACTACATATATTTATTTATTGATGGTAGTTTCCATCTAAATGCATAACATGGACAAAATATAATGTAAAAATACTAATCCCAAACACACTAAACAGTCTATTAGTATTAATACCATTACTGTAGTCGTAAACAGTGTAGTGTAACATCAGTCACTACCCTGTAGCCACAATGGCTTTCAGCCTGTGTTCCAAATGCAGTATGTCTCTGTTCAGTGGGGTCTTTATGTTACTCCTGATAGTGTGTGTGTATTTGTGTATAAGTGAGAGACTACTGAATGCAAGTCGCAGTCACCACAGCAGGGCCTGTGCGTGCGATTTGGGGGTGGGGGGGGGGGGGCTGGTGTAAACAGAAAGGCCCCTGCTCTGCATGCTCTCTCCGTTAAGCACCAGGCCTGGGGTTGCAGAGGCACACGGGGCCTTGTTTCACCTCCTCTACAATCAGGCAGAAAGTCATTGATTTTCCAGAGACACCCTCAGCTCCCGACAGATACGCCCCCCCCCTTGGTTTCATGCCTAGTGCACACACATAGATTCAGCCCCCCCATACTCTCTCCCTCTCTTTCCCTCTCCCTTCCTCTCTCTCTTTCTCTCCCTCTCTCTCTCCCTTTCCCTCTCTCTTTCTCTCCCTCTCTCTCTCCATCTCTCTCTCATTTATGCCTGTACAAAGCAGCTGCTGCCCAGAGAACTGTGGGAACAACTTTCAGATCTGAGCACATTAGTCACCAGATGTCACCTTTCGCTGCCAGTCCCTGGAACATCCAGGGAGACAATACCCCATGCATGCTGAACATCTGACTGACGACATCCTCTATGGGGGGGTGGCTCGCCGGGCCGGGTTAACGCTCACAGCACAGACCGCCGGCCAGGAGACATGTTTACAGTGACACCTGCAGCTCCGTTCGGAGGCGAAAATGTGCAACGTGTCAAATGTGTCATCCGCCGCGCAGACAGAGCGTTTGAGCTTAAAGGCGCAGTGACATCATGACCGTTGCCGCATATACCTGCATGTTCAGCTTGGATTGGAGACTTATGTGCACTAAAATGTGATCGTAAGCCCAGTCTATTAGCGACATTATCTAACTGGATATCCGATTAGATAAACCTGGCTACATGATTATATACATTCAGTGCGTAAAAACCTGTAAAACCTTCTGTCCCTACATAATATCGACCCATCCTGCAAAAAAAAAACTGAACCAGAAGACACAGCTGGACACTGTCACCTAACACAAATTTTTACAGCCAACATGAATTTTGTCTCATTTCTTAATGACAGCCAGCCCCATAGTTGGTGGGACGTTTACTGGATGCACGTGAGAGCAGTGAGTATTTTTGGGTGCGTCTGTACCAGTGTTACCCCCACTTTGGTGCAGGCTCCATCACTTCTGCTGGCCAGGTCTGCTCCAACTCCCTCAAGTTACTCGGGGTCGTTTATAGACAGCACGTCTCCGCAGATTCTCTACAGGATCCAGGTCAGGACTAACTAGGCCACTCAAGGACACTCACTTGTTACTTTTCTTAGGCCACTCAAGTGCTTTGCTTTCCAGTTGCCCCCCCCCCCCCCCCCCCCCCCAACACCATCTTCAGTGGCACTCGGGCCTGGGCCAGACCGAGTGGCCCCTGTGACCGATATCGTCACTTCACAGACGGAGCTTCTGTGACGGGATGGAAAGAAGGAGGCTGCTTCCAAAGCAATCCATCTCAAAGCTTTCTCCAAGCTGCCGTAATATGTAAAGAATAAACGGGCGATGCATACATTTTAAAAAAACGTGCTTCGAATAAAAAAAAAAACGTCAGTTTTAAAAAGCCATCTTTAAACTGTGTTATAATGAATTCCCTTTTTCAATGTGCCTTTGATCAACCAAAAACCATTTGACCTGGAAAAAAAAAAAAAAAAACATCTGTTCCTATTTGCTGCAAGACATTGTGATACAGATGAATCGAGCTCATTTAGAATGTGTACTGGCAGGTAAGGCTCTCTTGGTCTTAAATGAATTGACAAGATCTCTGGGGAGATGCCAGAAGCCAACTGTGGGGAGGCAGAGATAACAACGGGTAGCGGCACAGGGGAGCCCGGTGTTTTTCAGGTGCATTTTTAAGCCCAATGTCAAGCTACCGTTTTTCCGCAGTGAAAGAAGCCCGGGTCCTCGGTATGCGAGTGCGGACGCCGCGGATTCTGGTGCCGGAATGGATAATGGACTTAACGTCGAGTGATTCACAGCTCGACCCAGCACTATTTTCGTCCCACGCCCTCCCAGCCCAACCACCAACTTCGGAGGACTGAGTCAGCAGAGGCTGACCTTGGCACTCGCTGGGCTGAGCCTCTCACGATTGTCATCTATAATATAAAAAAAAGCAGTTTTCTGTTCAAAGACAAACCAAACTTCAGTCCACTATCTAGCTAGCTGGAGGTGACATAGCGCCTACTGCAGGACCGTAGTAACATTATTATGTGAGGCTGAAAGTTAACTATTGGCTCTGCCATCACGCTGCACTTTATGAATAGCTGATTAGTTTAACTGATGCCTTTATTCTAAGTGAATTACAGTGTTTACCCATTTACATGGCATAATATTTCAGCTAGGTACCATGATCACAGGATCCTCTGCAGAACCCCTTCCTGGAACCCCAACCAGCAACCTTCAGGGTGGCAGCCTGTGTCCTTACCCATTACATGACCAGCTGCTGTTTCATATGTTATATAAATGTAAATTATGCTTGGCACCAGCTGTTTATAAATAATTAAAAATGTCAGTCCCTGGTGAATTGCCAAGCTAAAATCTGACGGCGTTTTTGGTCTCAGTCTAAACGAAACATCAGTTGTTTAAAAACAATTATTGGTTTTAGAAAACCAATTAAAAGGACTGACAATGGTATCAATATTTATGTATCTCGTGTCACATCTTTAGACAGAAAAATTCTGGTTGTTCACTTTCAGAATCCCACCTGCTTATAAAATATCTTTATAGTCGTCTGTTAAGAGCGGCAGCTATTTGGTGCACGAGTAGTATGCTAATAACGCAACCTTTGTGCATTATTTGTCCCATTCTAGGTTAGATTTCTTCTTTGCTTTTACATGTGCAGTTTGTGGCCATTCCGACGATTTCTCTGCCGTTTTGTCACTTACCACAGAAAACCTATTATTCAGCACTGGAGGAATTTCCATTCTCGAAAAAGATTTTTAAAAAATTCCAGTAGCTAACCTCTCTAAATTGCAGACATGTGAAGTTGATTCTGCTTGTGTTTTCATTCAGCGCCTCCGGAGCTTCTGGTATTTCAGTGTCCGTTTGTGCAAGAGACACCTTTTCCATTAAAGAAGCCGACCGGAATCCATTTATCTTAGGATAGTAAGCAGGGTGGTATCGATTTCAGAGGCCTATTATTTTGTTTTTGTTTTTTTTTTTTTGTGGCCCTAGGGAATGAAAAAAATCCATTTTACTAGCACGAGCTCGACAAGAAATTCCAATTTTGTGAATGCAAACCTCTAGTAGTTATATTGGAATAAGGGAATACACACACTGTTCCCCTGTATACTCTTCTGAGATCTGCCTACCTAAATTAGTCATTAGGTGAAATCATTTGTTGGATGACATCGTCTATTTAAAGTGTACAGTACTCATGAGACCAAAGGAATGTACAGTGCAGCATAACACTAAGTAATCATAAATACTGCTACCGATAATTACTTTGTCATATTTATACGCATCGGTCCATCTTCCAGTGTACTCTGCTGTAAGGTGTCCTGTGTAATTTTTATCATTTATCATTTTATCATTTATTAATTTATTTTCTTATGACATTTTTATACAGGACATGACACGCAAAGCATGCAGACAGAGCTCAGAGCAGGGGGGCTGTGGTTACGTGAAAACACAGCTACTAACTAACAACGACAGAACAAGAGAACAGGAGAAGCGGAGTGCCGAAACATCGACTCATTACGAGAAACGGCACATATCTAACAGCGCTGCATGAGAAAGGTCACGGGAGTCTTCTGACCGGCCTGAGTAAGTGCGAAATGCTGGTGAACACGCCTGGAAGTGTTGAAGGGTTGCGCAAATAGGTGATAATCCAGGATGAGAATGAGATGGAGGGGGGTCCACGTGGACACATGAATAAATGATGGAATGCTCTGCATGGGGGCAACGCGCTGAGGTGTGGATCTCTGTTTTCACAAAGCCACCGACTCGCAATGCCAGTGTATAAAACGGACCCCCCCACCCAAGAATATCCTTGGGTAGGCAGCTTGGCAGGCGGGCAGAATTCACTAAGCCGGGACTGAGTTATTTTCTGCTCCTAAACCTTATATAGTATTTGCGTGCGTGTAGCTGGTTTTTCTGTCGAGACGCATCAAAGTCGGCATATCTAATAGAAAGAGGACAGAACTCTAAAGTTCACCCGAAGCCTCGGCATGACTTCATCCTGCCGCCAGACCCATATTTCCATACAAGGACTGCATTGTGTAATAGGCAATTAGTCAAACTTAAGTACTTAATTCTTAGCCTCCATTGTTTACCCCGGTGAGGCATGTCCCCGACTATGATGTCATACATTAACCATCCCCTACGACAGGCAGCCCAGCACAGCACTGGCTGTTGTATCATTTCAATTAACAAAAGCAAATCTGTCACCGGGTCGAACAGACTTCAAAGTCAGAGGAGGCAGAGTAGGGGGGCGGCAGCCACATCTCAGAGACAAGTGTCATTTATTTCGGCAAAGATGGTTAACATTTCATATATGACTCTGTTCAGTGCTAACCGTTTTGAAATATTACACTGTTTAGTGTGGGTTACATGCTCTTCATAACATCAAATTAGATGCATAAAATATGAAGTTATTGTTCATCTAACTGCAAAGAAACTGATTTTTTTCTAACAGGTTATGCAGACAGAGCAAAAAATTTACTAAAGCTATATTTAAGATATATGAGGCCCTGTCTCGGGTAGGGAGGAGGGTCCTGTCAGAACAGCCTTATGTCAAAATGGTGTTTGGGTGCAACATAAAAGAGTAGGCCTCATGTCCTTTTTAAACCTCAATTCCCCGCACAGGCATGGTGCAACCATTTATGTGAAATACTTTTTTTTTCCAGGCATGGACACCCCATGAGTCTAGCTTGCAGAACCGAGAAATAGCACAAGTTAGCCTCATTTGGCAACAGAGTCATGAATAATGCATCGGCATCATGTGAGTAAACAGCAGTATTGCTCTGTTTTCACAAATATCCAGTGCCTAAATCTCCCATCTGATAATGTCTTCACTGTATGAGAGCCGGGATCTGGATTTTGTAATGCAACGATTGTCTTTTGCTCATGTGAATGATAAAAACCAGTCGTGTTAAAGTTTCATGTGGATATTATTAACTCATAGGTCTACTGTAAAAAGTGAATCTGCCACAAGTAACTATGTTAATTAGAAATCACAATCTGTGAGTGCTTGAAATAGAGAATCTAAACAGTTGATCTTTAATCTGACTATAAGCAGAGATGGGTAGTATTTCAATTAAATGTATTTAAATACGTATTTTGTTACTTTCAGGTATTTTGTAAGTTGTGTAATTTTGCTGGATGAAAAAATAGCAAAATATTTTGAGATTGTATTTTTGTATTCAAAATACTTTATAAAATATTTTATTTTATTTATTTATTTTCTGTCATTTTAAACTTTCATCACCAGGCTTACGGAATTTTAAATATAGCCTATCACTGTCTTTGGCTAGAAGCAAATATACCACGTGACACATCCAGTTAGGCCAGCTTACTCGGTGTAAGCTTCATTTTCCCATGACCAGTAATCCAAAGAAAGAAGCTGCTTTGGTGCTCGGTACATACTACCTTTAGGTAAGGAATGTAGTAAGATATATTATCAGATATGATCACTGAATGTCATTGTAAGACAGAATAACAGAGCGATTAGCAAACAGCAGTGCTGTGCTCCAAAACTTGAGAATAAACTTGCTAGCCTGCTATTAGCATTCTAGTTTGTTTCAGCAGGCATGCTCAGCCAGTGGCATCTTGTGGTTTGTCATATAAGGCTGCATTGACTGCATTAGTGATACATCAGGCTTGCTACTTTTGTTCCTAAAGACAAAACTAATTTCTATCAGCTAAATGTAGGTGTTTGTATAGCCATTGAGCCTATGTATAAGGGAGAAGCGACTGGTGAACTTGACGTTGAATATTATATGCCTCACAGCAGCTGGTCACGTTTTTCTAAAAAAGTTTGTCCTTCTGAGTTTGCTCGTGTTTGGCACCCTACTGTAAAACAAAACGGAAAATTCACGCATTATGATAATTAGTATAAGAAAGGGCTGGTGTGCCTCTGTCCTGGTGTGCGCGCACACACACACACCAGCCGCCACCAATGAATCTGTGAGAAGCAAAGGGTATAGATTAAGGGTGTAACGGTTCTGAAACGAAGACTGAAACCGCTATATGAGATGGTGAACATCTGTATCGTGGTTCCGTCTCCTGGATCCCCCTGAACCCCAATTCGCTGCTGCAGATGCAGCCTCTTGAGCTCTAATTATTTTACTAATGTTACAAAAGTCATTTTTCATTTCACACTTAACTCTATAACACATGTAAATCACAAAATTATTATTCTGTTTATTGTTAGGGAGAGCTAACTAAGTACTACACATTACTAGGGCTGTAATAGTACACATATTTGTCATGTACAGTTATTATTTTACATGCATTTTTGTATTTCCAAATTTTATTTTATTTTGCATTTAACATTTGATGAGCATGCATTTGTAATTTATAACAAAATACTTTTTGGTGTATTTGTGCCCATCTCAGACCATCAGCATGTCTTTGTAACCACTGGGACTCACACCTAAACATGACACTCACTGATCTGATTCTGTAAAAGGTTATTAAGTGAACCGGTAAATAAACAGTAATCACCAGTTCCTGCGAGTCGGAGGGCTTCCGTGGGACGATTGTATCACATGCAAGGAAAACTCGCCTGTTCACCGCTGCCAATCGTTGCTGCACCAAATAAATGCAAATTAAAACAGGGCTCACGACATTAATGCAGAGGGCTGAATATCCATTCAATCATATTTCCCTGCAGGGTGCTCTGATAAATATGACAGCAGAACTGCATTACTAATTCGAGTGCTGTCACTTCCCATAGCCCCTTACCTCGCAAACAAACCACTATAATGACACCTGCCTGTGGGCTGGGTGGGCCGTATCGATGCACTCTTGCGGGGAGTCGCCTGGGAATAAGCCAGGCTGGAAAACACAACAGCTCTGAGGTATGGACTTTCAACCTGTGTTTTTCCCCCCGAAACGATGACTTGCTGGATCTTCTGGCAAATGCTTATGAAGCCCACACCCATCACCAGGTTAGGCCGGCGGTTTAATACATTACACAGATCGCAGTGCAAACAAATGTTAGTGTGATGATCGGGACAGCCGGTCAAAACTGCAGTTATTAATTTATTTCTGTTCGTTGGTCATTCGAGTTCATTAATCAATTCATTACAGATTCGAAGAGACTGAATGAATGAATAAACAAATGAACGAATTAATGAATGAATGAAAGGGACAAACAAATATGCAATATATTGAGAACACAAGTCGTTAGAAACCAGGGATCACACAACATCATACAAAAACTGAGACAACATCAGCCGAAAAGCATGCATCCTGTCTCTATTGAAAGATATGATGGCAACAAAATTTCTTGCAAGATTATATTATATTATAAAACAAGCTGTGGTAAAACTGATTTATCTGCTAATGTTAAAGAAAACGAGAATGGTGTGATATTCTAATGTCATACATCACATTTTTGTAATGTTTTTATAATAAATAAATGTTTCAATGAAATACAATTCCCAGTAGCTCCGGGCAACTCTCATACGAAGCGTATTATATTTCTTGGTTGCTGTTTTATGATTTAGTTATAAAGATATGTAAGTGGGAATATTCTTTTTGACGCAAACTTCAAGGTAGGACGTATAAATTCATGTTTAGGCTGCAGGAGAGGTTTTGACTATGGTTACTAAGGAATAGGGTGACAATTTATCCTAGACAAATAAATGCGTAGAATACATTTAGCCTACTAGTTATAATGTGAAGATTTTGTGGGGTTTTCTTTGTGGGGGTTGTAAAGCCCATTAGAACCCGTAGATGAACACAGCAAAAGCCAAACAACATGCCATCTTGCGTAAACTAAACGGCACAAAAAGGGGGGTTTTAGCTCACCGCACATCAGCCTTCATGAATATGAATGCCAGCTTTGATGCATATGCAATCAGACGTACAGTAAAAGTGGGTGTTCTGACTATTAGGACACAAAGCATGGGAGGAGACGATGCAAATGAGATTTGCCAAAGCTGGCATCAGCTGAAGGACATGTCACTGTGCAGTCACCTCCAGACATCTGCAAAAGGGGCGTTAAATGTAGCTGCGAGCTGCAGTGCCTGCGAAAAGGTGCTGCCTAATAGGACTTTTTAACATAACACAGGGCGCGATTTTCCTGGTAACCAGCGAAGGAAAAAGATGTCGGCCCTTTAAGAGATAGGTGTTAACATCAGCTTGGATGTGATCATTATCACCTCACACAGGCACCGTTTATGCAGAAGATTAACTGTGCCGTTGACTGTATTTTAAATAAAGGATAAACGTCCCATCCACCCATTTCTCCATTTCAGACAATCGCGCTTCTCGGTGAAAACAGGAAACAAGCTGCAGGGAGGCGCTGTTTTCCCCACCAGTGGGATGACATTGTTCTGACATAATCCATACTCATTCATCATTACCTCTTTCTTCAGAGGAACATCCCGCCTCTTAGTGGCTTCCTCACAGTAACTAGCCAAATAGCGCCCCCTTTTGTCCGTAGTCAAGAGCAAAAAAGTGCTTTGTGGTATGGTTTGGATTTTGCAGATCCTCCTCACAATGAACCTCATGCTGGCGGTAATAATTGATTGATAAAGCCACCATTCATACAGCGAAAGCAGTAATAACACAATACCGTACATTATGGGAGAGTTATTGTGTTCATGTTGGGAAGTGCGGAGCCAAGGAGTACTCGCATGTTTACGCCAAGCCCTCATTAATTATCACAATAATAAATTAACAGAATGATATATGATTCCAGCTTTCCATTGCAGCTGAGAGCCTGGGTGACATTATTCATTTTCGGAGACCACCCCTTGCCTCTTAACAATGTTAATGATGTATTCCAGCACAGAAAGGATGATACTACAGAGGCTTGGGATTAATAAAAATCAAATTGCATTTTTTTTTTAAATTTATGACTTGCATGATTAATGAATTTGTTGGAAATTGTTCATATCCTTTCAGTTAATCAAAAGTTTTGCCCTCTTGCCTGAAAACTGGATTGACTTTTAAAAAAGCCAGAGAAAAATTCACAAAGAACCTAAATAGCTGAGAAAGGACGACTTGGAAATGCATGAGCGTCAGCGAATATTATATAGGGTTTATGAGGATGCACGAGGACGTGTGCAAAGTCTAGCAGCATTACACTTCTGAACTTTTTTTAATAAAGGAAACCATTAATATTTTCCATAAAGAATGCATCCCACTCTCAGACTAAATTACCCTCTGCCAATTATGGTAATTGTTTTGAGCATATCGGCCATTTATCCATATTTATGTTCTGTTCTGTTCTTCCAGAGCCACACCCACTGTACATACTGTAAGCGCCCGAATACCACTTTAAGAACCTCTTAACGAGCTCATGGGGTAAGCTGGCTGTATACACCCGGTATGTGAGCCGCTTGCTGGCATTCAGCCACTTTTCCTCCCCAGCTCTGGGTTCACGGCTGGCCAGATGTACGGGTTGGGGATGTAAATGTCACCCTGGCAAGGTTGGACTGCTCTACATGTTACTGGCAGCCCCCAGGACAACCCAAGACCGGTGATGCCCCACAGGGACACCTATCCTGAAGGAACATGGCTGAAACACCACAGGTTTTGACATGGCAACCATAATAAATGATGCATCTACCCAGGGCCGGATCGAAGCACAGGCAAACTAGTCAGCTACCTAGGGCGCAGTCCTATATTCTTGTGTGTGTGGGTGTGTATTTATTTAAATTTATTTATATATATATATAAATATCTCAAACTAAAATCATGAATTTTATTAATCACACAAAACAAAATTTCAGCTTTACTGCAGCAGTTAAAAATGGGATCAGGCCACACTCAAAATAAAGGGACATTTATATATAAAGACACATACATAAATATATGCACACAAACATATATGCACTGTATGTGAGTGTGCATCCTATAAACAATGTACTGTATGTAAACAATCAAACAGCAGCCAAAATATAAGATCTGGAAATGTAGTATATAAAGTCCCGAGTGCCAGAATATGTAAACACGATGGTAGGAGACATAGGAGAGGATAAATAAAAGGAACAACAACCACAACAACATTAATAATAATAATAATAATAATAATAATA
>JAODKL010000041.1:8218193-8246953 GCA_026780765.1 Petrocephalus schoutedeni
CTGGCCCCCCATCCTGGGTTGTTCCCTGCCTCGTGCCCGTTGCTTCCGGGATAGGCTCCGGACCCCCCGTGACCCTGTACAGGATAAGCAGGTTGGAAAATGGATGGATGGATGGATATTGTCGTTTACTACTAGCACCACTACTACTACCATCACCATCACCACCACCACCATCATCATCATCATCGTCGTTGTACCGATTACTACAGAGAAGTGCTCCTGTTGCTGAAGGAGCTGTCCAGGGCACACAGGGACTCATTGGGGGTGGGGGGGGCTGTCCAAGATGGCCCAGAATTTGGCCATCAACCTCCTCTCAGTCAACTCCGACAAGGTGTCCAGGGTGCACCCCAGCACAGATCCAGCTGATCAGTCTGGTCAGCCTCTCCTTTTCCGACGCAGCAATGTTTCTGCCATAGGTGATGAACGCGTAGATGGCTGATGCCACCACTGTGTCACGGAAGGGCTTCAGTGGTCCCTGTGCGCTGAAGGTCCTTAGTCTCCGCAATGGATATACAGTAAACTCAGGCCCTTCCTGTACAAGGCAATGGTATTGTCCGTCCTGTCCAGCTTGTTGTCAAGATGAAGATCCTGGTATCTAGACAGCCCCTGGGTGGTCATTTGACTGCCTAATGGCAGCTTTGTCCTGCAAAAGTCCACCACCTTGGTCTTCTCAGCACTGAGCTAGCGGCAATTTCGCCAGCACGATTCTGCAGAGTCATTGATGAGTCCCCTGTATCCACACTCATCAGCACCGGTGATACAACTGACAAACACTGTCGTCTGAGAATTTTAGGGTGTGACGACTGCCCGTGTTGTATGAAAACTCTGCAGTGTATGGAGTGAACAGAAACAGAGCCAGAAAGGTTCCTTGGGGAGCAGCTGAACTGCTCAACACCATATTAGAAAAACAGTCCAATGATCTTACATGCTGTGGTCTGTTGGTGAGGTACACCAAATTGTTTATGTGCAGGCAGAAACATGGCCGACTCAAGCTATAGACAGTATAGGTAGTTGCCAAGAGCTCCTGAGTTACCTGCCTTGCAGAGGAAGTAAGATTATAGATATTCTTGGTAAGGAGGCCTCCCAAGTATGGCTTTGTGTAGGGCCCCTGAAAAGATAGGCCTGGCCCTGTATCTACCTACTGAACTATGAATGTATGTTTTACCTACATTACAATAATTAGCTCACTAGTAAAATAGCATTTTATAGCCAAAAAAATATGTATTATTGTATGCCCACTCGATTTTCATTTCCCATATGTAAGTTCTCATCAATCTCCAGGACTTCTCTGAATTCTCCAGAAGTCTTGCAAGACACAAAGGCAGTCTTAACCCTGAGCTAAGTGTCGGAGTAGCGCCCCCTCTGTGAGAGAGAGGCAGAGCAGCACCGCGACATGAGCGGTGCTCACGGGCCTGCCTGACTCATCAAGCAGAACTGATGCACCACACCAGAGCAAAACGTTTGAAACAATGTGCCCAGAGCCTGTCTGGTGTCAGACGTGCCGTGTATGTAGAAAGCCTCATGAATTTTAAGGTGCGGCTTAGCGAAGCTTCTGTGGATACGGGTAACTGATGGATATTTCAGTTCATTTTGTTCCTGCACTGCAGTGCTGGCTTCTGTCTACTCATTTTCCCCTCAAAGTTAACTGTATTCCCATACGTTATGCGGTGATCGTTTTTTGGGTTTCATTATCTTTGTATCTGGCACTCTGGGGGTCGAGTCAGTGGCTGGCACTCCTACTCTGTGCACCTGGGAGTGGCGACTTGAATCCGCCGCTCTGTGTGTGCATGTTTTCCTCTAGGGGCTCCGTAGCTTCCAAAATTCCACAAACATTTGGTTAGGCTAATTGGTGTCTCTAGATTGCCCATAGAATGTGACTCTGTGTGTGTGTGTGTGTATGTGTGTGGACTGCCATCCTGTCCAGGTCGTACTCCAGCCTTGTGCCCTGTGCTGTCTGGCATGGACTCCAGACCACCTCCCACGACCTTGACCAGGATGAATGGCTACACCATAGTATTTAATGTTGATGTAAGTCATTTGCATATACAGGTCACATGAAACTAGAAAGGACATCACGTTTTTTGAGTATCGGTCATTTTGCTGTGTAGTGATCTAGTCTATTGCGGCACAAGTGATGATGCAAAGTTACTGAAAATTCTGAGAGAAAATGAGAATTAAATCATTAAAAATAAAACTTCAAAACTACAATCGTATTCATAAGCAATACATACGTTAAAAAAGCATTAATGCATGCATGCATGTATGGTATGCCATTACGCACCTTCATAATGCATCCATAAGCTACATGGATATTTATTTTAAAGCTTCATAAAGCATTTATAATATTGTTAATGAGCAATACTGGACAAGTTCAGTCACAGTTCTTTCAAAGCAAATGTAGTTCACACTGATGGCATGTAGCCTCTAGGTTAAGGTATATTTACATGCTGCTTAAGAATGGTCTATTAATGCATTATAAATGTATTATGAGGGTGCACTGAATGTTCTGTGAATGCATTATGAAGGTGCACTTAATGTAAACGTGCTTACAGAAGCTTCATCTATTTACCTTTTACATAATTTTATTGCAGGTGCTGGTGTTTGATGGATCCAACCTATATCTAAATTCACCTAATCACCAAATTGTACTGTAATTACATGTTCATTCATAAGTGGAAACATATTTTTGTGCTTTGGTCCCTGGCATGCAGTTTGGGATTACTGGTAATTGGCAGTTTCATAGAATTGAATAATTTCCCTCTGGGATCAATAAAATTTGAATTCTAATTCCCAAACCCATTTACCATAATTTCAACTTCTTATATTTTCACAGTTCATAGGAAACTGCAAGAATATATTCTTGCACATATAATCAGCTAGCTTTCCATCACTTGTATCCTCCAACCACCACCCAAAAATATATATCGTACACAGGAGAACCCATAAGAGTCCCTGACAGCATTCACAGTTGTATGGTTTCATGTGGTTTCTTGTGCAGAACAAAATATTTGCCAGACAATTTTGCTCTGGGAAGCTGGGTAAACATCTGAATGTTCTTAACTGACCTACTGCTGTCTGACTGATGATAACACTGTACAAATAGGGATGATTCTGCGACCCGGAAGTAATCATTCTAAGTGAGCCACTGACATTAATTAACGTAAAAACCATACACCATGTACTGCTGGCATACTGCATATAAAACTGCCCTGTGGAGTGATGTCACCATGTTGAACATTCTGTTCAACACTGAATCTACAGCATCGGTTCTGAGGCTGATTTCACCTGGGCCTCATCACTACACAGGGCTTACACTCATCTTCACCCCCACATGCTAGCACCATAACCTGGGCTGCAGTAAATCTCCCTCCCCATGCTCCCATCTTTTTAGGCGTTGGTCCTTCTTGGGGTTTGGGGTGATTGTTTGTAGCTGTTGACTGTCACATGCCACCCGTCATCCACCCCCCACAATCATTTCCAGTCACCCAGAAAAAATCCAGCCCTGAATTGCAAAATTTTAGAGGAACATATAAAAGCAATCATGCTGCAGATGTATTAGGCTTCTTATCCGGCTCGCATTAGACACAGGGAGTGCGGTGAATCATTCCCAGGAAGTCCCCAGCGTGTGTGGAATTGCCTGAAGCCCTGATGCTTATCTGTCGGGGGGGGTGGCATAGATGTGGGGGACCTGTGTGTCTGTACCACAGAGAAGAAACTGCTAAGAGAAAATGCAGGGAAGGAACAAAGGTCTCTGGACAGATTTCATCCCTGCTCTCTGAGATTGTACAACCTTCCAGAAAAGCACACCTACACAGACACACACACAGACACACACACAGACACGCAGTATACATGGATGAAAGCATACGCGCAGACACACGCGCCATCCTAACTCGCCAGCGCGCCAGCCTAGCGGGTTGGGTCTGGTATGCCAGTCACATCCGAGGCCTCTTCGGTCCCGGAGCTGAAGACTTCAGCCCCTCATCAGCATGCCGCTCGCATCCACAGGGCCGCTGCTGCAGTGAGTCCGATCACGCTGCTCCTGTCATGCAAATAACCAGGGGAGCCGAAGCTCAAAGGAGGGCTTCGCACAGGCCGCCCGTACAGAGCCACCGAGCCACCATCTGCATAGGCTTTCCAGCGAGTGCCGGGTGTATGTGTACCTGTTCTGTTAAGACAGAGCCAGGACATCTTGTGTGGGACCTACACGGGCACCACACACTCCTGTCCCCCGCTTTGGACTCCGCTGTACTGCACTAGCTCACGCTCAGGCATTAGCAGATGTTAATAGCAACCCGTTTCTTACAAATCGCAGTTCAGGAAGCACGCCACCGAAAGCTAAGCCCCTATCTTAATTCCAACCACTCCAATCCGTTAATTCCTTACAGAGACTCCCTGCTGGGAAACAGGGTGCTCATACATGCACGTCAAAGGGAAAGGGAGGTCACTGTATGGAAGAGGGAGAATAAAAGGGGGGGCGGTGAAAAAAAAATCAACAGAAATGTTGGTACTTTTGGTGAACGGGGAGTGGAGTCAAGGATGCTAACCAAAGGTTAGCGTAGCGGGCATTGCTTTACATTTACGATCCTCTCGCCACTCACAGCATCCTCCAGAAGCACAGAGCTGCTACATGCTACAATATGACATGCTATAGCATAAATACTGCATACGTATAAATGCTACAAGCGTCACTGACATTTCCTGTAAGACGTTTTCCCCTCTTTTTCCTGCTGGGTACTCAGACATGCTCACGCCGCATTCAGCATTATTACGAAAGATTTGGGTGCCCTTAGGTCTGGGACGTGGTTCCCAATCATTATAGATCAAGCGAGCAGTGAATAACAGCCAGAGTTGCATTCGGAAGTGAAACAGAGCAATTAGAATCCAAGTCACCACCCCCCCCAGCCGCCTGTCAAACTGCCCATGGATCATATTCACCAGTGTTATTATACTGTATCTACTGGCCTTATCGGGATGGGGCTCAGGACTGCCCCCAGAGGGTGGTGACAAGTTTGTGGCTGGGCAGAATTTGGCAGGCGGCCCGGCAGCGCTTTCATTATGACGGTTTACATTGGATTCTGAAAGCAAGCTAAACAGTTAACAGACAGCAGTACAAGTCGACAGTTGGCCACCAGCAAAAATCCAGCTCACAGCTGAACACTGTCATTTTCAAACCCAACTCTGATGACCAGCCAGCAGACAACATGCAACTAACTTCATTAGCAAAGTTTGCCGTCTCTGTACATAACCATTATATACTTGTGTGGCCAAAAAAAGTGAAAGCACCTAGCATTTATGGTATTATGCTTTAAAAATGACTACGCAAATACTGGCGGCAATGTTTATAAACATTGAAAGAATGAAAGAATGTTGCAAATATCATACATTGGACGATTAAATAAGTAACTGGAGTAACAGTTGAATACAGTTCTGCAATTTCTAAAAATTGGAAGTGTTTCCACAATTTTTTGCCACTAGTGTACCAACCAACACTCCCAGTTTCCCTGGGATTCTCATGACTTACCTTATCCCCCAATAAACTCCTGATTTTACGCATCCGCGCTTCGATGACCGTGAGAATCGACCCCCTCCCCAGTCAGCAATATCTCAATTTCTTACAACCTAATTTTGGGTATTAACATGCAGTCATTAGATTACTTTATTTTCTACTGCGGTAAATATAAATCCCTTTGCATTTGGCATCAACTGAATAAATCTTAACTGCCATTTTACTGTCAGCAGCTGCTGGTGAAACTGCAGTTGTGCTCAATGGTGTATTAGCTGTGGCTGTGTGCGGTTTACATGATCTGCTCTTCAGTGCAGTCGCTCATGCATTCTGCGGACCCGTGCACTGCTTTCTAATGACTGGCTTGGGACACGTTGCACTGGGCATTCCTATAAGCGATCTGCAGACTTCCCCAGATTTCAAAATCCTTAGGGTCCTGTGCTACCTTCTATAAAGCAGTCAAACAAATGAGGGAATTGCCTGGCTTGACACTTAAAAATTCCCCGGAACCCGTCAGATAGTATTTTCTCTCTTAATTGTGGAATAATTATCTGAATAATTATCTGTCACTTAATTAAACAGTGAGTGTTTGTCTCCCGGCCGCTCTGCCTTACTCGCGCTACGTAAGCAGATCTGTGACGACCTCGCGCCATTCGCAAACTGACGGCACACAAAAGCAGCGCATTCGACATGATTACTGACTGGCACCTTATCCTGTTAGTTACCGCATCTCAATTACTGCTACGAACAAAGGAAGAAAAGAACACTGGATTAAAAACTCAATGCGAGTCGATGCATTTTCATCAATTTTCGGGGTCATTTTCTGCTTTTCCGTGCCTCGTTCTACGATTCCACGTCAGATATGACTACACAGCTCAACATGCATTATACTTCCAAGCAGCTAAAATAAGCAATTTCCAAGGGGATTGAAATGAATATTTTGGCAAACTGTTCAAAGAAATTAATGGCAGACATGAGCATCTGGAGTCACTGTCCTTGTCCCTGGTCCTATAAGAGGCCAATCCCTTGTTTTATTGTCATTTTTAAATTCCTACCTCTTTGTAACTGAAACATCACTGAAAAAATAAACCGTGTATATAAATATATATTAATAATGGCAACGCCAGTCTCCATGGCTTCACAATGACTTTCCTTTCGCCAAGAAAAAGAGGCAAACTTTCCTCCCCTCCTGGTGGCCGCCCCAGGAGCACAGCGGACACAAATCTGCCATCTGGTATTTTTGTCTGGGAGCGGGCCGTTTCCCCGCTGCCGAGCAGCTCGCAGCGCCATGGTGACAGCGGCGTTTCAGCTCAGGCTGCCCCTGCCAGCCCTACACGCCGCCCGCTCCCCGGCCCCGCATATTAAACCGGCCGTCCCCCGCGAACCCGCGATAGGCCGCGCGGCGCGCGGCTCGCCCAATGAGCTCCCTCGTCTCCCGGACCCCTCCGAACGGAGGAGAGGGGAGACGGGGCTCCGGGGAGAGAGTTCCAGGGCTGCCGAGAAAAGCCTAATTTTCCAGCGCCATCTGTTACCGGTCCCAGAGCTGAAAGCTCCATTTATGTCAAACCTCCCACCACCATAAAATCGGAGACAGGAAGCCGCACGGCCCCGGCGTCACCTGCTTCCAGCAAATTGGCTCGGTCTTGGCTTAGTCGATGGCAGCGCATGCCCCCGCCTCACCCAGTCGCTTTCTGCCACTTAACTGGCTGCATAAAAGCCACAAACCATTTATGATCCTGAAATTAGCCCATAATTAATCACACTGCCCCGGAAATCACAAAATATCCAGAAATGTTCTTAAATATAACCAGTTCTGAGGCAAAATACAAGCAACCTCTGCCACTAATTAAAGTGAACAAAGGTGACATTTGCTTCCAGGGACTGATGACCCATAAAGATGCGATTTGCGGATTAGAGGATGAAATGGGCGGCTCTTGCTGAAAAGTTCTGAGCATGTAACTCATGCTTACATTAACGCCGCAGGAGGAATGACAGACTGAAAAAGACCCCTTGCATTATATATCACGCTACAGTGTCAGCAGTGCACACCTTCATACACAGGATTTGACTGCCTCCATCTGTTAAGCCCCCACCTCGCAGATTGGTCCCAAAGTCTCTCTGTAGCAGTACAGCTTTATATCGCAATACTATATGCACTGTACTGCGACTAGTATGTGGCACTGGCCCACCTGTAGGGCTGCCACTATCAATCTGAACACATGAGCGATGTCTCCCCACCTCAGGTCCCATGACAAAATTTGCTAAATGAGGAGGGAGGCCGATTGCAGAGTCCAGATTAAATTGTATTTCACAGTACAATTACAAGCACAAATACGACAAATCATGTCCCATATTGGTTCAAAGAGGGACAGAGGATTATTTTTCTACATAGGACGGGCGACAACTCTAGACAGCCGGCCCAGCATCAACGCGACTCATGCACTCTGACCTTTTCACATGTTCAGCCGAAAGCTTTTCATCAACCATTTAGCAGCAAAAAGGACCAGGACGCGAAGGCTCCCTCCAGCATTGGGCAGCGACTCCAGACGAAAGCGAACGCAGGAAGGGCACCTGCAGGGTCAGAGGGAGCGCTTCGGCATGCTTAGCCCTGCGCCTTGCCTGTCTGTCGTGCTGCCTGATCATCCCAAGGCAGAACGTGCCCTGAATGAGCTGTGACTCTGGCACAATAAAAGCGAGCTCTCTCCATCTGGGGGGTCTGCCACAGTTCTGCGGGACTCTTTAACACCATTATTAAATAATTATACTTAAGCGGGACATCTTCCTAATGAAACAAATCCAGCTTACAAACACATAGTAAAACTATTGTCTTTAAAATGAATGACATTTATTTTACTCAACATGGAAAGTGCATTGTAACACCTTAAACAGAAAACTGCTAAAAATCACTGTGACATCACCTATATATATTTGTGTTATTTTTTTTTTTTAAACAAAGCTTTCACATTTCTCACATCAAAATAGGTCTCCTCAGTCATCCTCACACTCAGTGATCCTTATCAGCTTTTGCTAGTACTAAAAGCCCAATAGTAGCAGAGAAGATGGTGTTGGATTTGATGTAAATCATTAGAAACTGTCAAAATAAAATAGCTTTGCTACCAACAACAAAACAGGCCCCACTAGTAGGTTATCCCTAACTAGTTCATGCAGTGAAACATCATTATTAAAAACTCTCAGGCAGTTTCAAATTTTTCTATATTTGCTACATTCTCAGAACACCTGTTTATTTTATCCCTATCACAGACACATGACTTGTGGCAACTATCATAAAGCAGGACATCTTGCTTAGGCGGATAACTTGTTGGATTTAATATTACTTAGTAAATTAATAGTCCGGGCTATATGCAAATTAACAAACATGAACTCCATTTCAACTGGGATACCTTAAATTTTACATGTTATCTGCCTAAGCTAGTAATCTTGCTTGATACCTGCCCCCTTTTGTCTTCCTTGGCATCCCCTTGGATATCGACTGTCAAACGAAAAACATTAACGTTTTCTGGCTAAGAGTTTTAGGAAACGGCTTTAGGCCTCTTCCCTGTACCAGCCAATAATATTGAAGAAACTACAGTACCAACTGTAGATATTTTCCCGTTCTCATTATTTGGTCGCTGTTGCTTTTTATTGGAATAAATAAGCAGCCAACACTCACGCCACCTGCTGGGGAAATGGAAGCGACATGTGTAGACGACTAGAGGTCAATGCCTCTGTCACTACTGTGCTGTCCTTTGGCTGGGTCTTCATCCTTCACTTTGGTCCATCAAACATCTAGTTTGGGTTTGAAGGTAAGACAGTCAGGACGCCTCCTCTGGTGAAATGGGTGTGGAGTGTACGTTTTCCCAATCTTTTTTCTCTCTTCTCCTCCAGCTGGGTGTTGGTCTTGGCAGATGTGTTGTCATAATCGGGATTGCAGCACACAAGAGGACCTAATTACGCATTGCTCTGATGGCAACGTGGTGCATTGCCAAGGGTAACAGCTATTAGGCGTCAAAAGGACTAATGAATTGGACTTTCAAACAAGTTTACAGGCCATATGAAAGTCACTTGGGAAGACACGTCCGCTACAGAAGTGAGTAAGGTAGCGTGGAAACATGTATAAGTTTCTCTTCAGTAGCTTTGCAATTTTATTATGTGTTCCATTGTGCAGAAACGTTACTGCATAAAGCAGTAACTGAATTCGCTGGGGGGTCCAGGGGAGAGTCATTAATGGCAGCCTCCCCACCACTGCCGCGGTAACAAGCACTGCAACAGTAGAAAGGGGTAATGTGGAGGTAGACAGATACAACAGAGGTGCCCCGTCTAGTAAATGTGAAATCCGTCAGGCACAGCAATTACCGAGGGGGGGGGGGGTAGTGAACATCTTAAAGGTAACTAATCATTGATCATGTTTTTAAAAACTCCAGCAGCTTTTTTTACGCTACTTCTTCAACCGAACAACACGCAGCAAGTTACCTAGATGCCAAGTGGCAGCCATTAAAAGATGAAGCCGCGAACAGCACATGTGCGGAGGGATGCGGCTCCTTGGGCAGAGGGTGGGCCATGGGGTCCATGCGAATCCAGCTCAGGGAGATGGTGGCAGAGAACAGCCTCCATAAGCCGATAACAGTTCATAAAGGAAACACAGCACGGATCATCCTGGGGGGGGAGGGAGGGGGAGACAAATCCATGCATTTTAATTGCTCCATTTCCACAGCGTTTCGGGGTATTTCTATGCAAATCCACCAGTCCACTCGGCAGAGGGATCTCGTTTGCGCCGGTTCTTTATTTCCAGCATGGCGATACGGAGGTCTCAGCACAGATCTACTGGCGGTATAATGTCTCCGAATAAAATTAGCTTCCTGGTATGTGGCTCGGGAGTGCAGGAAATTAGGAAAACAACGACAGAACATAATGGTAACCTACGGAGCTCACAAATCTATTCCAGCTATTAAAAAAAAAAAACATGTGCACCCATTGCCTCACAAACAGGTGGCGCTTGAGGAACACGAATATTGTTTTAATAAGAACAGAGGTTATGCTAAGGTGTGTGAGAAAGGGTTACCTGCTGACAGTGGCGGGAGATGTGTTTAATGGACAGCACTGTAAACAAACACTCACGCATTACCGTGAAGATCAGCAACCAGGAGAAAACCGCTACATGTCCCACCCCTGGATTTTACTGCAGTGGATAAACAGTACAATAAATGAGCATCCCAGAATGGATTCTGTGTTTTTATTCCTCTGTGAAAATGGAAAAAAAACAGTCAATCCTTACCTTTTCAACTTACGACAAGCCATAATGTCCTCAGTAAACACTTAACGACTCCTTACTTTACTTAATTATTGATAATTAACAGTACCATTAACCATAAATATGGGAAAAAGCATGCAAAAGCACAAATTAATGAAGAAACAGGGGCTTCTTTTCAGTCTGCAATGTCGGCAGATAAATACTGAACACCATCCCCGGTGAAGTGCAGTGTGCCGGGTACTGAACACGAGATGCCCCAGAGAACGGGCTAGCCGCTATCAGGCACCTTGAGCCTAAAGCACCCATCTGGATATTAGCTCTCGGCCATTTTCCACCAGAACTCCTCATACATATTAGTTATGCCACACTGGTCCTTTGCTTGATGGATGGTGCAATTACGATCTCACACGAAGTATCTTTAAAGGAAAAATTTAACTGAAGGATAATTTCTGCTGTTTGACTTTAGTAAGTTTTAGAGATTTTTAGAAGGTGATATCTAAATGCATTGCTATAAAAATACATTTAAAAAAAATATAACTTGTAGACATGTGACACGGTTCCAACTCAATTTACAGGCCTTTTCGCAGCCACACTGCTCTTAAAAAATTGCAGGAATAATTTCCTTGTAAATAAGCATGGCAAGCAATGTAACCCCAGCACAAATGTGCCACCTATTCGGTTCAGCATGAGTCCAATCAAAAGGCACGAAAACAATCAAGATGTCTCTTCCCCGTTTTATTCCCTTCTTAGTTACTTCAGACCGCAGAGTGCGCCAAAGCCTGGTTCGGGGAGCCGGGAAGCCCAGCTGTTCTGACAGGTAAAATGAGCGCGGGCAGCACCGGCGCTCCGGTCTGCAGGCTAAACACGTCGCCCCGGCGCCCTCCCACCCTGCTCTTCATTCCTGCGGCAGCTTCCGAGCCGCCGCGTTTCCTTTGCAGCCTAAATTGAAACGAATCGTGTCGCTCAATATTTTATTGACAGCCGCCTTCGCGGAGTGTTGCTACAATGACACCACGGATAATTATTTCACTGCAGATTTTCTCTCCTTTTTTTCCTGTTCCTGCGGAGAATTAGTCCTGCATAAATTACCCGCTGGAATACTGAATGAGTCTCCCCACCGGGGAAGCGACGCGCCTGGTAGCGGGGGATCGGAGCAGGGCGTGCGGGGAGAAGGAGTCTCCAAGCGAGGGACGCTACAACTGCAAGACAGAGCGGGCGCCTCTTCGCAAATCGCAGCCGGGAAGTGCACCTTTGCACTAGGGGATGATATTGATTAAACCCTGGGTGTCTCCTTCCAGCATCCTTTCTCTAACACCCCCCCCCCCCACACACACACAGAAACACATACAGCTCTGCATTGTACCTCGATTGAACACATTCGAACGCCGTCAAATCTTACGTTACAATGTTTCCAAAACATATATTTCTATGTATACACATATATCTATGTCTGATATGCCATATACCTGTTAAATAAGATGCAATTTCATTATAATGACAAATACGCACATAAGACAAATTCCGATGTGTTGCAGGTTTCTAGCAAGAAATTCTCATTAACTGGGATATGAGCCGACTGCAGTGGCGACTCAAACAACACCGTGGCATTAATGCACACTTGTGCACACAAGGGTGGCATATGGCACACCGAAACAGTGCCTATTACTGAAACCCTGAGCTGACAACGACGACGATGCCCACGCATAGGGCAAGTTACCCGTCGCCTAATTCCCGAGGACTGTGCCGATCGTTACCCGGAGAGAATAACGTGGGAACCGTGCGGGAATTAACACACTGCGCCGCCAGGTCCCGGGGACACAGGGGCGGCAACTACACAGCTAGTAAGCCCGTGTATACTAAGGCAGGGATGAGCAAGCTAACGAAAAACCGAGGGGTGACGCATATTAGCACTGCTAAGTGTCCCCGATTTCCCCGTATGTGAGGTGCGGTCTCAGAGGCACTCGCACATGCAATGGCAGCGTGGCTGTAGGTGCCCAGTTCCTCTTTAGGAATTCTCTCTATACACACTATATCATTAGTATAATTCCACGCACAAATAATATTCTGGGTACTTCACTGAACAAAATCCATCACGGATCTTCAGGAAAACAACACGGGAGATAATACAGACTTTTGCCCGTTACAAGGGGAAAAATGGCTGAAAAACTTAGAATGAGAAGCACAGAAGGAAAACAGCCAACAGAACAACTAAATATTTATCTGACATCTCCAGAAATATTGCTTAGTTTTCTTATACCGGAAGGCATATATATCTTAGCCGGAGGAACACAACAATTATTGTCTACTCCGCCACGACACAAAAATCATGAAAACAAATAATAACTTAGACAGTTTTCTACAAGAGTAGATTCCCAGAGGAACTGAAAAATTGCAGGAAGTTACACTAATGTATTTCTAGAGTCGGATGAAAACATTAACAGAGAAATATGAGCTATTATTTGACCTGGTTTGACTCATGTTCCTCAAACATTTCTGAAGAGCGAGCTAAGAAACAGATTTCTACCGGCTCTCGCAAGGTCACACTATCTCCCAAATACCTCAGGAAATGTTAATTCTGTTATTTTTTATGCCATGCCTCATAAAACGTGGAAAAAGTTCAAGGATTAGGAAAATGTACTTGAAGATGTACTTTTTTAAAAAGAATGACTGATACAGAAGTAAAATTAATATGACATAATATGTCAAACTTAACTCTGTACCCTCACCTCAAAATGATGTGAAGGTTAAATACTTTAAACTATTAATTAAATAAAAGTAAATTGAATTATTTCTGGAGATAATTAAATACTAAAGTATCCTTCACTGCATAAGCATGTAGAAGGATGGATGTTTGGATGGAAGAACTGGCTGCCTTAAATGATGCACCTTATTAAAAAAAAAAAAAAACCCAGACTGACCTGCTGGTGTTGTCTATTGTCTGAATCAGGCCACCTCACAGCAGGTTCGCTTGCGGTTCTTCCAATAAACAGAGATGAAAGGTATTTCGATTAAGTGTATTTAAAATACGTATTTAATTACTTTTAAGTATAAAGTAATCTGTATTTTGCTGGACGGAAAAAACGATCAGATGCAATTTGTAAACAAAATACCCCGAGAGATTGTGTTTTTGAATTTAAAATGCAAAGTAATGCCACTTCAACGCGGACCAAAACAACCGTACCCTTGAGAGGAGGTGGTCTCGGTCCGGTCCCAAACGAAGTCTGGGGCGGTTCGTTTGCAGTGTGGCACAGCACGCAGTTAGGCGGAGAAGGAGAAATGAACCGAGGGCTCACCTGGTCTAGCAGCGAGGTCCGTTGCCCTCATGAAATCTGGGCAGACTCATAAAAACAACTCTTTAGAAACTATGACGTTTTAAAATCTGAGGCAACAATTAATAAAAATGAGATATGTTCAGCCGCGTAGCCCAGGACACGCGACCTTCTTCCTGTATTTATCACTTTCATCTTCCCGCCACAGACACATCTGACCAATCAGCAGAACGAACGTTCTCACGTGGTTTGTAGTGGCGCACTGTTGCTTCGTTTTGATTTTTTCGCGGTGTTAAAGCAAACCGATCCGAAGTGAAAAAGATTACAAACTCACCCAACTGATTCGGGCCAGAGAAACCGAACTATAGGTGTGAAAACACCCTTACTTTTCCCATGACCAGTACTCCAAGGAAAGAAACTGCTTTAGTGTTCGGGGCAAATTGCTTCACCGTAAAGTATGTAGAGTGATATATATATATATATATATATATATATATATATATACTATCAGACATTGCTCACTGATGTCATTATAGGATAGAAAAATAGAGCAATTAATTACCATACAGCAGTGCCTTACTCTAGAACTATGCTAGTCTGCTAGGGGTATTCTAGTTAATTTCAACAGGCATGCTCAGGCAGTGGCATCTTGTGGTTTGTTATATAAGGCACCCCTGTCAGCCATCACCACTGATTCTGTGGGAAACACTGGGCATAAATTGAGGGTGTACCGGTTCTGAATCAGAGACCGAAACTACGATACGACATCATGAACATCTGTATTGCGGTTCCGTCTTCCGGATTACCCTCGACCCCCACCTACTGCTGCAGATGCAGCCTGTTGAGCTCACATTATGTCATTAATGTTACAAAAGTCATTTTTCATTTTACACTTAACTCTATAACACATGTAACATGCAGAATTATTATTCTGTTTAAACTTGGGGAAAGCTGTACATTTTGTAAATACAACATATTACTTAGGCTATAATGGTACAAATATTTGTCATTTGCCATAACTATTTTACATGTATTTTTTTATTTGTAAATTACTTGCATTTTAATTGAATACATTGTCTTGCACCAGTGTTTTGTGTTTCGTTACATTTGATAAGCATGAATTTGTAATTTGTAATAAAATACTTTCTGATGTATTTGTGTCCTTCTCTGCCAACTAAATTGGCACCTGCAAAAAGGTGAATTTCTTGGGAAGTTATAATATGACGTTAAACATTACCAAGTAGAGATGTAGGTATGTAAGGTTTGCCGGAATCCCCATGATAATGCAGGTCAACCGGAGATGAGTAATGCTCTGTTTTTTTTTTAATCTGTTTTTGTCTGTGCTCAAACACAGTGTGTTTGGATTCATAAGTATGATTTTGATTAAATTATTACATAGCATACAGCTGCTGGGGCAAATTCTGCACCAATCAAATAGCTCATTAAAGTTCATTACTTTGCTCCAGGCCTATAGCTGCAGAGTGCAGATTCTGATGACACCTGTGACTGCAACTTACAATTCGGACCGTATTATCTGAGGTGCTCTCGTGAACTTAAGGACATGTGCAGCCGTGCTAATTGCCAAACAAGGCAGTTATTTTAATTTTTTTGCGAATTCATCGATTTCCCGCCATACTGCTGCTTGGCCCCTGGCATCAGGCTGTTGGAAAGAGGAGTCGAAACACGATAAAATTGTTCAAGCCAAATGCCCGTTTCATTTTAAATATGGCATTCAAATGGATAAGCATAACTAACTGAGAATGTCACTCACTGTTGCCAAGAATACTTTAAAAAACAATCCAGACTAATTAGAAACTAGGAAATGGATAATGTACAGGGAGAGACCATGATAGGGTAACACATCATTTTGGTCGTCCAAGAATAGATGTAATAGGCTATTGAGAGACAAATCAAGCTACTTCTCTAAATTACATCAGACAAGTCCAGACTACATGCTGGAAAATACACCATACACTAGAAAGTAATACAACTCAACATTTTATAGTAGTTATTTATAATTTGTATTATTATTATTTTTATTTTTGGAATCCAGTTCATGTCCTAGAAAATGAAGTAAAGAACTACACTATGACCTGCTATAGACAGGCATCCCTTCCAGAGCACCCCCCTGCCTTGGGCCCTGTGATGCTTGGGATAGGCTCCAGCACCCCACCTCTCCTGAAGTGGATGGAGCTTTGTGATCATATAACATACATCACATGCAGAGTTAGTTGCAAATGAGTCTCCCCCTTTGCTCAACAAGTATGTTTCCAAAAACACCCACTTGGTTCCTAGATCCTTTGCTTTTGTTAAAGGATTCATTAAGTCAAGATATGTTCAGCTGAGATGGGCTCAGTCGGGATGTGTGAAAGTCATTGTAGTTACAGAAAGGATCTAAGTCACCAGGAGAATATAGGCACAACTGGAAAAAAGATAATGTATGGAAAAAAATTCACCAAAGGATATCTAGAAAAAGACGGTGGTCTTTGCTTTCCCGGTAAAGTGTGTCTTTATTTACACTTCACTTGCCTAACCAGACAGGCTCGCTCTACTGTGGAGGTGGCCGTGTTTCCATCCGCTGGGGAGCCTGCGGTCCCCCGGGGATCCCTTTTGTTAAGCGTGGCGATTAGCTGACTCAACGATTTGCCGAGAATCCGGCAGCGAATCAGAGGGGCTGAACCAATATGGAAGCAGACACAAGCAGATCAGAGCAGTATCCCTCTTAGAAAATATCACAGCATATTAGTGTAGCCTTTTCTTCACACATTTACGCTAGTGACGTTTAAATGCTTTCTTACTTCTGTGCAACAAATTAGCAATAATGGCTGGTTTATGTTTGATTGAAAATGACAGGAAATGTCTTTGGTTTGTCCAGTATAGTGTAGGAAATGGCTGCAGGTAAGACTGTCATAGTTCCTCCTACCACACGGAGGCAGTGTTACAAATGAGGCACGGCGTAGTTCATTTATACCACATGTAACTGATGCTACAAACAAAGAGTATTCATTCTAGCAATGTATAGGCTTTTAGAAATCTGACATGTCACAATTCATTCTTATTACATAGAGGTAGTACTATAAATATAGAGGAATAAATCTAGCCGGGACACATTTGTGATGAATACATTATTATCCAGTGTCTCAAATTGCACCTCCTAAACTTCAGGTCTGTCAAGTCTGCAGTCAAGAAACAATTTGAAATATAATGTGAATTACAAAAGGCACAACCCAGAAACAGCACTGCTGGGATCCAGAGTGTTTATTTTGGATTTATGGGTGCTCATTACCTAGGCGCGGAAACCAATCCAACTGGATCAACACTAAAACGTTCTTGTGACAAGCTTCTGTTAGAGGACCGATTCATGAGACTAAGTTTAAATTCAACAAGCGCAACATATTGATTAAACTGTATGCGCAAGCTACTGTGCGGATGCCTCCCACAGAAAGATCACAGACATATCAGACCTTTCTTTCCACATATTAATAATGAATGATCACATCTTTGTTGTTTATGGTTTATCTGGAAATTCTATAAAACAATTCAATACGGCTTGTCTGAACACCTAAAGAAGAAACAGCAATGAATCAGAAGAGTTGACAAAACGATTTATGCAGAGGTATGTTTTATTTAGGATGGGACATCAACCCATTGCAGGGTACACTCACGTTCTAACCTATGTTCAATTTAGCAACTCCAATTAACCTTCTTAGTTCTTAGTCAGTGTGGGGGGGTGGGCAAGAGTAATCCCAGAGGAAGCAGCACGACGACACAGGGAGAGTGTGGAAACTCCACTCACAAGGCGGAGAACTGAACCCTCACCTCATACAGATCTCCCTATTATCTTTTTAGTTAAACGCATTAAAGTAATATGGTGCTGAATATTATAAAATGAAGGAGGCTTCATTATGCATTGTATTTTAATATAATACAATTCCAAATAAAGTCACATTTAGTTTTGGGCCATGGCTCACATCAAGTTTGGGCCCCTTCGGTTTAGATTATTCATGTTGTTAAATAAAATTATATAAAATGTTTCATGGCAAGTTGAACTTACTGTGGCAGTTGGGAGTTATGCCATTTGGGCTGTGCAATGCATGCTGCATGATAGTTAGTGTAGACAGATATGTTTCTTAAGAGGAAAAGGCCAAAAGTCAACCAAAAAAAAGAAAAAAAAACTCAGTGGTTGGAAACAGAGGCCAGTCTCACAAATAGACAGATGGGGTGACTGAGAACAATTTACATCCAGGGACAAACTAAACAAACGAGCGAACAAATGTGGGAGGAACAAAAGAGCTAAACGACTCCCGGAGCCGAAGAGAGCAGCAGAGTCTTGTTTTCAGAGGACATAGGATCCTGGTTGACAAACAAACACACCAGGGTAGCCTTGAAGGTGCTAACCTGCAGGAAAATGGACTCCAAGGGGAAGCAGGTGAACAAGAACAGTAAGATATGTGGAACCAACGGAAGGACTCCTGAACAAATAAAAACCCATTGGCCCATGCCAAACGCTTTGTGTATGAGGCAGCGGTAGTGGTTATGGGTGGGACGGGCTCCCTCTGCGCTTCGCCGTGAGTCCGCGAGGCGCAGACGGACGTGTCGTGACAGACGCAGGGAACACAAGCAGCGGTGTTTGTTCTATTTTTCACCCGTGAGGTTATCTTCAAGGTGAGGGCCTGAGAGTGAGCTTTCAGTCAGGAGCATAGCTTCTCCCCAGGGGGACTCTCGCTGCACTGCAGTACGTGCAATCAATGACTCACAGAGTGTCGGGTGAAAACTGCAATGGCAAAACGTTGTCGCTGCCTTCACATCAGCCTCATTAAGCATAACTCCATTAAGCAGAGTCCTCTCTCTGAGCAAATATTATTTATCAGTCTTCCAGAGAGAGAGAGAGAGAGAGACAGACGGAGAAAGGGGTTTTGTCGGAATGAGCTGCAGAAATGATGGCCTAAACAGAAGTATCATAATGCGCTAATTAACATTCAAGAATCAAGGTCTTCCTAAAACCTGCAAAGTAAAATAAGCTACCTTTCACAATCTCGACACTTTGTGCGAGACGTAGATACTGCGTCTTCGTAGAAGACCGCAGCCATCGCTGACAAAAGGCGATGTCGCTTTTAGTTAGTGTTACATTATACCTGCAAAGTATACACGACATCACAACTAAAAGGGTAGTGCCCTTAAATAAATGCACTTTGTAGACTTGTGGTGGCTTGTCTGCATGCATTACATAGAAAAAAGTGGTTTGGGTTGGCCACAAAAGAGACAAAAAAAAAGCAAATAAAAATACAAACTGAGGCAAAAAATACAAACGCGGCTGCAAAGACAGGAAGGATGGGAGAGGTGGGGAAATGGAAGGATTTCAGCGGACGTGTGAAATGGAAATTTTCCTACTGCCTTTTAACTGAAGGCTGGGAGATTTCGGTTTTCCTCATAGATTTTACTGACTGTGGAAAATGCGTTTGCCTGGGATGGATGGTCTATTTCAGCTTGCAAAGCACCTGCGAAATGCTGTTTTTAAGAGGCGTTCCAAATCGGAGATTCCCTCCTGGCTGAAAGATGAATGAGCTCACATCATCTTTGAATTTGGGGTGGGGGTGTTTAATTATTTTATTGACTTTGCACTATCCTATAATTAGGGCTTAGATTGAAGGATACTAATGTCTGCAGAGTGTTTGTAGGGGCATATCTCAGCAGCCATCCAGCTGGGTGGTGCCATTGCCTTGTATCAATGGCACACAGCCATTTTCAGAGTGACTCGGTAATGAAAAACATTCCTATACAAAATGTTCTGTATCACTTCTTACCAGCTCAGTATGGATGGTGATTTAATCACACTACTGAAATGCTAACATTTGCACCATGCAGATTTACCTTGTTGAAAATGAGCTCAACATTTCTGTTATTGAAAAAGAGGGAATCATTTTGTCACCTGGTTGAATTTGCTGTGCACGACATTCCGTGAGATGATTTAGGGTCACGTGACGTACTCATCCATACAAATCACCCGTCCTGCAAGACTGAGTTCTGTTTCTCAAACTCTGCCAGCACATGCATCCAGACTGATGCTTAAGCCAGGGAGGCCCTTTTGGGACCTGACACCTGGGGGGTGTTTCCTTAGTTAGCCGGGTAACCTTAAGATAGAAGTCATGATTGTCCAAAAAGAGTTTAAGCATGGAGCATTCCTACTGGACAATTATGACTTCTAGCTTAATCCATCTGAGAAATCCTGCTTTATGGAACAGCCCTACTTTCTATCCTTGCTTTAGCTCCAAAAAGTCAGCCTACTGATTGTTATACCCATCCCTAAAACCATACTGAAATAGTCCCTGTTCCTTTCTCACCCTATCCCATCACATGGAACACCACACGTAATGCATGCATTTATTTGGGTTTCCATGGGTTTCTTGTGTTTTAAGTTGGGCGATTGGGGAATTTGTCAGTTTCATGTACACATTAAGACAACCTTTTAAACTTTCCTCTTCTTTGGAGGGGTGAAAAGGAGGCATAAAAAATGATGGCAAAGGTAACCTTGTACCTTCTAGGAGGGCAGATTTACATAGTATGAAAATTATTTGTGCTACATCATACAATGGCCATGCTGCAATGCAAGTGTTTAGCAGCACACGCAAGTGTTCCCATTAAAATATCTAAATTAGAATATACAACTTAACAGTAATTTAACGCTGATGCTGAACGCTCCCATTGTGTCACTCTCTCTCTCTCTCCCCCCTTCCCATCTCACACGGCAGCAGCACGGTCTCCCTAGAGATACCCCCAATGCTATCAGAGCTTCTCAAGCCCTTGACCTGCTGACTCGCCGCGGGTTCGACAACATGGCCCTCGACGCAGAGAATGAAGAGGAACAGTAGTAATATCTACCTTATATAAACTCACAGCGACGCTGTTCTGGAAATCCGCCCTCCCCCCACACACACACTCCGACATCTGGCCTTGATGGGCGAATCGCACACACGCATAAAGGAGCCCCAGCTGCTGCTTGGACAAGGTGCTGAAGACCACACGCTAAGTGGCACCTCCAGCCCAGCCCAGCAGCTCGCTGGGACTAATTACCTTCCCCGTTAAAGCGAGCCAAGGAATACGTTACCCCCTCCCCAAGACGGCAACCGGGGGAAAAAAGGCTTCAATAGATGTAGAATCCATATACGTTACGTGAATTCAAGATGGATCTGACCGGCAGTTATCAGAATCGCTTGGATCGGAGCCAAGCAATAGACTGTCAAGATGTCTGGCTGTACTGAACCCACTCGCTTTGATTAGCCTGTTATCCATTTCAGACGAGGGTCATTTCAGGAGGTGGGAGGCAGACATGTGGTCCTGCTCGAAGCAGCATTAGTAGACATACTCACCTGAACAGCCACAACAGCACTAAGGGGACTTGGAGAAACAATGACACAGCACATAATGAACAAAAGCGAGAATGTATTAAGGTTTACCAAACAATAGGTAGGTCACTCAATACTTGCCATGGTATTGTGACCAATATTAAATTCAAACGGGAACAAACCAAGTGTGTCCTTACTCAAAAGGGCAAGAAAGCAAATTATTTTCTACGTTTTACGCCATTGTCAAGCCTCACTGGTTTGACTGTGAGCAACAATGCCATCTAGTGTCACAAATGAAAAACGACTATCTGCAAGCCCAGTTCAGGTGAGAAATTTTTATATTAGCAAAATAAACATCACAACGGAACCTGGACTGGACTCCTTTGCCCATGGATCTGGGTTGACACAGGATTGGTTTTCAGTGTCTTCCCTTGAAAAAAAATATATACACTATTAAGGCATCAGATTTCCAAATCAAATGAAACTGACCTCAGAGTTAAACTCCAGGTTTAAAATAACAGCAGCAGACAAATTGGTTTTTATGGAAATTTATTTCACAAATAACACAAGGATCCAGGCACTCCCTGAAGGTCCATGCTCACTACAAAAAAAAAAAAGAAAAAAAAGTTATTAATACATTATCCACACTTACAGTAAGAATAAACGACAGGCTTACTGCTAGCAATATTCTGTGACCACCCACTGCACCATTTGCTTGTCAGTAGAATGGTCATTCAATGCTTATTTGCACACTTCAGTGAATATTCTTCATGGTCATAGATTGCTAGTGTATTAGTGTACACCAACATGCCCTAAAATTTCATCGAGCGCGGCTGACATCTTGCTGCGCCTGTAAAACTGACCTTAACACAAATCATGATTCATTCGCAGGCAGCTGGAAACGACAGAGTCTGGCGACCACCACAAATAACTATGGTGCCACTACAATTGCGTGCCGAGAGGCAGGAGTTTATAAAGCAACATGCATGCACTGCTGCTGTGCTGTGGCCAGCCATAGGCCAACGATAAGCACTGCTCTCTCGAAGACGGAAGGCTGATCAGAACATCGAAACACACACACCGTTCACGGACTATGAACCCCAATGTTACTCTGGGCTTAAGAGCTCAAGACAAAGGGTATGAGTAAAAACACTACTGAAGAAAAATAGGCTGGATGGAGGGGCCAACTCCAGTCCCAGAGGGCCAGAATCCAACAGTTTGAAGATTTCCCTGCTCAAACATTAGGTATGTTTGAATTAGCTGATCAAGATGTTTGAGCAGGAATCTGCAAACTGGGTTGATTTCTGGCCCTCTGGGACTGGCACTCCTGGGTTACTCCATCCAACCTAATTTTTCCCCAGGAGTAACCCATCAGTAAAAATCACGGAATTTAAACTAGGTGCTCCCATAAAAAAAAGGAGTAGAGGTGCCAATATGTGGATCAAAATCAGGAGGGAGCAGAAAGAACTATAGGACAAACCAGGACAGCTCAGCAATTCTACACACCATGCTAGTTCTATTATACCTGCAACTGAAACTTCACTTCTGAGAACATCCAAGGAACGTAAAAGGGAAATAAAGGAAAAACAGAAAATGAGAAAGATCGACAGTGTGCGTAGCTGAATCTAGCCAAGCCCGACTCACTACTGGGAAAAAAAATGCCATTACAGTTTACACTGCAGTAAACTGTAAGGGGCAGCTACGAGTCACACAAGCAGTTTACCAGCTTCTAAACACTAACAGAGCCGGTCAAAGTATTAGCATCCAACTCCTTCCCATGTTAGATGCAAGAGGAGCTACAACACACACGTTTACCTTCTGTTTTCCAGAAGATATGATTTGTAAGAAAAAAAGAGAGAGACATTAAAGCAACATTTACATTATACAAAAAACATAGAAATTCCTCTGCTTCTCTCTGTAAGACTTCATAACTGAAGCGGATCTGGCGGGAAAGGCAGAGCGAGCGAGGCAGCGTTTCTATACTGCCCGTGAGCCCTTCCCCAGAAGAGCACCCCCTGCCAACGGCGCGGCTCCCGGAAGAGCCCGAGAGGGACGCTACCTTCTTGCCAGCAGCGCCCACGCTAGCTTTAGCGACACCGCGGACCTTCTTCATTCTGTTCTTGCGTTCCTTACGCTGCTTCCGGGACGACTTCTTTTTCTCGACCAGGCCGTGCTGCGGATACACACAAATGACACCGGGAGCTCAGTCCGTGCTGGACTAGACCCTGACCGCCAATCCCGCTTGTGGGGGGACAGCGGTCTCCAGGCAGTGTCAAATCCCCCATGCAACAAATTCCCAAAAGCAAATTCCCATCACTTAACTTAAAGATATGCTGAGCGTGTGTGGTGATAGGATAATGATGAAATTAATGACAGCTCTATAAACCAAGAGCTAAAGGAGGGAAGGCAGTGTGTGGCTCAGCAGGTTAGGATGCTGAGCCTGGGAATGGAAGGTTGTGGGTTCAAATCCCACAACTGGCAGAATAAATTCACAACTGCGCCCTTGAGAAAGGCCCTTAACAGCTCCAGAGACTGGCTGATCCTGCCTTCTCAATTGCATGCCACTTTGTTATTAAAAAGTTTATTGTGGGTCCGACGTAGTGGGTTAGGGCCTTTGTCGGAGACTGGAAAGTTGTTGGTTCAAATACCATCTACAGAAATGTCACAGGCCCACTGGGCCCTTGAGCAAGGGCCAAAATGCTTCAAGGGTGCAGGATAACTGGTCGGACCCGACGTTCGGACCCCAAGCTTTGCTCTGAACTGTATGTCTGTGCGTGTCTGCCTCAAAAGAGATCAGATGGGATATCTGGACACAGATAATGAACTGCACTTTGAGACAATGTTGTGAAGATGTGTTAGACAATAGGTGAATAGGTGAAAAACCATGCAAATCGATGTGAAGTTCAGTGCTTGTGGTCTTCCAGACAACTCACTCTGGCCAGCCTGTGTTTCGGCTCATTCTTCTTGGCGTAGTCCAAGGAATCATAGATCATGGCAAAGCCTGTTGTTTTACCGCCACCAAACTGGGTCCTGAAGCCAAAGGCGAACACTACATCCGGGGTGGTCTTGTACATCTTGGCGAGCTTGTCTCGGATCTCTGTTTTGGGGACTGTTGCCTTGCCAGGGTGCAAGACATCGACAACCTTTGAAGAAACGGAGGGCTCGCTTAGAAAGACACCAGAGCACAGGTTCTCAGAGGAAGCAGGCAAGCAAGGCCATATCAACACCACCACAGTGGTTCAGAATATCATCAAAAAGCATTACTTACCATCTGCTTCCGCTGAAGCAGGCGGTTCGTCATGAACTTCCTTGTCCTTACAGTCACGGTGTCATTCTGCAAAATAAAACGTTGACCTTTTTAGATTATAGCTCTTCCCATGGCAATTAACTGTAAGCATACAGTGATCAACTGAGGCTAATCACATCATAGGAGAACGACGCCGTTCAGCTCAGCCATTCCGTGGCCAGTTACTGACTTCTCAAGCTGGGAATGAGCTGTTCCTTTCCAAAAGGACACCGAGCTTTTAGAGCCGTACAAACGATGGAGCTCCGAGGGGCCAGCATGGAGGACACCGACTCGTACGCTATAGGAACAGCAAACTAGCTACCGACTTACTTCCATGCACGCCAGCTACTACGATACAGCGCAATAACCGCAGTTTGGCTCATAGCGCGGATTATATCTGTGACACGCCATCTCCTGCAGCTCTTACGCGTTCATTCTGAGCCGCAACCTGTACGGCCTGCTGTGTCAAAACTGATCATGGGGGCACTCGGGTAAAGCAAGTATTTCTTACCGAAACCACCGCAAATACAGTGCAATATGCGTATAGAAACGTCACACTTAAACCCGAGAATGTGCTTCGTGCGTTACTACCAAGAGATGGCGAAAATAATTGAAGGTTTTTAACCGGATTGTAGCCGCGCTACACTCACCATATTGGCAGCGGCTCTTGGAGGGATGCAGAAAAGGAAGAGGCGGACTTTGGTGTCCAATGATATGCCTGCGCCGGCGCCGCGCTGGGGTGGCCGCGCAGCTGCCTGATGGAAAACAGCCTGCGCTTCGCCCACAAGGCGCGCTGCTGCCACCTAGTGGACGGGGTGCGGCAGCCCGAATTTCAACTAAATTAAAATTAGCATTGGGGGCTCAGGATATGTTTACGAACCTACCCACCTATGCGCTGCGTTAAAATGGAATATATAATAAACTACTAATGCTTCAGTAGTACTGTCACGCTGGCAATAATAATGTTCCATTCTGTAAATAAATAATAATAATAGAATAAAGAATAGCTGCCAACTGCTATGTCACATATGGGTTAAATGCTGAGGACACATTTCGTTGTCGTGCACTGTGTGCCGCTGTGTGCCGACACTCGACAGTGACAATCACTTTATTATTATTATGTTATTAATGAAGCTGGACGCTGCCTACGTCTGGCCACTGGGTGGCAGTGTTTGCTGAGGGCGGCCCTGTTTGCCCGGACGGGTGCCGTCCTCTCGCGAGAGCTCGTCGTCGGCCGAGTTAAAAGGTCACACCGCAGCGCCGTGCGGCGAGAAACATGGTGACGCGCAGTGGCGCTGGGATGGGTGAATGAGCTGCAGCACAGTGATATTCGGGAACGAAATACCTGTCTGACAGCAGTGCCTTTCTTGGCCTTCGATTCTCTCAGAGCCTTGCTTTCGTGAAGAGGTGGCACGATGGTGAAGGAGCAGTTTAGAGAAACAGATGTGGCCAAAAAGATGTGAGTGCCTTTATGCACATGTATACATATTTTCATTTTCTCCGGTTCGATATGTCAGTCCGTTTGATGTGGACTATTTTAAAATAGTTTATTGCGGTTTGGGTGCGATTGATACGTCTAATTTGAAGTTTAAGGGAATTGCTGCTCATGATGGAGGGTTTTGCTGGAGTGGATGCGGTTCTTGTTGTGGCTGAATTATTCAGCTCGCATGAGTTTATTACGACGATGTCGCCCCCTGGGCTGAAGGCATGATTATCGTCCTTCTTAGACCATATTATGTTTCAGCGACCGAAATCTTATATAGCACCGTGACTGCAGGGATGGTGAACTTCACGTCCGTCCCGTATGTGATTTTGCTGTGCCCTCGTGGGTTTCTGCAGAAGCCACATCTGTTTCGGGATGAAGTCGGCGGAGCAGATGCGGCAGCAAGCCCACATCCAAGTGGTCAGCAAGAACCTGTACAGCCAGGACACCAGCCACACGCCGCTGTCCTACGGCGTTCTGGACCACCGCATGGTAAGCGGGCCGAGCCCGTGGTCCTGCTTGGTTAGTTTATTCTGACTTCACGCTCTGCATAAGTGGTCAGTCTGTGTCCTTTTCCTTCTCCGTGTATCTTAGGGCACGAGCGAGAAGGATCGACCGTGCGAGACGTGTGGGAAGAATCTGGCCGACTGCCTGGGCCATTATGGGTATCTCGACTTGGAGCTGCCCTGTTTCCACGTGGGATATTTCAAGGCCATTATCGGCATCCTCCAGGCATGTGCACCAGCTGATGGGGGGAAGATGGCTTGGGAGTGTGAGGGTTGTTGTGTCTGATCAATAAAAGCCCACTATAATTCCACTCTCTGTGATTATGGAAGTCTCTCTTCTCTCATCACTCCTGATCTTTTTTTTTTTATTATTTTCTCCAGAGTGCTGTGTTACACTGTGATTATGATGCACCTCATCATGACGTCATATCATGGATGAGCCAGGAATTTCCTCTGTATCCTGACCCGTTTTTTTTGTCATATTAATTTCTAGTCGTTGTCCTTTGCTTTCACTCTGCACAGATGATCTGCAAAACCTGTTCACACATCATGCTTTCCAAAGAGGAGAAGAGGCAGTTCCTGGATTTCCTGAAACGGCCCACTTTAGCTTATCTGCAGAAGAGGGGCTTGAAGAAGAAAATTTCAGACAAATGCCGTAAAAAGACCGTCTGCCTAAATTGCTCTGCCTTTAATGGTAATTTATTCATAAGATTTCGGCTTTTCTCTCCGTATACAAAACACACAAACAGAATAGTTGTGAACTAATTCCAGATTAAAGGCAGTGTTTTGAAATGGATAATTATTTTCTTTGAGTATTTGACATTATGTGAAACTTTAAGTTGTTTGTACAGAATGCCGTGATGTCGTTCTTTGCCCTGAACACCATGCTGCTGTTCGATTGCTGTTTTTGCAGGCCCTGTAAAAAAGTGTGGCTTGCTGAAGATCCTCCACGAAAAGTACAAGACCACCAAGAAAGTCGTGGACCCAATCGTGTCTGACTTCCTGCAGTCATTTGATATTGCGATAGAGCACAACAAAGAAGTGGAGGCGTTACTGACTCGTGCTCAGGTGAGCCTGCTTCTCATGAGTGGCCTGGTCCTTGGGTTACCCGGGCGACTTGGTAAGGTGCGTGGCCTGTCCCTTGGGTTACCCGGGCGACTTGGTAAGGTGCGTGGCGTGGTCCTTAGGTTACCCGGGCGACTTGGTCAGGTGAGTGGCGTGGTCCTTAGGTTACCCGGGCGACTTGGTCAGGTGAGTGGCGTGGTCCTTAGGTTACCCGGGCGACCTTGGTCAGGTGAGTGGCGTGGTCCTTAGGTTACCCGGGCGACTTGGTCAGGTGAGTGGCGTGGTCCATAGGTTACCTGGGTGACCTTGGTCAGGTGCGTAGCGTGGTCCTTATGTTGTGGTTTGGGAGAATTTCTATATGTGTTTCATATATTTTGTCACCGACTGGCACAAACAGCTTATTAGAAGTAAGGTGTGTTAAAAGCCTTTTCCGCTCTTGGCATCACACAGGAGAACTTGAATCCTCTGATCGTGCTGAACTTGTTTAAGAGGATCCCCTCGGAGGACGTCCCCCTGCTGCTGATGAACCCCGAGTCCGGCAAGCCTGCGGACCTGATCCTCACGCGCCTGCTGGTTCCTCCCCTCTGCATCCGGCCCTCCGTCGTCAGTGACCTCAAGTCGGGCACCAACGAGGACGACCTCACCATGAAACTCACGGAGATCATCTTCCTCAATGACGTCATCAAGAAGGTGCAGTCTTGCGTGTCCATGGCGACCTTAATGCGTGCAGACATTAACACCTGGCTGCCAACAGGCCAACGACGCGTTCAGTGAAGAGTCCCAAGGGCTCCCTCTTATGGAAGCTGGCAGTATGTCAGTGCCTAACCCCGAGCACTAGATGTGTTTGGGGGTAACAGTCTTTGGGAAATTGCTTGGGATGTAATGTGATTGTATGGATGCCGTACTGCTCAGGATATACTGAATGTCTGCTTTTCTGTTTTCTTGTGGATATTATTGCATGAACATCGCAATGACGCCGTGGTGATTGCGCACGTATCATCTGCGCAGTGATGCGATCGCCGTGTGAAGTTCGGTAGTAGAAAATACTTCCGAC
>JAODKL010000041.1:8247053-8257169 GCA_026780765.1 Petrocephalus schoutedeni
CGTGGTGATTGCGCACGTATCATCTGCGCAGTGATGCGATCGCCGTGTGAAGTTCGGTAGTAGAAAATACTTCCGACCCT
Organism: Petrocephalus schoutedeni; assembly: GCA_026780765.1. Classification (NCBI taxonomy): domain Eukaryota; kingdom Metazoa; phylum Chordata; class Actinopteri; order Osteoglossiformes; family Mormyridae; genus Petrocephalus; species Petrocephalus schoutedeni. The sequence goes on from JAODKL010000041.1 coordinate 8,247,134, forward strand.
TAAACTGCTCACTACAAAGTCAGTGGATTATTTTGAGTAACTGTCATGATATGTGATGAGGCATTGTTGTTGAATTTTTTTAAATCGCCACAGAAAGAATGCTATTCACTCCCATTATATTCGAGAGAAGCGTGATGTGGTCAGTATCTCCAAAACTAGGTAACTCCCAAGAGAATGACCCAGATGGATGGATAGCACTAAATCCCTTCTAAAACTTCAGTTTTGGGGTAAAATGCCCCTTTAAATATTCACCTAGGAACTTCCCCTGTGCAGTGAGTTGTCAGGTTTTCCTCGCAGGCTAATGTACTGTAATGATCTTTTTACTCACTGGCTCTTCGTTCCTTTTTCCTCGCAGCATCGCATGTCGGGGGCCAAGACGCAGATGATCATGGAGGACTGGGACTTCCTGCAGCTGCAGTGCGCCCTCTACATCAACAGCGAGCTCTCGGGGATCCCGCTCAACATGGCCCCTAAGAAGTGGACGCGCGGCTTCGTGCAGAGACTCAAGGGGAAACAAGGTGTGCCATGTGTGCTGACTCCTCCCACATTCCATCTGGTGACCACGCCCTCTGCCCCCATGCCCCGCCCCTTCCGCATCCAATTACTGTGTCAGCATACTCTGTATTCCTACCAGGATTCTGTCTCGAATCCATCATTTACAGTTCCGTTTGTTTGGTTTTCTTTATCTTCTGTGGATGTAATCTCTTACGTGGCTCGCTTTTAAGCCTGGGAGTTGGCTAGGCTTTCATCAGGGTAATCCTCAGCCTGATTCAGTGTTGTCCAAAAGTTGCTTATCAGAACAGCTTCAGGGAGACTGCAGCTGAGCGTCGTTTTTTTTTTTTTTACTGTGGCCCTTTGGACGTTGACACGATAGGCAGTGATGCCCCAAAGCCGGGGAGATGGGACAGTTCCTAGATTGAAGGGATAAGGCAGGAAGGGATTGAAGGGATAAGGCAGACTGAGTCCCTGCCCACTGGCGGTGCCATGTCGCGCCCGCAGATCTGCGCCCACTGATGCCTGCCAGTCAGCCAGCTTGATGAGCAGGCCCTGCAGGCCAAGGTTAAATCGCCCCTCGTTGGGAAAAATGGGGACTTCGGCGAGAGTGTTTAGTGCAAAGCTCGCTTGGTACAGATCTTTGGATCATATCTCTAGTCTCAGGTCTGGGGTGTGTATTAGCAGAAACTAACTACCGAGTTGCATCCTTATAAATCTTTCAGTTATTGTTTTGCAAGCTGTTTGACTCGTTTTTATTTTACTGTGGTGAATCAGCAGCGGTGGGGAGCATGTTATGTGTTATGATTAGTGCAAGGGAATCGCAGTTAGTCTTTGCCTCAGTATTATTACTTACTGGTGTTTTTTTGCTTTACTAATAAGTTTATAACACAGTTGAAAAGCTGATTATCGTCACCAGGCAGACACAATGCTGAATTCAGTGTGTAATTATGTACACGTATCTGTGCACAAGGCATTTTATTTATGCAGGTGTTTCTGCACGGTAGGTGGGATTTCTTGTTTAATTACTGATGGAGGCTTTCCAGTATGTATCCCATAATAATAACATACAAAATGAAACTGCTGCTGAACGCCAAGGCTCGTGCGGTGTGAGTGAGGGCCCTCTCGAGTGTGTGTCACCAGCTGGAATCCCCGCCCTGCTCTGTGCGTTTGTTGTCGCTGTTCGGTGTACTTACGGGGCGAGTGTCCCGCGCCCCCCTTTGATCGCCCCTCGTGGGTTTTTAGGGCGCTTCAGAGGAAACCTGTCCGGGAAGAGGGTGGACTTCTCCGGCAGGACGGTGATCTCCCCCGACCCCAACCTGCGGATCGATGAGGTGGCCGTCCCGATCCACGTGGCAAAGATTCTGACCTACCCTGAGAAGGTAAAAGCCCCCCCACCAGCATGCATTCACTGAGAATTTATCTGATGCTCCGTGGTCACGGTAACTCATCGCCCTCCACAGGTGAACAAGGCCAACATGGATCTGATGAGGAAGCTGGTTCGCAATGGGCCTGATCTTCACCCCGGCGCCAATTTCATTCAGCAGAGACACACGCAGATGAAAAGGTGACCCTGCTTGGTGTGCCTTCAACCCCCTGGTTTCTTCTGAGCTGTTGTGAAGAACCATTTGAATGGAGCAGTGTCATTTTTTGTTGACTTGGTGGATCCCTTCAGACTGAGTCGGCTGACGGTGCTGATTGATGGTGTACATTTCTATAAACGGGCAGTTTGTTTTTCTGGAAATATGCCCTACAAAAATAAGAGCAGGATTGGCCAATTATTTGGTGCCCCCGATGCTGTCGGGATTAGCGGTGGCCACATATTTCAAATGAAATCGACGGAATCGGTGTCGTTTTAGCAGTATAATGTCAAATGAGCGGTAATTACTGCATTGATCAGTTTCAGCACTGTGCAGGGTCCCTGAGGCAATCCTTTTTCTGATCCCACCCCCTGTCCACGATTGGCTGACATAAATGTGACACCACAGGATTGGTCAGCAGGGCTAATCATGCATTTACTGGCATGCCTTGTACCGTCTGTACATGGTGCAAATCAACGTTTATTCCTGTGCATGCGTATGTTTTGTTAGCATGTAAATTGCTGGCTTCCCCGTCTGTGCCGCTGATATTATTAACCCAGTAGTTGCTGTTAATAAAGAGAGCAACTTCCTTTTTATATAAGAGCTGTCATCTCCTTGCACTCATGCATTTGCTGCAATACATTCATTTGCACTCTATATGTGAGTTTGCTGCATCGTAAAACATTCTGCGCCCTCTAGGGCTGTGGCGTGACTTTTTAGTTGTGGCGGCATCGTTTTGGCACGTGACGGTTTGCTCTTGTCAACGTGTTTTTTTTTTATTTTTTTTTTTTTTCCCGATTTTCTCCGGACATCGTTTGAAGTGTGCGGCCACCTTAAGAGCCTCAATCGCGGGCCCCTCAGTGATATGACTTCACTAGCTATGGAATTTGAACCCGTGACTATCTAGATGTGGGCATAGATACCTGTCACACTGAACTAGGAGCCATCCTATCATGTTCACCATTTAGGTGTAATAAGGACTCTATGCTGGCTAAGTACTCTTATCGGGAGCAATTGTGCAGCTGGAGAGATTTATTCCAATGTGTGAGTAATAAACATGCAGAAAGGAAAATGTTTGTCCGCATGAGGCATTTGTCGTGGGGTCCTTGAATGAGCTCTCTATCTGCGAGTAGGTTCCTGAAGTATGGGAATCGTGAGAAGATGGCCCAAGAGCTGAAGTACGGCGACATCGTGGAGAGGCACATGATAGACGGCGACATTGTCCTGTTCAACAGACAGCCGTCTCTGCACAAGCTGAGCATTATGGCCCATATAGTGAGTCCCCTGACCGCACGTCGCCCCCTGCAGGGCAGGTTGCGCGTTAAGAAAAAACGCGTGAAAAGGCCACTTTCCACTGAGCCTCTGTTAAATGGCACGGCATACGACCGATTCATCTGTCATATAAAATATGAATTGTCCCTTGTCCTGATCTTTGTGAGAGTGCTGGCTGTGTAGCATAAAATCATTCCAATTTCATCTGTGGTGTTTCGAATGCTTCTCCAGGCAAGAGTGAAGCCTCACCGGACCTTCCGCTTCAACGAGTGCGTGTGCACGCCCTACAATGCTGACTTTGATGGGGATGAGATGAACCTCCACCTCCCCCAGACTGAGGAGGCCAAAGCGGAGGCACTGGTGCTGATGGGGGTGAGTAGTACTTTCTGATCTCTCATTAGAGCTGAGCTGGGTAGCTGATGGATGTTCTGAAACATCTAAAAATATCCATCCCATTGCAGACCAAAGCCAATTTGGTAACCCCACGGAATGGAGAGCCCCTGATTGCTGCAATCCAGGACTTCCTCACAGGTTACTTTTCCATAATTCCCATGATTAAGGCTCTGCCCACACTGCCAGCAGTGAGCCACCCGTCGCTCGTGAAAGGCGCTGGTCGGGGGAATTTTACATCGCAAAACGGCGTGTGCCTTAAAATAGATGTTATTCGTACAGTGTTTTCTTTCGGCTTGAAGCAAAATGTTACATTTTTGGTTTATGCCAAAGAAATGTTTTGCTAATTTCTTTTCCTTGCTGCCAAGTGGTTTGGTTTCCAAGTCCCTGAACCTACACATCACAAATAGAAGATTTATTTCTGATTGGATGCTGCGTTTCTAGAGGTCAGCGAGCTAGGCGAAAGTTCAAGGTCAACTAGGTGAAAGTTCAGTCGATCTTGAACTTTGAGCAGTGCAATGAAGTGGCAAAAACTGGGTGGCGCTCGGCACCCAGGGCAGCGTTGTGCCAGCGGAGCGCGGTGCCAGTATCCCCGTAGACATACAATGGCACCAAAATGTTGCTGCTTGCTGTGTGGACACAGCCACTTTCCATTTTGTCTTTCCCCCAGTGGGGGGTGCATGTTAGCTTTGGTCATGGTTTTTTGTATTCTTTACACAGGAGCCTATCTCCTTACTCGGAAGGACACCTTCTTTGACAGAGCAAAAGCTTGTCAGATCGTGGCCTCAATCCTTGTAGGGAAAGACGAAAAGATCAAGATCACTCTGCCGCCACCTGTAATCTTGAAGGTATCTAGTTAGTCACCATACTCACCATATGTATCCTTAAGTGGTCACACATGTTCTCTGATCTTCTGAGCTGACATCTTTCTGCCGCTAGCCTGTAGCTCTTTGGACCGGGAAGCAGATCTTCAGTCTGATCCTGAGGCCTAGCAAGTCAAGCCAGGTCAAAGCCAACCTGAGGACCAAGGGGAAGCAGTACTGCGGCCGGAATGAGGATCTGTGCTGCAACGATTCCTGTGAGTGTTTCTCCTCTGATCAACAAACCCATTTCTCGAGGACCCCCCCAGGCAGTCCACATTTTTGCTCCCTCCCAGCTCCTAGCACAGCCAAATCAAGTAAGAGAATACCTGTACTCCAATGCATGGTTATAGGTGTGCTGGGAGGGAGCAAAAATGTGGATTGTGAGAGGGGGGGGGGCTGCCCGAGGACGGGGCAAAGGAACAGTATGATGAACTGAGTTGCCACAAAAAAACATGGAAACTCTATTTGGACCTGAGCTCCCCTCCCCATCCAGTCGTGGTGATCCAGAACAGCGAGCTCATGTGTGGCAGCATGGACAAGGGCACCCTGGGCTCGGGGTCCAAGAACAACATCTTCTACATCCTGCTGAGGGACTGGGGGCAGATGGAGGCTGCCGACGCCATGTCCCGCCTAGCCAGGCTCGCGCCCGTCTACCTCTGTAGGTGTCGCCTTTGCTCCAATTGTCGTGGCTCTATTTGGTTTTAAGAAGGCCCTTGACTGTCTTGTAACATTGTACGGTGAGGTTTTTTTTATGATTCTATCTTATTTGTTTATAATTATCGTTGCAAACTGCTTAAGGTCAGGGGGCTCTTTATGCCTTTGGCCCTTTCCCTCGGGTCGGTATTTCGGGAGGGTGACGTTCGACCCGCTTTGCAGCCAACCGAGGCTTCTCCATCGGGATCGGGGACGTGACGCCCGGGCAGGGCCTGCTGAAGGCGAAGCAGGACCTCCTGGATGCGGGGTACAAGAAGTGCGACGAGTACATCGAGGCGCTGAACACGGGCAAGCTGCAGCAGCAGCCGGGCTGCACCGCCGAGGAGACCCTGGAGGTGGGGCCCCGTGACGTCCCGCCCCCAACACCTGCCGATTGGCTAAACCAGACATGTGACTTCCGTATGACTGGGCACTTCAAGACGGATAAAATTTAATCTAAGGGCATGTTTCCTGTGCTCACTGGGCATTTCTCCACAAATGCTGAGGGTGCTAATAATAACTTAATTATACAGCAAACAAAATTCACCGCAATTTGCTGTTCAGCCGCCTGTTTGTACTTTCAGTACCTTCAGAAATTTTCATGCCAAGACTGCTTGAAATGTGCCTGCTAATCTAGAGTTTTATTCTTCCTTTTTATAAGATCTATAGATTTAGAAAAAAAAAAATCGTTGCAAAAGGTTAATAACGAGCAAAGATATTGAGTGTTTTTCTTTCGCATTTGGCCATGTGCTTTAGAACAGGCTAATGAGAAGTATAGCTGTTTGTCTAAGGAGATGGCTTTTATCCACCTGCTGAACACTGTTTGTTTACGCTCATTATGTGACCGTGTGCTGGAGCTGATGGCCCGGTCCTCGTTATATGCGACTGTCCCCAGGCACTTATACTGAAGGAGCTCTCGGTGATAAGAGACCACGCGGGCAGCGCCTGCCTCACTGAGCTGGACAAAAGCAACAGTCCGCTCATCATGGCACTGTGCGGCTCCAAAGGTGAGTTCCGTCAGTTCCGTGACTTGTGTCTGGAGCTAGGTGTACCTCAGCAGAAGCTAACAGTTTTTTAATAGCTTATGATAGCTGAATACACACGTTTTTGTGCGTGTGTGTGTGTGTGCGTGCATCAGGGGCATGGAACTCCAGAATATTGGCCCTGAAAAGAACAGTGTTGCACAGTTTTTGAATTTGTAGTTCCCCTCCCCCCTAATTTGGGTAGCACAGCACAAAATCTGCCCCCTTCAGTGCCTCGCTGTGTTGTGGGGTGATGCCGTTTGTCGCCCCCTTGTGGCAGTCCGGTGCTAACACCCCACCCACCCTCCCCCGGCCCCCACAGGCTCCTTCATTAACATCTCACAGATGATTGCCTGTGTGGGCCAGCAAGCCATCAGCGGCTCTCGAGTGCCCGATGGCTTTGAGAACCGCTCCCTCCCCCATTTTGAGAAGCACTCCAAGGTAAGACTGGCTTATTATGGGATTTTCTGGAGTGAAACAACCACCATCTTCATTTAGCTTTTAATCACTGTTGTCGTTTTATGTTCTCTTGTTAATGGATATTGTAGTAATTCAGCACTAGAGGATATGACTAATTAGAGAAAGAGGTATTAAAACGAGAGGATGTCTAAATTGTGCTGCTCTTTATTGAAATGATTAGGTTATAAGCCAGTGCTATCATTGTTATTTGTGTCTCTTCCTCTTCTGGGCTTAGCTTGCATGAACGTTGGCTGTAGGAGACTCTGGGTTGTATCACTAGTTTGTTCCATGCAGCTTCCAGCCGCGAAGGGATTCGTTGCCGACAGCTTCTACTCAGGCCTCACCCCCACCGAGTTCTTCTTCCATACCATGGCCGGCCGAGAAGGTCTCGTGGACACGGCCGTCAAGACGGCCGAGACGGGATACATGCAGGTGAGTGGCTCGGGCCCGCCTGCGCGTGAGTGCGCCGTCACATTTTAAAGCCTCCTCCCTCACCTCCACCTCCACAGAGGCGCCTGGTAAAGTCGCTGGAGGACCTCTGCTCGCAGTACGACCTCACGGTACGCAGCTCTACCGGCGACATCATCCAGTTCATCTACGGAGGCGACGGCCTGGACCCCGCTGCCATGGAGGGCAAGGACGAGCCGCTCGAGTTCAAAAGAGTGCTGGATAACATTAGGGTGAGCCGAGTCTGGCAGCAGCATATCTTTAATAAAAATACTTCAGGCTGTATATATTTAGATTTAATTGGGAGACGTAATTTATGTCTGAAGAACTAAGTCTGTCATAAATATTATATCTGATTCAGAATTCGAGCTGTATGCAGAAGCTGTTTAATTTTGCTGTGAGGCCTTAGTAAACCATCTGCATTCCTGCAGCTATCATGGCAGGCAGCATGAAATGACAGCGTAATCCTGTTTCGATCATCGCCCCGCTGCTTCAGGGTACATTTTTAAGTTCGAGCTGCAGGAGCGTCTCGTCTTCCGTAGGGAGGCCCATCGTAGTCGTGCGGCTGATTTCTCAAAACATGAGAGGTTCCTCGCTAAGCTGTGCTATAAAATAATCTGGAGGCCTTCGGGGTACTGTGAACATGCAAATCTGAGAGTTATTTTTATTTCCATCCGAACCATTTTAAAATTTTTAGTTTTATCGTGTGTCTCCCGTCCCAGGCTGTCTACACTTGCCCTGAGCAGCCAGCCCTCAGTAAGAACGAGCTTATTCTCACAGCAGAGTCCATAATGAAGAGGACCGATTTCCTGTGTTGCCGGGACAGCTTCCTGGAGGTGAGCCTCGTCTTCGGACGCCCCTTCTGCATCTCACCTGTCGTTTAAGCAGTTTATGCCTCACCGTGAATCATTTTCAGTTGAGACAGTTAAGATAATGAAACAGCCCTATACTGAAAGCTTTTTTTTTTTTTTTCTTCATCTCCTTTTCTTCTGGTACAAGAGGTGATGTTTCCCCTTATGCTCGACCTGTGTCCCTATTAACCCCTATCCCGTGTTTGGGGTCAGTCTGACCCCAGAGCATCATTAAATGGTAGGCAAATTTCACATGGGGAAATTATCACGGGAAAAGGGTTAGGCCTGTCCTTTCCCATATTCTGTTCAGAAACGTTTTTTCCCCCCATGTAATTTTGCAGAATCCAGTGCAAAGTGACATACGACACGGGTCTGCTGAACACTGAGTTAGGTCTTCAAAAATGCAGAATTGGATCGTAGCATGTTTAGAAAAGTAAAGTTAATCAGAAGTGTAGCTCGAAAAACCAAGAAGCCAGCAGCAGCTAACTTGGGTACAAGTGCCAGTGAGTGACTAATAACAAGTGCGTTTTTAATAAATAGGTTTCGAATCTTGTCTGAAGACCAGTGAGCTCTTAAGTCTAGACAGGCCTACTAATCCATCACAACACCCCTGAACTCTGGGGTATTTTAAGTCGTTATCCATCTGGGTTTTTCGTATTCACTGGCTGTGGTTTAACACCTAATAATGTAACTCTAAGCCGTCATCGATAGGATAGCCTTGATCAAGTCGGGTTGAGGCGTTTTATTGCCGCCAGCCACTGTTCCGTATTGATCCATGAAGCTCTTGTTCACAGAGGCAATCTGTCTCTGGACGTGCTGCCCTTTTGCTCGGTAGCGTTATGAAGGCCATACTACTACTCACCTAGCGTGTTTGCATAAGATCGTGGATTAAATTAAATCCAGTGGTCAATATGTGGCCCAGACAGGTATGAGGTATGAGTATGTGGCTCTTCTCTACAGAGGGGTGTGAAATAAACACGTTTTTTTTTTTTGCCCTCCCCCCACTTTTTATCTGAAGGATTTAACCGAGACAGGTTATGCGAAGTACTTTGAGGTACGATGATGTCCGCATGTCGTGCTGGTGTGGGTTGACTTTTTGCAATTCTTGCCTTGCCTGAAATGATTATTTGCATTCCGACTGCTGGTGGTATTTACTTTTTAAACACTAATCATGCAAGCAATGCATTTTGGGAATGGTGTGTGCTTCTCCAGACGGATTGTCTGAATTTGGCTTCACCGTGTGTAAAATGGAGAAACGCTTCAGTTAAATGTGTGAGAATCTGGAGTCCTTTTAAGCGAATATGAATGCCCACTTTGTTTGAGAAATTGTATAAAGTTTACATTCACTACTGTGAATTTACTTTTACTGTGAAAAGTTATAAATTCACTACTGTGCACTCTTCTTGTGTTTTTTTTTTTTTTTTTTATTAAGTTCAGAAGCATTAATTAAGCATGAATGCACAATCTTAAAATTTTTAGGAAATTAAGAAGTTCATCAAGAGTGCAGCTGAAAAAATCAAGAAGACCCGCGACAAGTATGGTATCAACGACAGCGGCACCACGGAGGTAACGGGCATGCTGGGTCTGAGATGAGCCTGACTGTGAGGGTAGGGGGCCCTCGCTTCAACATTTCGTTTCATTCCAGCCAAAAGTTCTGTACCAGCTAGACAGGATTACGCCAACCCAGCTGGAGAAGTTTCTGGAGACGTGCAGAGACAAATACATGAGGTAACATTACTGTCGGGAGTCTGCCACAGTCAGGTCCACCTGCTTGACACAAAATCATTGTAAATGTCTTTTTTTTTTTTTGTTCAACCAGCAAGACATGCAAAAGACTAAAATAGTTAATTGTATAATGTTACTGATGTAGGTAGAGGGATGAAGTCGGCTTCAGAATGTTTCTCTTGTCCTTTAGTAGATTATGCATTTTTTTAAGCATCTTTTACTTTTATTTAATGCAGTTAAAT
>JAODKL010000041.1:8268143-8280083 GCA_026780765.1 Petrocephalus schoutedeni
CTTCAGCTGTCAAGGTAAACATAACTCCAGAACACCCCTTCTGAATACTGTTTACCTTATTGCATTTTCAGAATATTTGAAAATATTTTCTTTGCGTTCTAGGCATCGTTATGAAACTTGATATAAACAGCATTTCTAGCAGACCTCGTGTGTCAAGATGTAATCAGTATAAAAGTCAACCTGAATAGAAAAGTTAACTGAATTATTTTTATGCTGATTATGCAATTAGAGAGCAATGTCCTAATAGAACTTAATTACCGAAGAGGCAGAAAAATAGTGCAAGTTATTGTCGAAACGTATTATCGGTGGTGTAACGGAGGTTAAAATTGTTTATTCTGACTATATTATTAGACCTAATGAATCATGCTGCAGCTTCCAGTGATACTTTTAAAAGTAATGCAAAGTACGGTATAATTTTGCCGCGTTTATATACAGCTAAATGGACTTACCGCCAAGCCACTCGGAGGAGATGTACTGCAGCAGGGTGAATGGGATGCAGAAGAAGGTGATGAGAAGGTCGCTCACGGCCAGGGAGCAGATGAAGATGTTGGTGGCGCTCTGCACCGCACGCTTCCGCAAGGTTATGTACACCACCAGGCTGTTCCCGACCAGCGCCAGGACGAAGATGATGGCATAGATGGTGACAAAGGTCGTTTTGGCGCCGGGCGGCAGCTCGGGGGTATAGACGAGAGGCAGCACGTTGTAAGTGTGGATGAAGTCCTGGCGCGTCAGGTTGTAGACTTGGAGCAGCTGCTTCAGCAGTTCCGGCGTGATTTCCATCGTCCCCATCGCAGTGCATGTTGCCATTTCTTTTTTTCTTTTCTAATTACTCCCGTTAGTCGTGCCTCACACTGACACCCCCAAAACACTCCCTGTGCGAGGCGCCGTCTTGCAGTCCTGCCATATATAAACGCGGTACATATTATATCAGCCTTATAAGGATGATGCTCCGGCGGGTGTCTCGCGTCAATTAAAGAAAGAGGCGGAACTCAACTTGTCACCCAGTCATAGAATGTTCTCCCCACCACTAGTACTTCGAGATGTTCGTATTTCTGTCTTTAAGTGGGACCTACGTTCCCCGATCACTATATGCTACAGTTTGCTGCCGGCAGAGCCGCTTTCAGCGAGCAGCCTAATTTTCAGTACGAACAAGTCGGGCGGCTGCACTTTTATGGGGAATTCTCTGTTCCCTAATCAAATTCGATGCAATGCGTTTCAATGCCTCTTTCAGTAACCGATGGCAGATGGCTAAATAACCAATGTAATATTTTCTTTTCTGCATAATTGTGGAATTGCTGTTTGATTCGTGTTCTGGCTTAGTTAGTGTTAGTGTTAGTGTTGTGGCTTAGTTTCCGTTACGCATGTTGTTTTTTCCTGTAATGACTTCAATCTCTAGCAAGAACTTGTGAGTCAAACGAATCGGTTAAGAAAAAGCATCATTCTTAATTCGAATAATTTAAGGTACCACGTTTACGCGTGGTACGTATAGATTTTAAACTGTATATCTAACAACTATACGTGTCTAAATTTTCACAATTGGACTGCGTGTATAAAGTTCTTTAAAGCTTATTCATGGGATATTGAGATTTTACAGTTTTTACATATAACCACTAGTTGCAAACCATAACAGCAATGATAAACAACTCCACAAGTTTTAAAACTTGCAAGCCTTAAAGCTAAATGGCATCGAACTACTTTTAATTCATTCATTTGATGAAATATGAGCTATAACAGCAACACGTCTGACCCCTGTCGCATATTTCAAGCCTAGTCTTCTATTAGTATAAGCCTCATTCGTCATAACGTACTAGTGAAAACAGCATTCTTGCTAGTGAAAATACAATTTTTGTTAGAAAAAAATACGAATTCAAGATATCTACAATGCAATTCTTATTACTAAGAATGATCATTTCTACTATTAGGAATTGCATTTTGACTAGTAATTCATATTTTAAAGCTCTATAATTCAATTTTCACTAGTCATATATTCCCATTAACTTCCATTGTATTTTTGCCTCATGTATACTAAATTCAGTTTTCACTAGTAAAAAATCTTATTGTAGAGCTCTATAATTCACTTCTTTCTAGTAAGTAGCTCCTAATTTAGATATCTGTAAATACATGTTGGCTAATAAGACTTGCAGGCCCACATATCCAGATTGAGTTTTTACTTGTAAAGATGTAATTACAAACTCTGCAATTACATTTTAAACAGCTGAAATTCACAGTTTGGATATGTGTCATTTATTGTGGATGTGTGCAGTAAGAAATTACATTGTCGATATAAGAATTCATATTCTTACTAGTAAGAATTAATTTATGATGAGTAAGCCTTATGCTAGTAAATGACTCGGCTTGCCATAGTCACATGGTTAGGGAGGTACAATGTTGAGAGTTTTGGGTGCTATGTTACTTATGAGTAGACCTAGCTTCCACTCCCAGGCCATTAGGATCATTAACACCACTGATTAAAATCAGTTGTAACTGCAACTTACACTTAACATTTTCTCACTATTTGTTCTAACTTTTATATTTGTTTTTATGTACCTCTTATCTGTTCCTGTATTTTTAATACCTGTTTCGTTCATTCATGTTGGTGAATTTGGTTATCCTTATGCCTTGTTTGCTGCACAGTCTGGAGAGAATTTCATTTCACTGCTGTCGTACCGCAACGTTCATGCATGTGGCAAATAAAAACCTGGAATATTCAATCTCATTTAACTGAATGACTTTGATGTCATTTTTTTTAAACATTCGTGCCTCTAGAGGGCGGTATGGTGGCTCTGTGAGTAGCGCTGCGGCATCACATCGCCACTGGGTTAGAATTCAGCCCCTTGATCTGTGTGTGTGTGAATCTGTCAATGCAATCAAAAAACGAAGAATGTCAAAATTTGGGCTAGTTACTCGTTGAGGTTAGGGCTGCTTAGGGGTTAAGGGTGTCGTGATTGGGATTAGGGATTTTCTCATAGAAATGAATGGAAGGAAGGTCCCCATTTAGATAGGTACTTAAAGTAACGTGGCTCTATTATGAAGTTATGAGCTTTTTTGGGTTCAGCCACATGGTGTAGTGTTATCATGTTATCGGTTTGCAGAGTAAAGGATTTTTATGCACCTCTGGGTCTAGAATTTAAGCTAAAATTCTGCGCACAGTATATTAATATGCATGCAACACAGGTACAACATGCTAAACCCACACAAACAGAGCAGGGATGGGACTTGAACCCACAACCCTAGATGTATGAGACTACAATGTTAAGGCATCATGCCAATCATGCCATATAGGGCTGACTGCTTAGGAATGAATATTCACAGTCGTGATATGCTGAGTCGCTGCGCTAGGGCACTGGCTGTAAGATCCCCATTGAAAAAAGATGCTTCCCCCTGCATGCAAAGAGCTGGTATCTTAGCAACTCTAAAACATTGGATTTGAAGGATTACTGAAGGGTCTGGAACTTATTGAAGCTTTTGGAGTAAGGTAAGACTTTTGATTACTAGCCTTGGCCTAAATAATGATTTTATAATTCGTAAATAGTCCGACATCAGCTTCGATAACATTTTGTTAAATTACAATAAGACATATCGTTGAGAAAATATTTGCCTTATAAAAGTTTTGTGTACTGGGGCTGCATTCATATAGCATCCAGGGAAATATGTAACAGCAAGTAACATCAATGGATTATTACTCGTACCCTCTTTAGCATTGCTTTGCTGTTTAATTGTTTTATTGTGTAGATATAGGAAGATACAGCTATGTTTTTTATTAAAAGCTATAGGTGTTTATAAGATTTTTGGCAATGTGCTTTCAATCTTGTGAGTTAAATAATGAAATATTGTGCATGAAACTGTCAAACATTGTGGGTTAATGTGAATTTGTTTTCAGAACTATGGTTTAATAATTATATTTTACTCTTTTTAGCTGATTATTGAAAGCCTTTTCCATTAAAATGCTGTCTTAACGACAGCTTAGGAGGGACCATGAATGGAGCAGGGGGAGGTGGCACGGGAGATGCGGGCCAGGCCATGTGCCGTCGGGATGCTCGCAGGAGCAGGACTGCAGCGGAGGACTCGCCTTTCGGAAGGGCCATGCAGTTTCTCGCGGAGAGGGCATGCCAGCCCGCCAGGGGCGTGCATCGCTTCGGCACTCTTAGCCACCATTCGTTCTTCTCCAGGCACAACCCCCATCCTAACAGAGTCACGCACATCCAAGGTGGGCACTGGGGGAGGGGTTATTACAGATCCAGTCATTGTTTCAGCTTCATACTGGAAAAAAATACTGTTTTTCTGATCCTGTGGTCTCTTCAAATAAAGGATTTTTTTTAACTGAATTTTAGAACCAGTACAGTTGTATGAACAGTGTTATGTCTGTATTTTATTATTATTTTAATAATTGTTGTTACTGTTATACCTTATTGGAATATTATGCTAGCCTAACACAGCTAATAGCTACGGACCTCTTTTTAGCCTGTTTTTTAAGACACACAACTTAGAATCTGGGTAGCAGGCTGCATTTACAGCCTGTGTTTTTTTTGTAAATACACAAAGATTCATAATATATTTTCACTATATGTAATATATTTTCTTCAGTATCTGAATGGTGTGACTTTTGCTGGTAGATTTTGCCGACATATGGTAGCAGTAATCTGGTGATTTAATATTCAGCCAAAAATGATTTTCCATGGGAGTTCTGTACGGATAGCAGTTTTCCATGTATCCTCTGTTTTAAGTCGAGACCCAATGGGCCACTCAAGAGATCTTACTTTCATCTTTTACTCTTACTGTAAGTCACTTCAGTGGAGCTGAAATTTTGCTGTTTACCTCTGGTATTTTATTCAGGGTCACTCACTGGGGTTCCCTCTAAAGTCGGTTTCCTCCTTGGCACTCGGCTTAGACAATTTTGTAATTTGCTGTGTAACCCACATTCACGTCACAGCGCAAGTGACGTAAAACCATTTACTGAATTTCTTATTCATTTGCAAAGATCTCTGGATCTTGTAACAACACTTCATGCAATAATACCACACTGTGCAATAACGTGGTAATAATCACTTCATTGTGTAATAGCACCTGCATTTTGTAATAGATATATATGTAATTGGATTATTAAATATTGCAGTGGTTATTACAGCACGGGGGAATCACTTGATGAAAGTGTAATGCTGTGCATTATGTAATAAACAACCAAGATGGATGTCTTGATTGACATTTTGCTGAGTTATTACATCATGCGGTGTTATTACACAATGCACCGTTACAGATCTTTCTTGTCTGCCGTTCTTTAGAATGAATGAGAAAGCTGGAGAATAAATCAGATCAAAACACTTTTTCATCAAACAAAAATAAAAAGCAGAGACCTCTGTAGCAGCATAGCCATTTATGCAAATACGACAACAAGAAATCAGGAAAATACTTTAAGTGGCGTATTCTGCTGGATCGCGTGGGTTGTATGGGTGATTGTCGTGAGTAGCTTTATTATATGGTCTTTTCATTCTTTTTCCAGGTTTGAATGGCAGCCCTGTATGCATAGTCAATGATGACTTCTGGACTTCCACACCATTGCCCCTCCACCCATTTAAGAGTCCGATACCCCCAGCAGTCGGAAGAGCAACCTCTAACCCCTTCCCGCGTCGCTGCCAAGACAGCAGGACCAATCACACAGCAGGTGAAGGGCCCACCCCTGAACGGTTCGACTTAGATTTTTACATACATTTTAATAGGCACCAGTTTAAAGGGTAACGTAAACATTTTGCTTCTCCTGCTGTTATTTTGAGTGTTGACTGACGATCCCTCCTTACAGTTCCCCTGTCAGAAGCTTGGAGAGAAGAGCTGCGAGAGCTTGCAGCTAAAGTCAGCATGTCAGCAGGAGTTAAGAAGGAAAAAACGTCTGTATGTATGAGCCAGCGAGCTCTGAGCAAGAAACTGTCTCATTGCTGCAGTTTTATGCATCGAATGGCCTGCAAGTTGCGTATCAGCTTTGAAAGAAGATATAATTTAATTGTACATGATGTTACTGAAGCTGCAAAACTGACTATTTTTTGTCTAAAAACCCTTATGCCACATACTCATTGCTTTTGACAGGAAGTGACCTCAAATTCAATAATATAAATAACACGAAATTCATCATATACATGAATTTCATATGCACTTTGCATATGCACTTTGCATGAAGCAGGAGATTTTTTTCCAATGAATATGTTAGACAGCTTCATTCATGAACAAGAATCTGAATGACATAAGGTTGCATAACCTGTCAGCAAATATATTTTGGCTTGTTCCTGTTGGAAACGTTCGTGTGCAGTATTTAGGTATGCAGAGAGTCATTCCGCAAGCAAGGGCGGAAAACAGCTCAGCCCTCGCTTGTGCGACTCCCCCAAACACAGCAGGTTACAGAAGGGCAGTCGGGCAGGAAGACACAATACTCGGCCAAGACGGGACGCATCATCCCAGCCGCATCACGGGCCGGCAGCCGACACTCAACCCAGGCTCCATCGAGACGCGGCCGGCAGCGGGGACACCCTCCCTCGCCGGGCCTGTATGACCAGGAGCTCATGGTAACATCGAGCTTCCCTTACAGCTTCACATGAGCCTTTCATCCGAATATTAAGTGGCTCATCTTCTGATCCTTGGGAGCCTAATTGGCTCCACATCACTGCAGCCCAAACCGGATAAGTGGCTCAAAATCACCTGCCGACTTGCTTTCACGTGATTGGTCATAGCGCCATCTTTATATAATTGACTTCACTGAGCCTCGTGGCAGATTTCCTGAGATCACAGTCTCTGCGAAATCCCAGGGGGAGGTGCCGTGAGCGCACGGGACCCAACACCACGCGTCTTTGACTGCTCCACAAGGTGTCGTTCTTTGAAGCTTCGATGCTGATGCTGTGGGCCATTTGTCACTTCGGGAACGGCGCATGAATGTACAATCGCGCTTTCCCCGAGCGACTCTGTGGTTCTTTTCAGGTGCTGGAGCTCCTATGTCAAGTCCTTCAGACAGATTCCTTATCACAGGTCCAGCAGTGGCTCCTGTATGCCGACCCGCGAGGTGAGAGGTCAACTCATACTGCTGATAGGGGCAGCCCAGCATTGCTACACACATAGATAATGCTCTATACATTTACTGTGGAGCTAAAAGATTCTTGATACATATGTAACCCACAGCCATAGCTAGATGAGTCATTTGGAATCTAAATGAAGTAATTATATCCATTTTCTATAAATTTATATTCAGAGTAGCTGACAGCAGCAGGTAAAAAACAACAAATTTACTGTCCCTATATATTTTGCAATGATAATATTGTGTTTCATTAAAAGAGAAAGACTTGGTAATGGGGCTGATCCAGCAGGCCGTGGATGCCAGCGTGCTTCACAGCCTTGCCGAAGGGGTAGCAGAACCTCTACCAGCCCTGTCCTCCTCCATGGGAATTCCTGGAAGGAATCATGGGTAATTTGAGGGAGGGGGTGGTCTGCTAGACCATTAAGGGGAAGATGTGTCTGTATGTTTTGCAGTGAACATTTCAATGAAGCCAACAGGGAGAAATATAAATAGATATAGAAAGAAAATAAGAAAATATAGAAAATAATGCTAAAAACTGCTTTATGTTGGTGTAAAACTATGACAATACAAGTGTGTTACTATAGGCTAGCCAGTTCAAAGCCTCTCCCCAGCAGCTACTATCCAATACAGCCATGTTTTTTTTATTGTACACTAGTACAGCACATATGGCTAATGAATGCCTTGTTGGCTTTTCATGGCCACTTGGGAGTGAAAGCAAGATATCAGTAACTTTTGGAGAACAGAAGAATTCTTTTTTAGTATTTACTGCGCTATTCTTAATTGCACATAGCTTTTAATGTTAAATAATGTTTTTTTTTCCTAGGCAAAGATACACTTATTACCCAGAAGAATTTATTTAAATATTTCCTTTGAACACCAAAGACTTTTGCACAATACTGTAGCTATATATATATATATATATATGTTCAGCTAAGATGCTGAAATTGAATGTGCCATGAAACTATGTGATAACATATATTTTCATTCTTAGCTTTGACAAAGCTAAAGAAATCATCGAAGAAGAGGATAGGCCAGGTAATTAAGCAGCTGGCGTCAAACCCGAAACTTGTTTCCATTATGAACACGCTCAGAGCAGCGATAAGCGATTTCTGAGACAAATGAGGTAATATCTATTCTTCTTTTGCAGAGGTGGGTAATCCAGGTCCGAAGAGTAAAAATACAGACTAGGATTTTGTTTCAACCAATCAACAGTTGCGCACTCTTGACTGAGACTCTTAATACTTAGCAAGTTGATTGGAACAAAATCCTGGTCTGGATTTTTACTCTTTGGACCTGGATTTCCCACCTCTGTTAATCCAAAACTGCTTTAATGGGTAAAAATCTTGTTTTGACGAGACATCGGGTCCGACCCAGTAATTCTCATGGTGGTGATGTATTTAAACGCAGTTCTTACAAGTTCGGTGTCCTTGATACAATAAATGGATAAGACAAATACAGAGGACAGAGATAAGGGAGCTTTATATACTTAGCAAAAACAATGGCAGTTACTGCAGGAATGCTGAGAGTATAAATGCAGAATAGTGACACTATTCTGTCTTTACTGACAGAAAATGACTCAAAGAATGTGCCAACAAAAATATGCTTCATTTTATGTCTCACTGTACTGTATATATGTACTGTATATACTCTAAAATATATTAACGTGGATTACAATACATTAGATAGAATAACCATGTATATATGAATATAAAATGACTCAGGAGGACAATTCCATAATGAAACAGGACAATAGTTTTGTCTTTCTAATAGAGAGACATTTAAAAGACATAAAAAGGCCATTGGCAATAATTGCAGTAAATTGGCATGAGTGTTTAGCTAGCAAAGGCCCAGGTCTATGTTTATATGATGCTTTTTACTCTGTCTGAAAGCCTACTAACTAAATCTAAAATCTAAAAACGATCTTAGAAGGTCTGAACTAAAGTTAACCCCCCAACCCCCACTGGCACCCAGCAATCATACACTACTGTTGGAGACATAAGCAATGACGTCACGGTGGCCTTATAGCGGTTACCATGACTGCAGAAGCGTGTGCAGTTAATAATACAAGCACATACAGCAGGAGGCGTAAGGCATTAGGTTCAATTATGTAGCCTCAGGTGTACAACCCCGTAGCACTGCTGAGGCTATTTGTCGCTGTGCATGTTTGGAACCTCGAACAGTGGTAGAACTGTATAGCATGGTTGATACACAAAGGGTTAACTTCGCACAATGCCTTCAGTCAACGCCGCGCCAGTTTGGCGGCATTCTACGAGAAGGACTTAAGCGAATGGATGGCAAAGCGTGGCCAGATTTCTATGGGCAAGGGTCTCAGTTGAGAGAATCACATCGGGGTGGACACATCTAAATAATATAAATGGGGGGTGAATGTCAATGAAGTCAGATTAAATATTGCCAGCATATGTCCTGCCACCAGGGGCACCACTAGAGATTTCGGGCCCCATATAGCTGCTAATGCTTGAGGCTAACATCCATATAGTGCTCTCTCTGAAGTGAAGTGAATAATGGTCATTGCTGACATACCGAAGCACACAACAAAGAAACGGGGCCTCTGCAATTAACCCATATGTGACATTGTGACACAGCAGTGGGTCGCTAACTCAGCAGCCGGGGAGCAGTGCTTGGGGGCAGTACCTTAAAGGTCAGGGATTCGAACCAGCAACCTTTGGATTGCAAGCACATTTCCCAGGCCTCCACTGCCCCTGAAGAGGCTGCTATGATGATATTAACTCTTGAGTGATTTTAAGTCCAATCCATACCTGGTCCCCTTTGCATCGTCTCATGTATCTACCGGTCGCCATGTCTACAGTGGGGGTTCAGGGTTGGCCGTACCCCATCAGGTGTCATGCGTTGCTCTGGGCGGAGCGTGGTTCGGCGTCATGCTCGTGACCAAATAAGGAAGGAGCTTAATTTTCTAACCTTGTGCTTTTTTTTTGGTTTAGAATTGATTGGGACAGCGGAGGTGCTCCGGGTGCAGTCAGAGGAAACAGTACAGTGACAATTATACAGAAATATTGTGAATATATGAGAGACGTTCGAAAAGTTTCCGCACTTTTTTTTTTAACTGTTTCAAAAACAAATGACATCACTTTTTTTTTCAGCCGGCTTGCCAGACAGAACTAGTCACGTGACGCAAGCGGACATGACCAATTACTGCTCCTCCCGCCTTGACCATTCCCAAGGAATATATAAAAGTGCAGAAACGTTTTGAAGGTCCCTCATATTTGCTTCCCAGCCTCGTTAGTGTCTGTTTATCATTTTATCCAGTTATATAAATGAGCTTGAAAACTGGGTCAGACTAGGATGCAGTATTTTAATGCAATGTGCTTAGTCATCAAAGAAATATGAAGAGATATAGGTGGTAATTAAATAGCAATGTGTTATGTACTGATCAACCAACAGCTTTCCTTTGATAGAATTTGAATTGCCCTGTTAACTGGAATATTTAAAACGCATAAATTGTCGCCCTTCCCGGTGGACAAAAGCACAAAAGCATCAAAAGAATAAAAATGTAAATGAATAAATATAAAAAATAGATTATACAACACATGTATTATATATTTGCTTTTGTTAAGCTCTATAAACATAAACATGCAGCAGCCTGACGCTTGGGGTTTTGTGTGCTTATATGTTGCATCATGCAGATGGAAATCCAGTTATTGAAAAGTGTTTGGTGAACAGGAAGACACTCATTAGTGTCAGTATTCATGGTTTACATTTTTAAAGCTTTTAGTTATTTCCTCCTTATATATGATTTTCCCGTGTTTATCTGACCCATCTGGCACACTTAACTTTGTTGAAAAGAAACATTCTGAACATTCTGGTTTGGCTGCGATTTAATGACAGCAGAACAGAGTCGATACTCCTTTCTCACTCAGTCACATGAAGGCTCTGTAACCATCAAAGCCATCTTCCCCAGTTTGAAGTTGGTTTTCCCAAACTACCTTCCTGCTCATTTTTTGCCCACTCCTGCCATGGAGCAGCTGAGATTGTCTCCTGGGGAAAATTGCTTCAGTTATTGAAGGTTGAACTGTGGCAGGAAACACTATCTCCTTATTTCCTTTGCCTGAGGTTTGAGGCTTCAGAGAGCATCCCGTGCCACAATTACTGCTCTATTGTTGCGTAGATAATTGAGCGAAAGCTGAAGACTCTCAGCCTCAAAGAGAGTTCTGCTCCTGACATTTGCTCTCATAGATTCTGAATTATTTTGTGTGCAAAGAGGCCTGTAATTTTGTGCATCTCAAAATGATTTAATTTAATACGGGCTACAGCAATAATTTTCACGCACATCAATAGTTTAATGTCAAGCTAATGCCACTATTCTTATAATGATGACACTTTAATTATACACATTATATCACATTGGATTCAGGAAGTCTTTCTATTTTCTATTCTAATTTCTATTGGTCATTTCTGAAATGTTTTTTTTTTTAATTCCACCTATGGTTAATTTAATTGGACATGATTTGGAAAGGTACACTACCGTTTTTATAATGATCCCATGCTTGACAATGAAGCAATTGCCTGCGGAGTTTAAGTGCAAATGCAATGTTTCTGCAGGATTTAAGTATCCTAATAACACAGTGGGCTTTAATTTAAGAGTTTTGACAACCAAGACCCTTCCTAGAGCAGGCTGCCCAACCACACTGAGCAACTGGGGAAGGAAGACCTTGCTGAGAGAGGTGACTCTTTGGAGGGCACTCTGGCTGAACTCCAAAGGTCATGTGTGCAGTGCAGATGTAAAAAAAATAATAATTTAACCACTTTTACCATAAAGCAGCAACGTGACAAAATTTGAAAAATGTGAAGGGGTCTGAATACTTTCTGTATCCACTGTACCTATTTTGCTTTATACCTATTTTGCTTTATAC
>JAODKL010000041.1:8280183-8291016 GCA_026780765.1 Petrocephalus schoutedeni
TTGAAAAATGTGAAGGGGTCTGAATACTTTCTGTATCCACTGTACCTATTTTGCTTTATACCTATTTTGCTTTATACTTATTTTGCTTTATACCTATTCTGCTTTATATCTATTTTGCTTTATACCCATTTTGCTTTATATCTATTTTGCTTTATATCTATGTATCTATTTTATCTATCTTTCATTATCAGGCATCAAGTTTTGAATCTGTGAAGCTGTTGAATATTCACTACATATTGATCTTAAGTATTGCACATTATCAGCACAAAAAATATTACATAGCATTCACATCTCTACAGCATTATATAAATAATTATTTATTAGGCAAAAATGTAGGATTAAATATGACGGCTTAAGATACCGGTGCCATGTATACAAGAGGGATACCAACTAAAACTAACAACTACGAATGCAATTAGATTAGATTATATATGTTCTTGAAAAATGCAGCGTAGGTATAGCACAAAATGCCTTTTCTTTGCAGCCGGGATAGTGAGAGTGACACGCAGGTGCCCTGGACGAGCTTGAAAGCGAATGCATCCGTGTCTTCAATGAGAAATCTGGTCAACAGGTGAAGTTCAGCATTCACGTCATTGGCCCTCTGACAAGGACACCTGTTAGCTGCTCCTGATATCGGGCAAAGTGTCCACTGGCAGCGTTTCAGCTTTGCCCGTGGCTCATAGATAGCTGCTGAAAGAAGCAAAGGCGAGGCTGCGGCTGTTATATTAGTTTAATCGAATCTAACATGCCTGGCAGATCAAGCACATGTAAGCGAGTAAAGGCTACTGAGATAACTCAGCATCACTTCCTTACGCCTCTTTCACGTATTTTCTCATGTTTTCTCCCTGATTCGTTTTAGCAGATAAGCTGCTGTTAGTGTGAAAATCATTAAATGGAACCAGAATACATAGCAGAGATGGTAGCTTAATATAAGCCTAATAGACCAGTGTTTCCCAGTCTGGTCCTTGGGGACAGCAGGCTGTACATGGATTTTGCTCCGGAACTGGGATGGAGCAAAAACGTGGACCGTCTGGCAGGGAGCTGGGCGGGAGCAAAAATGTGGACCATCTCCAGGTCCCTGAGGACCAGGTTGGGAGACACTACAATAGACCTCTTAGATCCTTAGTGGCTGGACAGCTGGTTGTACCCAGAGTCAGATCTAAACAGGATGAAATGGCCTTTAGCCCCTATGTTACACAAAGATGGAATAATAAAAAAAAACATGCCAGAGTTGCCACAACAGTTGATGCTTTCAAATCAAAATTAGAAAGATTTTTGTTTTTTGTTGCATTTGACTGATTTATGTACTGTGCTGCACTATTAATTGAATTGCAGTGCTGTTGTACTACCTTTTTACTTTCGTAATCTTGCATAATGCTCACACTGCCTCCACTAGCTTGTCTTCTTCCCATGTGCAGCAAGCTGCAATGCACTGTGTGTTCTGACAACCTTTCTATCATAGCCAGCATTAACCTATTCTATAACTTGTCCTACAGTGGCTCTCCTGTGAGATCAGACCAGAAGGACTAGCCTTCTCCCCCCATGCTCTGATTTCGGGTACCTTGCACAAAATGGCACAGAGGATAACCATGCTGTCAAACTGCTCAGTCTGTTTCTGGCCAAACTGCACCTGTAATACCCAGGCTTAAGTCACATAGCAACCGTGAGAAAATGAATGCAATAATCTTCAAACAAAGTAGCCCCATGACAGTAAGAGTCCCTGGTTGCTATATCATTAGGACCTTTTTGTTTCTTGTGTAAGTATCAGACAGCAGGGATAAAAATCATGCAGCCAAGTTTACTTGTCGCTACATGTCAAGGTATTCTTGCGATTAGCTTAACAACAAGTTTTTGTGCATAGTTGACTCGTGTTGGGCTGGTATCCTGTCCAGGGTGTATCTTGTCTTACAATCAGATCGCCACTCTACTAACTGGAAAATGGCCATGAATAAATTGATAAACTCAACAGCGTAAGCAGAACTAATAGAGATTAAATATCCTTCCATCCATCTCCCTACTACTTAGTCTAAATTAAACAGCATCTGTTTAATTTAGAGTACATATTAGAGTACATTTTCTGCAAATACATTTGGAATTACCATTGGGAGTTGTTAGTAATTGTATAAAAATAGTAAAAAAATGGAATAATGTCTCTCAGAAGTTTTAGTGGTACACTGTAGGATAAGAGGGATGCTTAATCAGAAGCAAAAAATGACTTGGTATCCCTTTCTATGAATACCATGTCTATAAGAATCTATGAACACATTCATAACACATTATAATGCATTAATAAAGTATTATAAACATAGCTATAAATACTTAGAAAAAGGCATATCCCATTACAGCCATGTTTGTATGCATTATGCATGCTTTATGAAGCTCTCATCTATAATGCACTATAGATACCTTCATAATGCAGCACAAAGCATCCTTAATTCTTATACTGACCATTATAATGCATTATGAAGGTATCAATAGTGCATTATAGATGAGAGCTTCATTTGAATTTATGTTATTGTGATCAACATTATAGTTACTTACGACTGTTAAAGCTGCAATTCTTCCTTAAATTCTTAAACCAACCATTATAATGGATCATGAATATATCTATAATGCATTATAGATGACAACTGACAGTTATGTTTAAATAAATTTAAGTTAAATGTTACCATATAGATCATCAAAGATCAAGCTAAGGTCCACATTTAATCTTAACTATTTCATTACAGTGGGTCTCAAAATATCTGGAGTCCAATAATAGAATATGCTATAT
Source organism: Petrocephalus schoutedeni (assembly GCA_026780765.1). NCBI lineage: Eukaryota > Metazoa > Chordata > Actinopteri > Osteoglossiformes > Mormyridae > Petrocephalus > Petrocephalus schoutedeni. Next base: position 8,282,957 of record JAODKL010000041.1, read on the forward strand.
TTTTATGGGGATTAGTGCGTATAGAACGTGCAAAAAAAAGAAAAACATTCATTAACCACCCCCCCCACCCCCCCGAATGCAAATGGTACTACAAATCATTCTGCAAAGATTACTTCCAAAAATATAACACATGGCCTTTCTCTCATATCTGCACTTTTCCCCCTCTTGTATACATTTTAATATTGAGCATCTGAAGAGATGTCCTTACTGAAGGTCATTCCGTGGGTGGGTGGAGCGTCAAGGTCAAAGGTCAGCATTCTTTACATTTCACTCAAGCTGCCCATCACCCACTGCCCAAGCTGCCTGAAGTATATTTTACAGCAACTGGCGAATGTTCGGGCCACTGAAAAAACACAGCAAAATGAGAGGTGTGGCGTGCAGGAAACTACGGCTTTTAACCCATGGTCAAGTAAAAATATTTCCTGACAAAACTGGCCAAGCAGGAGGGATCAGTCACATGGTCTTGATTAAATTGTGTTTTGGTCCGGAGTTTGCCGCCTGAGTACCCCTGATATAGTTGGCAGATTTACGTGAGTGAAATTGCACACAGTGTGAGGGGATGGTATATTTTTGTCATTTTTTTCCCATGGGGGGGGTGGCATCCATATGTATCCCATGACAGCTCAAACCCTACCTTTAACTAGCACTTGAAAAACACAGGTATGGTTAAGGTATTTGAATGACTCCTTTGTTTGTTCATGCTTTCTTGTTGATGTCTTTATGATTCTGATGGGTATTTTGCCCTGGATACAGTGTGAGATGTTCATTGGCATTCAAACAGTCCTTTTAATGTTGTTACATTATAGCTGCATTCATTTTCCAGAAATTATGGTTTTCCGGTCTCCGGAATGGGGCTGTAGAGAGGTTCATTCTTATTCGTGGGACAGTTATTCACAGGCATTCATGTGCTAATTGTTACTATATGTGGTGAGATCTAGGACAGAACTTCTGTTGCTATGGCTACCAGTAGCACAAGCAATTGCAGCGTTTCAACAAAACCACAAAACCACTACAGCCATGTGGCCCCCAAGAGCACAGAAAGAACCCTCCCATGGTGGTTGCAATCCCTTGAATCTTGGGATTATCATCTAGCCTACTAGGGTGTTTAGGGTCTAGATTTTCCAGGCAGTTTCAAGAAAGTCAGCATAATGATTCAGTAGGCCCTCTGTGTTGCTCTGGAGACAGTGATTGTGCAGATTTACACATAGCCCAATTAGTGTTTAACATGAGCTGAGGTACAATTATCATGACCCAATGGAAATGTATCAAACCCAGTTAGGTATAATTGTCATGCTTGCGGCGGGATGAACGACCCATGATGCAGGCTGTCAGGATTATACCCCTTAAAGGGGCGTTTATTCAGGGATTCTGGGGAAAACACGAGAGCAATACAGACAGCGAGCACAGTAGGCATCGACAACAACCGACAAGGGGAACAGGACGCAGACTGATTAAATAGGGCAGGACATCAAGGAATAAACACAAGGCAGGTGTGCGAGGTTAACAAGGGGAATAAAACACAAGGCAAGGCTAAACGAGGGACAGGTGTGGCGAATTAAGCCACGCCTGAGGGCAAAACAAGGGAAAAGACACGCAGGGCGGGGCTGAGCGTGACAATAATATATATGTAAGGTCTCCTATCTGTTTGAACTTTTTAATCTACAGAGTTTCCTATTTGTTTTGGCTGTAGCAATGCAGATGGGCGACAATAAGACAAGATTTTTGTTAGCAATGTTGGTTCTTATCATTGTGTACAATTCAGTCAATCCAGGTGACTGTGTAGATGGGATGCTTCCAGAATATTCTGTCATCTGTTTTGTTCAGTGGTGTGATAATTGAGACTGTCCACCTTCATGCTATTTTCACTCATATAATAATACGAGGCAGGGTGGCAACATCACACCTCCAGGGTTGCGGGTTCGAATTACGCCTCCACTCTTTGTGTGGAGCTTGCATGTCCTCCCCGTGTTATATGGGCTTCCTCCCACAGTGCAGTTAGCCTAATCAGTGTCTCTGAATTGCCTGCTGTGCCAGAGTACATACCCTGTGTGGGCCGGCTCTATGCTGCTAGGGACAGGCACCAGGGCCCAGTGACTCTGTCGCGACTGAGTGGTTAGAAGCTGGATGGAAGACAGAAATACAGAAATACACCCCTCAGTTTATGCACTTATGTGGATTTGGTTGACTGGTAACAGAGTTCATTGAGAATAAAGAACAGTATGCTTTAAGTAGTATATATGTGTTTAAGTAAATAACACATAATATAAAATGACAATTGAGTTCACAAAATGAGTTCAACAATAAAAATCATTATACATAATAGATATGTTAATAATTGTTTGTTAAATTTAGGTCATATAATCTATAAAGGACAGAGAATGTAAGACATACGCATAGACATTTCTAGATGTCATTAATAAACTGTGAAATGAAGAGCATCAAAGCATAATAATCCACAAGTAGAAATTTAACATTATAATTTATCCAATGTAGGGAGAACAGTGGTGCTGTGAGGCCAAAGAGTTACTCACTGATCCATAGCAATGCCCCCAGAAAAAGCAAACTATATGTTTCCCTATATACATAGTTTACAGCATTATATTTATATGTGGTTCTCAGGTGGGCCAAGATGACAGTGATTGCTAGATTTCAAGCGGTCCAAACAGTTGTGATTGATTTATGGCACCTGGGTATTTATGGAAACATGGATCGTTTTTGTGGACACACCAATCTGAAAGCTCAATAGGTGAGGTCTGATCATAGCTCTTCTACTCCAGGGAGCATAATGGGGCTCCATATCTGAAGGCCTCAACGCCCTCCAGGCCTCAGTTTGCAGATGGGGCCCTAATCTTCAAGCGTCTGGAAAGACGTGAGATGCATTTGTCTGAAGCCGTCACTCGGCAAAGACATAATTGACTATAACCTTTCCAAATTGTCTGGGCCAGATAAGCACTTAAGTTCAATGGCGGGATGTTTTTTTTTCCCAGACTGAGATTCCCTTTCTTCTCACCTTCGAAACAGATTATTCAGCACATTCTCACAACGGCTCGTTCGGAAATGTGGCTGCACTTTATGTGGCTTACATCCAGAATCTGTCATTTAAATGCATTTGTGTAACATGGTAAAAGATTCGGCATTGTTCCTACTTTGTGAGATACTGGTGTTTTGTGATTCATACCCTTTTTTAATTGGTGTTCTCAATCATAATCATGACTTGCACATCCTAGAAAGAAGGCCAGATTCCCGCATCAACGACTCATGACCAAGGAACCAATCAATCTCTTGCCTGGGCTCCGGAATGGGCTATCACTCTCATCATGAGCTCTTGATTCTTATATAAATGCGATCAACAGCGTATGGTTAAGGGTGTGGTCTTACATAATGCTAAGTCTAAGGTAAGATCCTGCTGCATTGAGAGAGGCTCACATCATAGCCGAGTCTCACTCCAGCCATGAATGGGCTGGCATGCTGAATTACGCAGCATATATAGTGCCCAGCTGGGTAAAGGACCGGCACATCTTAATGGAGGCTTTCATTCCGTTTGCCAGACGTCAGGTCGACTGCATCGGCGTGCAGTACGTCTCTCTTATTCCTACAGCATTTCCTCTCACGCCTGCTCTGGACCCTTCAAAACGACCCTGAAGGCAGGATTCAGTTAAATCCTATCTTAGAACCCGCTTCTTATCTCTCCCGCCTGTCCTTCAGAGTTACTATAAAGGCGGGCACTGCCTCTCCCAGCCCCGCGCCCCCCCCGTGACGGACAGCATGCTGCCAGCGGTGGTGAAGCTCTGCTGCGGAATTTCCTATCCACACGTGCGGAGTGCCACAGGTACGCGTCCCGGAAGCGGCAGTGCCATGAGACATCACCACGCATACTGCTGCAGAAAAGCTCAGTTTAGCCACAGTATATTATTTGTTTACAAACAGCTCATCTGCTTGTAGTACTTTTCTCAAGTTGGTTTAATAATGCATGTTGCTGTTGAGGTTTCATGGAAGACGAAGGACGATGACCGCTACATAACAGAAACGTTATCTTCTTTTTAACGCAGGACTGAGACGGGCAGCTATGGCCGCGATTGGACAAGAGTTAGCTCACCTGAGCAAAGACAGACACCTCGCCTTACCCGGGTGGGCAGGAATCACGCGGCACCCTGGTGAGTCCCGCGCAACCATGCCAAATACGGTCCGCTGTGACACTATGCCCATTGAGAATGCGACGACGACGCTCGGTGCTTAGTTGATTTACGTTCCGCTATCGTGTCGACGTTTAATGAAAGATCTCATGGCTGCCTTACAGAAAGCAGAAATGACAGTGCAAAGCCAAAGGGATCAACTGCTTTGAAAGATGAAGAATCGGCCTATGAGAAACAAGGACGAGACGCACTGGAGAAGGCCTTGGAGATTGTTAAAGACAAGACCGGATGGAAGATCGAAATTTCAGAGGTACAGATCAGAATATCACGTCTATCCGCCCACTGTTGATCGAATACTCCCCAAGGGCTTGTCTTTCAGACTTTTCTGTCGCTTAAAGTGACCTCGTGTGTCTTAGCCTGCCATGCAATTTTTGACTCAGGAAGACGGGGATGTAATCTACAGCAAAACACTACCGGGGGCCAGAAAGGTGTTCAGGCTGGAAGCTGTTTTAGACGCCTCCCCCGAGGAACTCCATCACCACTTGTTTGTAAATGTAACAGAAATGAAGCTATGGAATCCTAACATCCAGCACATTGAGGTAAGCTGCCGTTATATTCTTTTATAGTTAGGCTGACGATACGCAGGCAGAAGGGGATAGTTCAGGTCCAGAGAATGAAAATCCAAACCTTGATTTTATTTCAACCAGCCAGTTGAGCATATTGAGTCATGGTCGCAGAATATTCAACTGGTTGGTTGAAACAAAATCGTGGTCAGGATTTTTACTTTCTGGACCTGAACTATCCACCTGTATACACAAGCTTTTCTGGCAGTGTTGCTAAAGAATCTCTCAGGCATGTTCCCACTGACAAATTTCTATTTGAAATACTGGTAGCTGCCAGGGGCCAACTTTACACGATCATCCAGATCCAGATGAGCTGCCCTTTGTCTTATCGGGTTGGCATTTGCCCAGTAACATTGCCAAAAAAGTGGCCCTTGGCCTTTATTGCAAGATTGAGCCTTTAGAGACAGACATGGGAATGTGTAAGAAAAGGTGTCTGTTATACCTATTAGAGAGCTATTTCATATGGGGCTGTTTCAGTGAAAATACTTATGACACTGATGTCTGGTTAGTAGTAAGTTTGAAATTTTATGTGTTATGTAAAGCGGTTAAGCAGCTTGAAATGTGCTCCCATAAGCATATTCCATCTTGTAGAATTTTTCTATTATGGATTGCTGAGCTTTTTGTCACACGTTTGATGTGTTTTGTAGGTGCTGAAACATATCAGCAAGGACACCATGGTAACCCACGAGGTTTCGGCCGAGGCGGCGGGCAACCTGATTGGCCAGCGGGATTTCCTGAGTGTCAGACACTGCAGTAAGCAGAAGTCTTGCATTTACTTAGCTGGAACTGCCACACACCTAGAATCCTACCCTCCACAAAAGGGCTTCGTGAGGTAGGTTAGAAGGGTTAACTTTCATTATCATCTCTACTGTGATTCTGTTTTAGTCCGGCTGAATTAAACCAGTGTCCTTCAAAGAAAAGGCGCTATCCTTCACTGCCACACCATCTGCTGGCCTTGAAGTATTACAAATGTCAGAAATGACATTATAAAATTCACGGTACAAATACATACGGGCCGATTAGCTATAGGGTATGCAAATGCCAACCCAGTGTTAACTCAGGCCCATGAAGATATTGTACGACGTGATGTGGGTATGTCAATGTCAATGGCAAAACAATGCCGGAGAGGGTAGATGTCCATTGGACTGAGTTCTGGCTCCAGACCTGTATGTGTCTCCTGTTTGATGGAGAACTGGTTCATGAGAGTGGCCCACAATGGACTTCCAGGAGACATTCTGCATCACCATGGCCTTAGCCAAGGAGCCAGTTACTGAAATGAGTTGGACAGAACTGATATAGTCCCATTACAAGCAATATGTGGGCAGCTTTACCTGTGGACCAACCTCTGAATGACCAACTCACAAACTGTGCTTCTTTTGGGCAGAGCACAAGATGGACCTACCTGCATAATTATACAGCCGACTGAAGACAACACGGGCCGGAGCCGATTCACGTGGCTTCTCAACATGGACCTGAAGGTAATTGATGATACACCAATACGCGAATGGCAGTGGAGCACTTAAGATAAAAGCGTAATTTCCTGAAATTGCAAGTAAATCTTTGTTTAACCACATGGGAATCATGAAGTAAAAGACTGCAGAAAATAAGCCATTGCACTTCTTACTGCTCATGAGAATTTTACTGACACAAAAATGCTCTGAGGGTCAAACAAAAAATGATTGGTTCAGAGCGATGACCAATTAGATATTGTGTTCGACATCAGACCAACCAATCAGATGTCTTGGACCCTCCACCATCTGATTGGTTATCTTTTTGAACCAATCAGTTTTTGTTCTGCCCTCAAAACATTTTTGTGTAAGCAAAACTCCCACGAACTTCATAACTGCCAAATATCCATGCCTACTGTACATGTTCTACTGGGCCCCATCCTCTGAGGAGACTGACATTGCTTCACTTGCTTAATTTTGAAGGTCTCGCATCCTTGTGGCTGTTGGCAAGAACCCTGTTAAGGCTCTGCCAGTAAACACTGTCGGCCCATGAGCTAACAGCCACTCTGTCGTTCAGTTCCATGTGATTGCCCCTCAGTAGCACGAATCACGGCAGGTACCTGCAGAGTCATTATGGTGTGGCACAGAGCTATGCAGAGACTCTGAACATGCTGAGCACTCAGTACCTTTCATGCACAAGTTCATGCACAAGTGAGTACGTGCCTGGTGTAGCACACACCTTTATGCAAACCGGCACGTCGGCACTGGGGCAGAAACCATTATTATATATTAAATGTCGTCATTATTGGTTAACTCATTTATACAGCTGGTTATCTGAACTCAGGTGGCCAGGGGCACAAAACAGGAAAAAGCAAAATAAAAGAATACTCCTATATTTTGCACAAAAAAAATTTGCACATCCTCTTAAGTTCTACCCATATCTGAAAGGAACATTATGGTAACCATGGTGATGTGCCTGGTACATATGCTGAGTATAGCACTCAAAGAGCAGGCATGTTCAAAATGTGCTTTTGTGTGGGTGCGTACGTGCGCATCTGCAGGCAAACTGTTATCTTCATGGAGGCTTCCGGAGAAGTGGTGTGTTTGTTCTGGTCCCATGTTCCGCTGCATCGCCGGAGTGGCCGGCCTGTTTATGAGCTATTTGGGGGGCATTCTTCGCTCTATTTCAATCCCATAGATCCCTTTATTCTATTTTGACCGCTTGCCTTCACTTTGCAGGGCTGGTTGCCGAAGTCCATTGTCTACCAAGCGCTGCCGCGGGCCCAGGCCGACTTCACCCGACACCTACGGAGACGCCTGTCAGACAGGGCCGCGACTGCATAGTGCCAAGACGCCCAGAGAAGAAAATGAGTTATTCTGTCTCTAAAACAGCCGCCCTCCGACCCCCCCTGGTGCCCCCCGGGGAAAGCAAAGGCCTCGCCAGCTGAAGGACCTGCTTTAATCCCAAAGGAGACCTCCAGAAGCTCTCCAGACTTCTGCAGGCATAACTGACTACACAGACAACTTTGTATTCATTATAGGAACTCAATGCCACAAAACCTCATGACTTGATGAGTTACATTAATATTAGAGAATAAACTGCTTTATTTAGTAAAGGATGACTCAGGCCCACCTGTTTTAATAACCACACTCATATTTCTATTCAAAATGAGGACTAATACATGTCATAGCTGTTATTATAATGATTTAATAAATTATTGTTTGGTATTGGAGACATTAATTGCCCAGATATAATTTGTTCTACGTTTCAGGATTTTGTCTTTTCAATAATTTGGGGGGGGGGGGGGTGCATTTGTGGGGGGTTAGCAGCACAGTGTTATAATTGTGCATTTAAC